>CM068323.1:14602708-14982708 GCA_034766995.1 Acanthacorydalis orientalis | reverse complement strand
GTATAAAAATGTAGATGTTACGTATTAAGGGTGTAAATAATTAGTTCCCCATCCTCCGACACAAATATGAGCCGCCACTGACGGGACCGTCATCAGCCGTTTGGGTTTCTCGTTTCTGCTTATTGGATGACTAGAGAGTCGAGCAGTGAAAATGAGTTTTTCTATACACGATGCGAAGGCTAGCACTTTTTCACACGATATATGTATTGTTTACGCATGATTCCGAGCAACCCTTATCGTAACACGTACCACATATATGTATTATATGTTTGAAATGATGTTGAAGCAATTTTATATTTTTTTTTTGTGGCCGGTGGATTTGTGTATTCGTTATATGAACTTTGCCATGTACAAGTAATAAATAAATATTTACTTGTATTTTTGTTAGATTTGTCGACGTACTTGAAATATTTTATTGAAAATTTCTATTGGCATCAGTTTGATAGCTGATCTGTCATTCATCTTACATATATATATATATATATATATATATATATATAAAATGAAAATTAAATTCCTTTGAAATAAAAGATTGCATATATGTTAAAGTAAACGTAGCTGCCAGTCAAATAATACTATTTTCATTTATATAATTGTTGTCTTTTATGATAAATATTATTTAATTTTAAAATACAGGTTGAAATAAAAATGTGTATATATTACTTATGTATTTAATGAAAATAACTATAAATATATATAATTTCATGGTATTAGAAGCAAAACCTTTTTTCTCTCTCTTCTTTCCCTTACTCCACCGGTCATTTTCCTACATATATTTATTTTCTGACACCCTCTTGACTCCCACTGATGCTGTATTTTGTATGATATTTTAAGTTTGTTATTTTTGAGACTTTCAACGGGACTCTAGGCGATCACCCAGTCCGCCCCCTCCCCTTTAATTCACCAATGAGCATTAAACGAATTTTAAGCCCCAAGAAATTATTTTTTGAGGTCTTAATAAGCTTAGAACTGAACATAAAATTGAATATCGATCAAATTTCGCATAATTCTTATCCCAAGCTTTTTTAGAAATCAATTTTCATTTTTTTACCTCAAATCCGATCTTTAATCAACACAAAGACTTAAAACAAGTTAAAACATGTCATTAAACCAATTTTAAATCCCCAGAAAGTTTTTTTGTGGTCGGAATAATCTTAGAATTGAATATAAATTTGAATATCGATTCAAATATTGCATAATTCTTATCCCAAGCTTCAATTTTCGCATGAAACCTATTTGTTATGTCTATCAGATTCGATCTGCACAGAAAAAAGTTCAGTTTTCAGACTTTCGATTTTCAGCCAAAAAAAACGTCAAGGTATACCCCTTAAATTTGAACCGAAAATTTTTTTGAATTCAATTTTCGTTTTTTTGCCACGAATCTATCCTTTTATGTACAAAAAGACGTGAAACATACATTAAACCAATTTTAAACCCTCAGAAAGTTTTTTTTTGTGGTCGGAATGAGCTTAGAACTGAGCATAAAATTAAATATAGATTCAAATATCGCATAATTAATACCCCTTGAATTTTAGCCGAAAATTTTTTTGAATTCGATTTTCGTTTTTTTTGCCACGAATCTGATCTTTTATGAATAAAAAGACGTGAAACAAACATTAACTAATTTTAAACCCATAGAAAGTATTTTTTTGTGGGCGGGATAAGCTTAGAACTGAACAGAACTGAACATAAAATTGAATATCAATTAAAATATGGCACAATTCTTATCCCAAGCTTCGTTTTTCGCATGAAACCTATTTGTTATGTCTATTAGATTCGATCTGTACTGAAAGAAATACAGTTTTTAGATTTTCGATTTTCAGTCAAAAAAAACGTCAAGGTATACACATAAAATTAAATTCCTTTCAAATAAAAAATTGCATATATGTTAAAGTAAACATAGCTGCCAATCAAATAATACTATTTTCATTTAAATAATTGTTGTCTTTTATGATAAATATTATTTATTTTTAAAATACAGATTGAAATAAAAATGTCTATATATTTCTTATGTATTTAATGAAAATAACGATTAATTAGATTTCATTTCGATTTTTTTTCTGAAAAGATATTATAAATGTTGAAAGTTGATTCTTCTCTTATTCTTTATTATTAAACGACAATTATCCATTATGTAATGTGATATATGCGTATTTATGTCTATTAAATGACTATACATCAATATTTAATTTGTGTAATTTATCGTTCCTATTCACTGAAACAAAATACTATACATACATATATATATATATATATATATATATATATATATATATATATATATATATATATATATATATATATGTATATATATCTATCAAGTATCGATACGTTGAAAATAATTAGAGTGTGAGCTGATTGAAAACGTGAGATGTGATCTATCGTCTCTCCCGAGTATCAATAAATGTTAAATCATCTTCCTCGTTTACGTTCTCCACGAATGGGAAGATTTAATTTATAGTTGTGACACGGGATGTATGTGTATGCTGTTCATTGAAATGATTGAAAAATAAAGTGGATGTTTTTTGTAAAACGCAGGTGCTGTTCAACTACTGTAATCATTTTCTTTCAATTAATAGTTTCAACATGGTTTGATTGATAATGTTCATGATATTACAGTATCGTCGCCTAATAGGTTTTTTTTTGTCCATAGTAATTTTCTGAACATACAACTTTTTCTTATTTCTCTTTTGAGAAATAGTTTCCTTACGAAATGAAGTTTTTTTTTGTCACAATTTTGAAAAGTGATAGCATTGTTTGTAAGATTTTTTTTATAAATCTTTTTTTATATTTCTTATATATGTATATATATATATATATATATATATATATATATATATATATATATATATATTATAACTAAAGATATAAAAAGCAGTGTTTGATAAAATATCCACTTTCGAAAATTATTTTTAAGACAAAACAGTAATAAAAGAAATCAAATACATTGTATTAGTATAAATATCTTTGATCGATACGTAAAAATTCGATTTTGGAATAGTAGTTGTATATTTTTCTACTGAACAATTTTAGAATACCACACATATCATTCTGACAGTAAGATGGACAATAGGTGATAACTTTTTTGAAAGTAAACTAATACAAAACTTGTTTTCAACTTCTATTCGATGTGTCCAAAATTCGCTCTATGTTTTTTACTTATGACAGTTCACGGTAAACTTTTCGAAAATAAAGAATATCATCTCTTGGATGTCAAATAAATCTTGTAAACGTCGTTGACTCCATTTTCCGAACGAAAGCACATCGATGAACAATTGTAAATTTGTTCATATATGAAATTATCGATTTATTTACTGACTCTAATTTAATTGTTATGCTAAAATTTAAGAATTGTTTTTCGTTAAACAATAAAAAATGTTGTTCAACACTTATTTGTTTCCCGTATAAAAAATAGATATCATTTTATCGGCTTGACGTTAAAACAACAATGTTAAAAACATCAGTCGTGTTCTCATTTCGATTATATTGATAAACATCGATTCAATGTATCAAGATAATGAATATGTTTGAATCGATTTCAAGAATACGCACTGTAATTACGCTCGTACAATATTTATTTACTCCCCGAAGGCCTGGTATATTTGCTTATAAATCACACGATTATCGCATAAAATTTCCAATTAAATGACCGTGTGCACCTGAAACTTGTACAAAAGCGATATCTAAACTGTATTAATGACATTATTATTGACCCAGATGTAAAAAAAATATATATTAATGGTACCCGAAAGAGAAGTAACGTGAAATATTATCGAATGAAATATTGAGTATAATTTTTAAAGCAGAGACTTCCATTTCCAGTCTGAACTCAATAAAATACGATAATAAAGCCGGAGGCCAGCCATAGCTGCACCGACGTTATTCCCTGCAATGTATAAAATGTACACATACAGGCACAGAAATGTTATATGAAATATGAAACCGTTATAAATATATTTTTTTAATTCGCTACTTGATGCGTTTTATATTCATTTACTTATGAAATACTATATAATATTATACGCTCGTTGCTTTTGCGGTGTAAGTTATGAAATTATAGGAGTATTCGTAAGCTTTTTTTGTAAACAAAATTGTATTTTGCGGAAAACCAACGAAGCGGTACGTTTTTGTAAATGAAACAAGTTTTTTTTTAATTTTTAATTGAAAATTCAACATCGACGGTATTTCTCACGTTTATATTATATTACCTACGATTTTTATTATTAACGTATAAACCCGAATGGATTTTTATCAATTAAAGATATTTTTTATTCGAATTAAATATTTGTAATTTCATTTAAATCACATTCGGTTCTGTTCACATTGTGAGTAATATAAAAAATAATAAAATCTATTCAGGATTTTCAGGACGAGAATCATTTACAGGAAATATGTTTCGTATATTTTATTTGTTAATTTATAATTTGAGAGCAGAAAGAAATTAAATATATAAACATTTCTATAAAATACATATTTATTTTAAAATTCCCGTAACGGAGATTAAATTTTCAATTTGATTTTCGAGAAAAGATGATCCTTTGAAATGGGAAACGTTCTGAATTGAAAGAACGTATTTATATTATGTATAAAAATATAATTTTAGTTAAAACATTTTATGGAATAATAAGTAAGTAATTTTATTTGCGTTAAATATTATTTTCAAAGTTGTTAGCACGATCTGTTTTTGAGATATGTACATTCAAAGTTTAATTTTTTATTTGATATTTTTTATTAGATTACTTAGTGGAATATTTCTGTAAAATAGATTTTTCTTTATTTTTACATTAATTTTTATTATCTATACTAAAAACGAACTAAGCGTTTAATTATTTTAAGATATATATTGTTCAATTGTATATTTTTATCTATTTTATATTTATTATATATTCATAGTGATGATTCGTTGGATAATATTTTCGAATCGAACAATTCATTTTACTTTATTAAAAATATAAAAATCGTAGACTATCACAATCAGTATATTTACTATTCATTTTCATTTATTTCTATTTCACGTACGTTTCTATTTCAATCATAATATAATCCTTTGTTATGCACGTCGTCTTACGTGCTGGTTTTTATTCGATTTTTTTTGATTCCATCTTTTGCGACTACACTTTTATTATGTAAAAAACCATGAGGGTTGAATGATAATGCATCTGCTTTTAACCGGCGCCTTACTTTCTGCATATAAATGGAGTGCTTAAAAAGTTTATATTCGTTTTAGGTTCAAGTTAAAAAGCGACTTATCAGATAATTTATTGGAAGAAAAGCACAGGCTTTGCACATAAGCAATCTTTAAATCTTTCGTACTTCAAAAAGATTTACTCGAGATTATTTCCGTTGTCATTTACCTTATGTATGCCATCCTCCAAGGTCAGTGTCGTGAAGATATTGATCATAAAACGAAACGCACAATACATATTGTAATATGTGAAGTCAGTTCTGTAAAGCTATTTTATCAGAGAGAGTAATGTGATTGTAAAATAGATCTATTTGTTTGATTTATATTTTTCTAATTTTTGATTTTATTCTTTTATTGTTTAGTTGAATTAACAAATCATATCGATTGATTTCTAAGACGTTGCATATAAAACTTTTTTCATGAAAATATTTATTATTAACACACATCATACTTATATAATTTCTAAGTAAAAGTTGATTGTTAATTTTTTAGTTTCTAATAATAAATAAAACAAGAATATGGTGTTTAAATATTTTTTGTTTGATTCATATTAAATGTTTTATACATATAATAAATATATTATAATAAATATATTCTTGAAATGTAATAAACAATAAATAAGATTCTTAAATAAAAATATAATACTTAATGGAAATATTGTGTAAACAGAATTACATGGAATTGTAATTTATATTTTATTTCTATTATTTTTTATATTGAATTGATGCTAATATTTCGGAAAAAAGGATATTAAAATTGATACCGTTCCACAAAAGTATATTTGTCGTATACACAGTGTTGAATTATGAGATAGAGAATTTTTTAAATAAAAGGTAATCTAAGAACGAGAAAAAAGTGTATTTAAATATCGACAGAAGATACAAAAGAATCAAGAAACGATATTTTTGAAAATATAAACTTCATTATTATCAAGACAGCTTCTGCGCAAGAAAAAAAACCTATCCAATTGAATTATAAATAATACTTACATTATTTCCAACAGCTTTTATAACGATCCACGAAAATCAAGCGGAGCAATTATTAAATATTTCAGAATCAAAATTCATAACTAAATAGCATTATCGCAAGTGCTACTTTTATTAAGCTCATGAACAGTTCCTGTTGCATGCTGTTTCTGTTGTCAACCGTACGTTAGATAGAGATATAAACATTCTCACAAACACACACACATACATGCATTGGACACGGTGTGCGTCTACAAAGAGCCTTAATCAGACAACGTCTTTTGCGAACTCGCTGCGAAAATGAACGCTGTAATTGGAGTCCACTTGGGTCCTCCTGTTGCCGACAAAATGAGCCAATTTGGAGATGAAAGAACCTTTTAAATTGAAATTGGAATAACAGGCATGAGACCGTTGTTGCTACCCGTTCGTTTCCTTTGCAGTTGTTGATTCGTACGAGATATTTACTTACGCGTTCCAGACATTTACTTTTATGAAAAATAAAAACGAACGATTTCTTCGCTCACATTATACACATAATACTGGTTTCGTGCCGTTCAATTTTTCTCTTAGTTACGAGTTGGTGTTTCTTTTATGAGATGAGTTAACGTATTTACAATTTGCTAACACTACAGTAATCTATATTAACGTATACCTTCATATATATATATATATATATATATATATATATATATATATATATATATATATATATGATACATAACAGGGTACTGTTATTAATCAAAATATCCGAAAAGTTTTCAAGTTAAATTCATAACAAAATATAATATTTATCATAATGAAATTTTTGTGATTCAATATATTAAACCGTTTTGCTGTTCTCAAATTGAACATTCATACAAATTAGAATTTGCATGAATTATTATACATATACATACGCACACGCATATATATATATATATATGAACAAAAATCCTTAAAATTTAATATACCAGTAAAAAATATCAGAACCATAGCCCCAATAAAGTTTTCAGAATGCGAAATTTACTACAATAGTAATAAAGGAATTACTCTTAAAAAAATGTGAAACAGACAAGTGCCTAATGTATAATTTAAATGCGAATGAAACAATTGAATACCTATTAAGTACATGTCTACAATATGAGCCCATATAAGAACACTTACATACAAGTTAATCAGTTTCCAAACATAATGCTTGTAAGGACCAAAAGTGAAGCAAAGAATATATTTTATTATACAATTTCAACCTTGAAACGTCGGTCATTTTGTTTAAACGAATAAACTATACTTCATTTTATTCTCTACTACTATTACATATTACTGTATTATTTTATTATTTTCATTATTATTTTATTATTTAAACTAACCATTATTACTATTTTAATTGTAAACCTGCAAGTATTGTAAAAAAATAAGTAAATACCAACCATCTTTGTGATAAGTCATAGTGTACCTCGAATACAAATAAATACATTCATTCATATATATATATATATATATATATATATATATATATATATATATATGTATATATATATATTAACGAAATGGGTCTGGTGGTGTTAGGGAAATGAAAAAAATATTTTCTAACCATAATACATATCTTAAAATATTAAAATCACGGTATCATATTTATATATGTTCCGATAAAAAATACTTTATGCATAAATTACTTATTTTATTTCCTCAAAAATATAATTATATATGAAATATTTCATTAAACATATTTTTCATGAGAAGGATTAAAACATTTAATCTAATGACTTGCAGTTACCTGATGTTATTACTTTACTGTTGACAGGTAAATAAGCAAAAAAATTCACACATTTTTTACTTTTGCCAAAAGATGCTTTCTAACCGCTAATTATATCTAAAATGTAAAAACTGTAATCTTGAGTAACTGGGAAGTCCTTGATCTCTCCTACGAGCACAGACCACTGTAGCTCACAATTCGTGTCGGTGAAAAATTCTATCCGTTTCACGAGTCGAGGATTTTCTGTAAATCCGTAATGCAAATTATTCTGTACGGTACTCATATATATATATATATATACATATATATATATATATATATATAACTAATCACTTAAATATTCACTATTTTTATAAAAAAATTCAAGTCCGCAGTTCTGTTCGTTTTCGAAATAAATGAGAAAATGTTTAAGCTTTCCTTTTTTATTGTATTTTGATTTTTATTTAAACAATGTAGAAAATTTCATCTCGGCGGATGTTATTGATTTTACATGACTGCATAATAGATAGAATTTTTTACGAATTTTTATTAAAATACTTCAGAGACCAGAGCTTTATTTAATTAATAAAAAATGTTCAAACTATTATCTTGAATAGATATTATTTAAAATTAATTCTCGTGCTGTCTGAAATTGTCTCGCGTGTCATTAGTTTTTCATTACTGTACTAAGATTCAGATAGTAGACAGTATATTATTTTGTGAAAAAATGTATTTTAACTGTATATTCGTATTATAAGTAAATAGTTAATATTGGTTTGATAATGAACACAAATATTTATCAAATATAAATATTTGTATGCGAATATTGAAATTCAAACTGAATTATTGTTAAGTAAATAATATATTATAATTTAATAGTTCTGTTAACAAAATTTACTTTACATATTAATATCAAAATATGAAAGTTACACATACAATTATTATCTTGAAATATAATTAACAAAATGTTGTACACAATTTGAAAAAAATAAATATATCAATTACAATATGTAATACACATCGCAGGGAACTAATTAAAAAGCTGTATATTAAATAGCACGTTTTTAAAATAGTTAATGAGAAGAATCTTTTTTAAATCAAATGACATTTACAAAAGTTTTTCTGAAACAAAATGCCTGAAGTATACTCATATTTGAAAAATAACTTTTAATTTAATTTTATTCACGTTCAATAGACATTAGTTTTCTGATCCATATCGTAAAACATTTGTTTCTCTAATTATATATCCGTGTAATCAACGCTATTCAAACATCATATAACTTGATTTTCAAATAAACTTTAAAAGTTATGAATTAAGATTTAATTCAATTTGGAACATACTATACAAAAATTCTTATTATAAAGTATATATTATAAAGTATATATTATAAGTATATATATATATATATATATATATATATATATATATTGATTTTAGTGTTGCTGATTAATGTTTACTATATGAAGAAAATGAATATCAGATGCTTATAAGTAAATGAATAGGTTTCTAGTGACGCATACATTTCTTCGTCAGTATAACCTTCAGCAAAGAGGCGAACATATTCTCGGTTGACATCCGTCGGTCGGGAGTTTGTCGCGTCATCCTTTTCCTTTTTCCATCAGACACACAATTTTCACAGCGGGTAGTACGTTCCGGCAGCACACGCTGCTGGCGCACCGTTGATGAGTTTTTCGAAAATACATACTTATACACAAATATACACCTACACATATACTCCATATATATACATACATATATATATATATATATATATATGTATATATATATGTGTATATATATATATATATATATATATATATATATATATATATATATATATATATAAATATCTGTGAGTGTAAGTGTACGCGCTCGTTCAGATTTATGTCATTTACTCAGTGTTGATAGCACAGTTTGCAATAGCTATACGATGTTTAGTGTCACTAGAAGGGAATCAAGTATATATTGTATTACGTTGGTGAAATAGTGTTTTTTCTGGTTTATTGCAATGTTAGATATAAGGATATCTTACTTACCAGACATCATTCGAAACGAGAAACAACTGCATCGATTTTGTAACTGAATAGTTTAGTTTACATACCTGTATTTTTCAATATTTATCAAAATTCAAACAAGACACTATTTTTAATTCAATTTTTAATTAGAGTTCAGTCAGAAATATATTTAATTTGGCATCATATTTCATTTAAACCTTCGAATTATTTTTTTTCTAATAACATGTATATAGAGTATTAGTATAAACATTTATAATTAAAATGTTCATGCTAGTTAAAGATACAAAGTAAAATATCATAAAGTATGTAAATTATATATTTATATATATATATATTTATGAAGATATTTATAAAGATTCACATGAAGGATAATAAATGGATGTTGTTTTGAATTTTTTATACTGTAATATTTTAACAGTCATATTTTATTTGAAGTACGTTAAACTCCCGGATTTTAAACAGTCCATTAAAAACTAAATAATACACTAACGAAATTAAGTAATCATGTTTCGCTGACAGCAACTTTGCAAAATATTTAATAGCATGTTAATTTATTAATAGACGCACGCTATAATAACATAACATACACGGACGTGTGTTCCGCTGAATAAATTATTATCTTAAAGTACGACGGTACTCGATCGATTTGTGAAACTACAAAAGGACTACAACAGGAAACAGAAAGCGCGTCCCGCTGGAACAATTACAGTTCACGCGGGAACCATACGGCTACACGGTTGTGAGAACAAACGACAATGACACGAGATGATAAAAAGACGAGAAGCAAAAGTGCCAGTCGATGCTTTCAAATTACTTATTTCTTTTGTGGAAAATTACCTATTTTTTAATATTATGTTTTTATACCATACTATATAATAAATTTCAATTTCGTGTCTCGTTCTTTTCTCCATACAAGAAAGGAAAATATACAATAGTTTGTGTTTTAATATTTAAAATCGTTCTTTTGAATTTCAATCTCGACATTTGAGTGAAAATATTTATGAAATGAGGTAAAAGAAATATTTAATTTATTTTATGATTTGATTGTAAACAGATTGTGTTTTTTAATGATATGTTGTTTGTACCTAGGAAGTAATTAAACAGTCTTATTAAGATTATAATGAAGCAATATATAAACTTTTTGAATCGCATACTAATTAATTTGTTTTGAGAACGTATAAGAGACAAAGTACAGCATTGTTTAATTTTTCAATTATTTATTTATCGTATTATCTTTTTTTTATACAGTATAGAAATTATTGTAATATTTGAGGTATATAAAAAAGAATCATTGTTATCTAAAAAAAAACTTTTTAATGAAGAAAAATAATATTCCAATTTATTTCAATAAAAATATCATACATATTTAAATCAGATACGGATTAACAATCTCGAACTTTTTGAGTTATAAACTCTGATATAATCTTATATAGAAGTCTAAAACTATAATAAACTTGTCATGCTATCTAGTTTAATAGTTTGTTTGAATTTACTTCGACTCCTTGTACCATGCATCCACTTGACACCACCCGCATATGTTATCTCGATTACTGTTCGTATATTAAATTGACATCAGGAATAAATACTCTTCTAACATTCACAGGACTTTAAAATGAAAGGATCTCTCGGTTATAATTTATATTCAAAGAACACGAATATTCTGTGTTTTTAATCATTTTATACAAAAATCTAATAATAAGAAGACATTTTTCGAATGGTTGCTAAATAATTATGTATTGAATGAACAGATTTTAATTTTAAATAAAGCTTATTTGTAGAAAATCGATAAATGTATAATAATTTGAATATTAAATTGGCCGTGTAATAAATAACGTTGTAGGAGACACTTTAATTTGACATAAAGTGAACGCGTGTGCATTTTATGTGAACTATTACAGAAGTTATGTTGCAATAAAGATACCAATTTGACCATAAATGTACACTAAGGTCTCTTATTTAAAAATAAAAGCAATCTTTTAAAGCAAGAAATATCGTTATATAATATTGCGAAATTACAATTTCTAGACAGTACAAAATGTATGTTCTTTTAAGATAAAGTTATATATATATATATATATATATATATATATATATATGAATCAGAATGCAGTAGAGGTTGAGGGAAAATTCATCATTTTCTGAAAAGTTTTCATTGGTGGAAATAGGATTTTTTTCAAATACGTTCAATTGTTTTTATAAATGGTAAAGTTTGTTTTTGTTTGACATATAAATAATATTGATAAAACTATTTTTAATAAATTGTAAGAGGACTTTGATTTGTGTTCCTTATTACATACATACATACATTATATATATATATATATATAAATAAATAAATCTATATATATATATATATATATGTATAAATAAATAAATATATATATTTATATATATATATATATATATATACATACATACGTACATACATATATATATATATATATATATATAGGTACGTACATATAAACATTATTCCTGTGGGATATTGTAACAAAAAAGATCGGTTTCTGAAGAAGTCGATAGAAGTCTCTTATAGGACCTTTATGCACTACTGACTTGATAAAAGTTAATGATCTTTGTATAGATACACCAACATATATACACTTATATATATATATATATATATATATATATATATATATATATATATATATATATATATGTATATAGATAGATAGATAGAGAGACGGAAGGGGGTGTGAGAACTTAATTTTTTCAGAATTTTTTAAAAGTGTTTATAATCAATCAAATGTTGACAATTGTTACCCATCCAGTATGTATGTGAGTGCTTGGAGAAGAAATAAAGGGGAAATTGATTTTAGTGATATTGACACTTACCACCCTTCTTAGTCCACAGTTAGATACACATACAAGGATTATATATGTTTATTTCATACATAGATTCTTTTTTTCGCAAGGAAATTGTTTAAAATGGATAAGCTGTTGTGAATAGGAAATAACTAGAACAACATACAAACATATATACATACATATATATATGTGTATATATATATATATATATATATGATTTCAAATACTCATACAGTTAGTCATCTTTTAATGTCAAAAAAAGAATTTGTTTGTAATTTTATATTTTACATATTCTGTAGTAACGAAATATTTTCCTTTTTGTATTAATCATCAGCAAAACTGGCTCTCTACATATAAATATATATTTTCTTTGCCCACAAAAATTTGTAAAAAATAAATAAATGTTTAAATGTGAAACGAATATATTTCAAATAATTTAACGGTTGAATATAGATATCTTTATGTATATTAAAAATTACACGTTTAGTGCTTTTAACATTTTGTTTCAGATAAATTACTAAATAAAATAAATTTATGTTTTTAAAAAAATATTTATTAATGTATATATATATATATATATATATATGCATATATATATGTATATATATATAATAATAATAATAAAACTTTTAAAAACTTCAATGTATTTTCTAGCGAGTTCGAATATTATTTTATAATACAATCCAATTTAACAAAAGTAATTTATAATAAATCAATTCAACAAAAATGTAATTAGATATATAATTCATTTTTTTCGAAACAAAGTAGAAAATAGAATGGAAAATATCTATAAAAGAATGTTACACGATTCAATATTCTTAAACGTGGTAACATATGGTACGAAAACTTTGAATAAGAGCCGCAAAAAATAAAAAAGCTGATGAGTTCTGCAATGGGTTACTAGAAAAGCTGCAGAGTCTCATATAAAATTTTGAGAACGAGTCGATTCAATTGAGTTTTGAGATAATATCGTACGTAGTATAAAAATATATTTGAGTATTTTTTACACAAATAGAAAATGTAATAAAATGTGAATGAAAACATTGTAGTTTTTATTGAAATTAAATTATACTTTTATTATTTCGTTTATAAAAAAATATAAACTGACCTACTTTTGTTTGATTGTAATATTAACAATATAACTTTAAATTAGTATGTTTTTTATATACAAGTAGTATCATAAAAAGTAAATATATGTTATAATTTACTTTTATAAAACATAAATAGAAAATGTAGCTTAATTTTAGAAAACCCCGAATATTTTTCCTTGTTTATTCTAGAAGCTATACATTGACAGAATCCTGTTTCCAATTAATAACTAGTAATTAATTGATTCTTTTTTTAATTTATTGACATAATTAATAATTATTAATGTAAATAATGAAATCGTTGATAAAAATAGTCCTTTCATTTTTTAACAAAAACCTGTTTTTTTACCATTTATCATTGTTTGTTTTTTTTTTAAAAAAAAGAACTCACGTAGTTAAGTTTCCTAATAAATAGCTTCCAATAAAAATTCATTAGTATAGATACTTCTATACTAAAGCTTTGCGTAAAAGTGACAGTGGGTATTCAGTTTGACAACTCTGTTATTATGTCAAACAATCTACACAAATGAATAAAAAAATGTGTACATATTTGATTAAAAATACATTGTTTTTTATGATACGGTTCGAGTTGTGAACATGTGTACGAGCTGTCATTTATATTAGACAGTGATTAATTTTTTTATATGGAAACATTCGAGCTTTTTCCATTGAAACATATTTCATAAATGAAATTGGAAAAAAAAACATGTGATTTATTTATGTACATTGTATAGAAATATGAAGCAATGTATATACAGACAACTATTTATATCGGTTATTGAAAATAGACATAACAGTGTTATTACTCTCAATAATATTTTATTAACTCTCTTGATTTATTCGGTGATTTTAAAAGTCAGTTATTTATAATTATGAAAAATAAGTTTAGCGTTTGCACAATATAATAATAACGGTATTAAAACAGTTTATTCATACTTTGAAATATAGATGCTGTAAAAATATATGAATAAATGTGATGTTACAAAGTAGAAAAATTGTATATTGCAAAGAAAAACAAAACAGTTGTTTCGCATATATCAAAAAAAAAAAATAAACTGAAGTATATATGAGCTTCTTTATATTTATTCTCTTAGAAAAATATATATAAAACAGTACCAACCCGTTACCGATACGTTGAACACAATAAAGTAACTAAACTGACATCTGCAGGATAAGAACGTTCAGGTAATTTATAGTATGCAGACGACAATAGAAGAGAAGAACACAAGACTGGTGTAATACAAGTTTGATAAAATGTGGCGAACTCGGTAGACCAAGGATAAAGGATTGACGTGCGGCCTATAACAACGACGGTACCGTCCAAAGAAAATCTAATTACGACGAGAGATGAGGTATCTACCGCAACATTTTGCATCCGTACATAAATTCACTTGGTTTCCTGTTAATATCGTTCATGTTTGATAATCGTCCGTGGCGAAATTACTCATTGTGGAGTTTAAAAATTAGTTTATGCCACTGACAAATAATATATATTTTAAAATGAATGATTCGATGAAATAAAAGCAATACAATTTTTTATGAAAGTTTCAATAGATCAGTATTTATCAGTTATTCAAAAATTAATTAAAACATATTAATTATTTGTGTGTAAAAATATGTATTCATTTTATGCATTCAGTTCGTGACGAACAAATTTTCAATTAACTGAAATCCATATAGGTCATAGACGTAACTAAACTATATTTCATTTTATATTAAAAAGAATTTGTATTTTAAATATTTTAAAACGAAAAAAATAGAGTATCGATGGTATATAAAACTATTTAATTGCACGCGTTTAATTAAAAATATTTCAAAATGACAAATGGATCTTTTCATTATCAACTTCATAGTCTTATAAAGCCGTTTGTCTCCTGCCATCATTAAAAATTAGATATCAGAATTTAATTAGACTTACTCTAACGCAGTAATTAGAATTCCAATAATGAATTCAGAAGTGATTATCTTATAATTATTTTCAGACTAACGTCATAAATTATACTACTAAAGTTGATTTTACTTAAAGTACTGTCATTATTTTTACTGTTAATAACCATTCTTTAAAATTTAAATTCGTAAATAAACTTTCGAGAAACTGAACATATCTTAAATCTTATACCAAACAAATATCTATTCTGTAATTCAAATCTTTTGTGAATTGATATAAGTTCACTTTAAATAAACAAACTAGTCGTGGACTAGTTTTTATATTCAGTTTTGAGTTTACCTCGCGTGGAAACTGTACTTTATATTCATGAGTTATTTTATGAGTTTAATTTTTTTTTAATCTAAAGCCAATCGATCAGTTTGAGTTTTGAATGTAAAAGTTTACTTAAAACAAAAGTTTATACGAGGAAAGTAAGTTAAAACTTGAGAATAAGAAATTCGAATTAATATTCATAAAACATTTTATATAAAATGTTTGTATATAAGAGATGTGATTCATTGTATAAATTTTATAATTGATAAATGAGTTTAATTTCGCAGTTTTAATATAAATATTTAGCGAGTATAACATTTTAAATCACTTTTCTGAATCGGTCGAGATATAAAAATTATTAAAAAAGATTGATGATTTATTGATAACTGTGCTAAATTTGGAATTTAAGAAATATATTTAATTGATATGCATTTTTCAATAAATTATATACTGTTTATATACAGTTTTCTTTCTAAATATGACTTGATTTAAAAGTAGTATTAAAGCAAAGATTTATTCCAGATGTATGTATGTAATAATTTTGAAGGATGAAAAATAACGTCTGTGTTTTTAAAATTATTTCGAAGAATTTATTTAACTTTTCTAGTAACTTTCTTGAAATTAAAGCTCATTAAAAGTTATTTTACTCGAGCACCATAGTTTTTTTAATGTCATTAAATAATGTCTGAATTCGTACTGTATTGTTCAGAAATTCAAAAGATAAACTTTACATCGTCTTACTTCTATTTAAAAAGTTCTAATTACAAAACTGAATAATTTTATAAGTTAAGAAAAATATTTTTATTTGAATAACAAAAATGAACAATTATTAAATCAGTAATGATACGAGTAACTTATTATTTACAAATTTAATTCTTTGTATGACATGAATGCAATTTAATGAAACAAATGCTTCGATTTGTAATTAAAATAAAAAAAATAATTGAAATTATGTTTATTGAATGTGATTAGTTATTATTTTTTAAAACTTTAAAGTCTATTGAAACATGTATTAAAGTTTAATAGGTGTTGTAGTTTGCTTATTATATCAGGGCGTGTTGTCACGGTATGTCTGTTTATTAATTATTGAATTAAATATATTCTTTCATAGCGGTGATTCTCTTCTAAGTGAAAATAAAAAATTACCAAAATGGGTAAATCGTGGTAAAATCACGCGCCGTTAGAATCAAATTTACGATTGGTGTCTTAACGAAGCAACTCATAATTGTGTTGACCTGAGCACGAAGAGCATACAGGCAGGCAGCAGCGAATTAACTTCTTAAAACGTTCAAACATTCGTACGACACGTTCCGAATATAAAACAGGAGGAAGACACCTTACTGTATCTAACGGAACGAAACCCATTGTGAAGGGAAACACCGAACTGTGTGTATGTACCATTCGTGTATAGGAGGAGTGCACACACCGACCCGATCTCCGTACCAAACGGTTTACGAAATCCTTGTGCACTTGTACGTCGAGAGTATTAAACGTTAAAAGCCACAATTTTGCATAAAATGTTTTTATGGCTCGCACGGTACGAACTTATATTTCCCGCGTGCTAGACGTGTTTCAAATATTAAACGCTTCAGTAATGAGAAATTGGTGTCCTTAATTATGTGAAAAATGAAATTTCATCTGAAATGAACACAGCATTACAAATATACATCATATTGATTTGTTTTCAGGATGTTAATAACGTCTTCTTAGTTCATGTTTAAATTACACTGATTTTTTTTCAAAATAATTTCTACTGAATTTGCTTTCACCTGAAATATTACATGAAAGAATAACTTATAATACTGCTATTGTTTTGACTTCTTACTGAAATCATTATTAATATTTAATTTTTTCATACAATTTATTAAAATATTATAATTTTTGTCTTTCGCACAAATACAAGGTTACATATATATTCAGAGTTTGATTATTTTAATAAAATGTTATTTATAGATATGCACCTGCTAGTTGTATATTTAATTTAACCTTGAAATAATATTTGATCATGTGTTTAAAATATTTGATTATTAAACATCCTATTATGTATTATATTTCAACACTAGTTATATAGAAAAACATTAAGTTTATAGATGAAAAAATAATTGCGCAAGCATCTTAAAATAACTCTATAAGCAACAAGGCTGCTAAAAAATACTAATAAATATTTTTTCGTACATCTGTTTCTATAAAATGAAAATATGTCAGTTACGAGTACATGCATGCATGCTTAAATTTATTATTACATTAATACTTTTTTTACTATAAAAAATGAATATAAATTCTAAACTGTTTTTAAAATAAGTTTTATTTAAAATTCTAATAGGTTACAGTATTTTTGTTATTTTCTCTTATAGATAATCGACTCGAGATATTATTTTAAATATTAAAATTTAAAATATTAATTAAATGTTAAGTATTGTAAATTTATTTACCATTCACCTTTTTAAATAATCAAGAAAAATGTAAGCTGTTTCAAACCTTTAGTCTTATTTCTGCTGGAACTTACTGATTTTATTTAACATTTTAGTAAATTTGTATTTATTTTGTCTTCTGAAAATTAAATATATTTTATTTTTATTAAACACTGGAAATTAGTAGTAGTATTTCAATTATGTTTATTTGTATATTTGTACATCTCGTTTATTAAAGAATAATAATTTATAGTAATCAATATCGATAATACTATCTAAATATCTACATTTATGAATAGGTGAATGTATAAAAAATGTGTATTTTATAAAACAGTAGTATAAAGATGGGACATATTTTATTAAACTCGTTAATTTATTTTTAAAAAAGCTTATATTGCAATACTTTTTCAATTAAGAGCACTAACATAGCTTGTTTACTATATGTAAATATATATATATATATATAAAGTATTAAAATGATATAATTAACCAATTTTTACTGTAACCTAACCATATATTCACAACAGTTACAATTTTATCATTTTAAAATTTGAATACAGACCTAAAAAAGAATTGCCTGTCACCAAAAGTATATCACGTTTATATCAGTTATTTAAAGCTCACTTCTTTTTATTTCTATTACATTATATACAAGAGGTCTTAGTTGAATTTTTTTTACAATTTTATATAAAACGTTTTTTTGTATTTATATTTTTTTTATTAGTATATATTATAATATTCAAATATAAATTGGAACTTATGTTGCTGATCAACATAGTTTGATTATTGATTTCAGGTTTATTTTTTATTTCTGTTATCAACAATGTAAACAATTATACATCTTTGATAATAGTAATGAGTCTCTTAGATATTAATAATTAGTCATTTTTCTAAACTGTTCTCTTTTTTTATAAAACAAGTTCAATACAGCACTATTTTTATAATTGTTATCATTGGTTCGTTGAAGTCAAGTATGAAATTACATTTCAGTACAAATTTGTCGAAAGTTCATCGACCGTACAGCTTTATTTGAATGTCAACAATTTTAAATTATTCCCTGTTATCGATTTATGAATATGACATCGTATAGTAAACTGCATGCTCATAAATATTCATAAACTAATTTTGAATACGGAAAGAAAAAAAAGTCTTTAAACGTCATATCGTTTTAAATTACTGCATTCGCGAACAAAAAAAAAGAAAATATAATAACATTTAGAAATCATATACTGTAAGTGAGAAACGGTCTTACTGAAAAATCTCGATTTAGTACTGCGTCGACTGTTTGGCTGAAAGCAATTCAGCATGGCGTCATGAGAGACTCGGTAGCTGGCTATTGAACTAGTTGATATTCACTATGTAGATTACACTGCTTCGTGAATAAATTAATAAATTTTAAAGCGAACGAAAACTTTTATGAAAGTATGAAGAAGAGTGGATAGACGAAGAGGGAGTTGTAGCTACACCCTATGTGTGATATATTCGATGGAAAGTTTAAGAACAAATTGATGTTTTAACATTAATGAAGCAGTTGAATGCATTGTCTAGTAAACTGTAGCGCTTCAGCAAATTATATTTTCAATCTTTATTATCAAGAATGCGTGCCGTTTAATATAAACATGCCACGTAGAATGTAAAATGTCCCGGAGTTAATTACACGTTTTTGCATATTCAATCATTTCTTCATTTAGATTAGATGAGATGAACAACGTAATGTCTATTATTACTTCACTTTATTCTGAGATATTTTTCCAAGTTTCTTGTTTTTTCTCTACCTTGATCATATTTTTCTTAAGAAAAAAGGATGGAAGAAAATCTTAACGTTTACTTTACAAGTAAACATCATTTTTCTTTATTTATATAATATATACTACATAAATTAAATAGTTTGTACTATTGATTTAAAATTTAATTTTTAGAACAAAATATAAATTAAAATATTCGCAACAATAGTTGTTATTTTTATAATTAATTAAAATATTAATTTAATAAATATTAACAACGTTTCTATTTAATAAACAGATTTATTTCAGTACATATTTAAAATTAGTTATATAAATGTAATGAATAAATAAATATTTTTAAACAGTTATTAAATAACCATTTTTTGAAAAAAAAATACTGAAAACATGCTTTTAAACGATTGAAAATATTTATTTTCATGAAAAGTTGTAAAGTAACAACGAAGAGAACATTTCTCTGTTAATTAATATCACCATACTGTCTGTCTCTTAAACATTGTCAGTTGGGGTTTTATTTAAAATGAAAATAAACGTTTACGCTTTTAAAGAACGCGTTAAAAAGATTAAACGTTCAATAAAGGAAGCGTAAAAAAGAAAAGGGCTAAGTGAAATCTACATTAGGGACACAGTATTAGGTGCGTTATGTATAAAACCATATCAAGGACGAAGAAGAACAGCCGCATATAAACCATTTTAACGGCGTGCCCGAAAACGTAAAATAAATTTCTCGTTATATACAATTACATAAAACAATCAAGGATTTAGACGGAGGGTCATTATGTAAATGCGCGGGTCATAGTAGATTAAAATTTATCAACAAGATAATGTTACAGTATGCACGCGACATATCTGCCTGAACAAAAGGAAGTAAGTGGGAAGAAAACTTGGGTCGGAGTCGAGAGCTAATTAATTTGATCATCAATCTCGGCGTTAACTTTTATTTTGATTAATTAAAAATTGTGTTCGCCCATTACGACGGATGAAACGATTCTGTTTCCGCTTTTTATTCCGTATATTTAGTCGGTCGAGCAACGTCACGGAAATAATGTCTATTCCTCCATGAGGCAGCCTGTGCTTTTCTAATCTCACTGCACTGATGATAGTATAGCTTATGGATATTACAGATCAGGATTCAACATTTATATAAGTATATACATCTGTCTGTATATACATAAATAAATATGCCTTCATGAAATTTTTGGTAAATAAATAACTACTTGAATCATACTTATATTTAATTAACTTTATACTTGATTTACATTACAACATGATAATCATACATATGTAATTCTATTTCATTCTTGAATATTATATTTTCATTTTTATAACTAATAGCAGAATGATCTTGACATGATTTTACAAAATATAAAACAATCAGAAATTTTGTGGTTGTGTACACTTACTTAAAAAATTACAATCATATAAATAAAAGAGAATAATAATAAGTAACCATAATTCGAAAATGAAAATTTCTATGTGGTATTTTATACAAACGTAGAATAACTTAATGATAATTTTTCACATTGTATCAACTTTATATATATATATATATATATATATATATATATATATATATATAATATTAATAGTAATATATCTTACTATACAATTTTGTATTACACTATATGCCTGAGGTATAAATGAATTAATTCAATTCAGTTATTTTCATTATATGTCTGTTAATACTTCAGAAAGTTTTTACTTTATTTTATTATTAATGCAATCTGTAGAATATTTTTAAACAAATGTTTAATGATATAAAATTAAATTAAAAAAGTATATTTTTTAAAAACTAAATACAAAATTATTCCATATATTTTTTTTAAAGCAAAAATCTATTTTTATCT
The DNA here is from genome assembly GCA_034766995.1 of Acanthacorydalis orientalis. Taxonomy (NCBI): domain Eukaryota; kingdom Metazoa; phylum Arthropoda; class Insecta; order Megaloptera; family Corydalidae; genus Acanthacorydalis; species Acanthacorydalis orientalis. The sequence goes on along the minus strand of CM068323.1, from coordinate 14,960,732 downwards.
TCAACATTTTGAAATATATTTTTATTTATTATTAAAATAACATCCAATGAATACTAACATATTTTTGTTTTCATTTCATTTATTGAAGTTATATATATATATATATATATATATATATATATATATATATATATATATATATACGGATATACATACTTTCGTATTCCTGAAACAGTTCTAATTTTATGGATGAAAAATTGATTACAAATATTTTATTTGTGTAATGTTTTATTTCTGGTTTTCGAATTCAATTAAAATACGCACAAGTTTGTTTAATTGAATGATGAATTTACCAAGTGTATACACAATCACTCACTCGCCCATCATCGTTTTTCTCTCTTTATTATATATATATATATATATATAATGGTAAATGTAGGTAACCGGAATTTCCAAATAACCGGGAATCCTTTTGTCCTTAGTTCGGTGGATAAAAGGATCTGTACCTATAGAAATATATTTCAATGAACAATATGATTATGCGACTTTGATAAAAGATAATCAGTGTTATATGAAGTTTGAAATATGTACATAAATTATCAATGTAAATTTATTTATTAATTAATTTTTGATAACAAGTACATTTTTATGTTCAAAACTAATGTTACTAAAAGAAAACGAGTTCATATAACTTATTTATAAATATGAAGAATGAAATGTTAAAATTCTTTATTAGAAATATCTTTAATACCTGTTCTTGAGAACTTCTTTGCATATTAAATTAACTTGTTTGCAAATTATTTGAATAGACAAGTAAAAGGTGTACAATTAGAAAAAAAGTAAATTGAAATGTTCAAACTGAAATGCATTGTGAAATTTAATAATCTAGATTTAATAATTATTATGTGAATTCAAAAAAAAAATGAATAGTTACGAATGAAGGTATAAATTTGATCTAGTAAAATCAAACTACTTAATTTAAGAAAACATTTCCACAAATCTTACTAACTTGAAGAGAATTAAATTCTGACTAACTTCTGAATTTATCTTGAAATTAATATATATATATATATATATATATATATATATATATATATATATATATATATGCTATGTTATGTTCTGATTAAAACTTTCTAGAACTGCAGACACACGTTCCGTTTAGTTCTAGCTCAGTAATCGTAAAAACGAAGATATTTTTCTCTATAATTTAATTTAGAATTGAATAATAATGATATAATATTTTTGACTATTTGAATTGATGCTTATGAAACCTTTATTTATATCCATTTACTAATATTTGATGTCGATTGAAATATTGAATAGAATTATTAAATAACTATATTACTTACTGGATTTTGTTTCTTTATATCAGTTGTTGACTTATGAAAGAAAGGAAATAAAACAGAATGTATGTTCAAATATAATACATATATTTGTAAATGGAATCTCTTCTAACAGTTGTGTTTGTGTTTTAAACAGGCGTATTGAATATTATTAAAGTTTAATGTTTTATAAAAGGTATTGATTTATTCTTACTCATAAAAATAGATAATATTTAATTAATTAATGATACGTTTATCTTTTTTATTCATCACTTATGATATATTTTTTGTTTCAGGTAAATGCAGATATTTATTTCTTTAAATTTAAGGTATGTGTTAAATTTAAGATATATATATATATATATATATATATATATATATATATATATATATATGTATGGTTATATTTTTTTTATGATTTAGAAGATATAAAATGATTATGATATTTAAATATATCTTTGAAAAAGGATTATTATCGAACAAAGTTTTTTTATCATTTTTAAATATTTTTGATTATTTATTTTTGTAGAAATAATTTACTAGTAAGAAACGAATATTCTTATTATGGTTGTTTATTTATACATGTCTGTCCATACAATTCTGAATTAATCCAATATATTTCACTTACATTTTACGCCTATATTTCTCTTAAAAAAATAATTCACCATTGAAGGAGAATTATCTTATATTATAATAAATCTTTTCCATAATATTTTGTTATAAATATTCATTGTCAAAGTTATTAACAATGTATTTACTCTTATTAGAAAGCATGACAATATATTTGTTCAGATTTGAATAAGTGCTGAATAATAATCTTGAGATTATTAAAGATATTAAATATTTTGTTAGAAAACAAATGGGTTTTATATATTTTGGTAAAAAGTTATTCGTGTCTGACATATATATATATATATATATATATCAGAGTTTGTATTTCTCTGACATTTCATATATTTGTATAATACATTAGGTGTTTGAATGTTTGCTTGTATGTATGTTAATTAATCTTCTATATGTGCACTGTACATTCTTACATGTTTATTTAATTCAAATGAAATACGGATCTGCATTTTGTGAATTTCCTGCAACTTGACGATATCAACGTATCGGTCTCATGCTAGACCATCTCAGAACACCAGTGCTCCGTTTCTGCATTTAACAGCAAAGACGCGCAGCATCTTTTGAACGAATAATTAACTGGAATATATCGTATGGTTTAATTAATACGAACAATGGGTGGAATTATTTGCGTCGTCGGCTTGCGGCGCGGCCCATCTTCAACGTATCTCGTCCCCTCAAACATCCACAACTCCCATGTGTCCCAAGTCGGCCAGGCGTCGCGTCATTACAGTACGAATTCTAACAGTGGCAGCAGAAAGGGCGATGTAAGAAGAAGAAATAGAGTTTCGGTGTGGTGTGAGGATGCGCGAGGTGGTTGGAGAGTGGCACGACAAGGATGATAACGGCAACGGACGTGCCCTGTGGCGAGAATGAGTTTCGCAAGTTCATAAACAGCGTGTTTCTTCTTACAGTCAGCTACACTGTTACTATTACTCGATGGTGACGACTTTACGGAATACATATGACAGGGACGACGTTAGGAATAGGTCTACTCTAACTGGGTTCTTTAAGAAATGTATTCTGTCTTTTCGGTTTTCCACCAGCCTGCATAATTAATTTGTTTTACAAGTTCTTATTTGAATAATCAACATTCATACTTGAATATTTAATAACTATATATATATATATATATATATATATATATATATATATATATATATATATATATATTCGCTATTTTACTTCAGACAAAAGGTTTTCATATACTTCTAACAAAATTACTAATGTAAACTCTTGTTTAAATAAACTGATTTTTTCCATACAAAAATATTATTTTAATTTCTGTAATTTGTTTTAAAAGTATTTAACTTTTTTCCGGTGATCATCGTTCTTAAAACGTTTTTTAAACAACAAAAAATAGAATTATTCTATGTAACTATTTTTAAAATACATTTTGTTAAAGAAAAACTCATGTAACATATTGTATGCCTTTATAAGGTTCGTAGTTGTTTCAAAGTCTATTGTTCCCTTGTTGTCTCAGTGAAAGTTTCAAATCCGTCTCTGTTATTCACGTGTATTTCTATGTAAGGTTCTGTGAAGATCTCCAGTTTCCTTTATAGTTCCGTAGGTTGCGAGTGACATGATGTCGCTTTATTCATTAATGCGAAATCACAATAAAAAGAAAACATGATGTTGAAATGTATACTTGTTCTCAACTGTGTTGTATGTATGTGTTGAAGTCCAAGTGACAATATTGTTTTGTCTACCATCAGTGAAAGTTAAAATGAGAGTAAACACATTGTATGTTGTTTTATACTTTTTTTATAGAATAATAAAACGAAAATAATTGCGAATTATTCAGATTTTAAAAGACAGAATAATTAAATCCTTCTTATATGATTCATTATATATATATATATATATATATATATATATATATATATATATATAAAATTAGTTGTAAAAATATATAATTTATTCTTTTTTAATTATATAAAGATAGTAATTTGTTTAAAATAAACAAAACTATCTAAAAATAAAAATATATACTTCTAGAAAATGTTTTTATATCATCTTTAATTTGTATGTTTCAAATAAATGGCAACGTTTGTAAACAATTTATTTATGGTTTGAAAATCGTATATAAATCTTAAAGAAGTCGAATAAAATAAACTCTGCCATTTTGGACGTCAAATAAATGTATGTAATGAGCACAATAAGCTCCTAAAATGTCATCGACTTATATAAATATCTTTCCAGTTTCATTTAACATACGTTTGAAATTTTCGCTGTATATGAATCTTGTCATATCTTTAAATCCATTCTCGGAAAAACGATACCACTTTATATTTTTAATAAATGAAGCACATCACGTTTCTTTTTGTATCTTATTTATTGGAACTTCAATCGTTATGAGTGTAATAAATTTTATTTAAATATCAAGTTATGTTGTTATTAAATAAAACATTTTTTTTAAAGAATCAATGTATGAGATTATTATTGGGTTTTAAAATTTAAACATTGCTTTCTTATTGATGGAAACAGAAATCAAGTAAGAGAAATATTTTTATTCAAATATAAAAGATTACATTTTTATTACTTCTACTCTTTGAAAGAGAATATATATCAGTTTTAAATATTTCCAAATTCTATTGTTTTCTCTTTCCCCATATATATATATATATATATATATATATATATATATATATATATATATATATATATATACATACAATTTGAGCTATTTAATGGATTCTCAAGTCTTTAATGCTAATAAAATTTGAAGAAACATTGCAATCATAAATATTTTATTATCCTGAATGAATTTATTTATGTTCGAAATAGATATATATATATATATATATATATATATATATATATATATATATATATATATATACATAGTTGTTTAAAAAAAGCAATATAATAAAATTATAATATTTAGTATCCATGAAATTCGAGATGTTAAAGCCGTTCGTCGACATTGAAAATATCGAATGAAATTCATGTTACGAATAATTTCGCCTAAAAAATAACAGATAGCTTCATAAATAAACGTCAAGACTTTTAAGTGGTTAATTTTATAGTGTAGCGCACGACGAGTCGTGTTTCAGGAATACCAACGCACAAACTAACCGTTCGCTGTCTCATTAAGGATATAATCTGGAAGATAAAGTCGCGTGTGACGAGCCACGGTGGGGTACGGAGTGTGTAATTTTAACACGATAGCGTTCCGCTTTCTTTATAAGAAATCCTCTCTTCGCTCGTAATTATTTCCTTGATCAGAGTTTTTCAAACGATATAGATATATATATGGAATGAACTTGATGCTCTTGTGTGGTAATTTGAGTATGTTCGCTTTTAAACCACTTTATAGAAAGAATATATGACAATATATAATTTATCATCAAATTATATTAATGCATTCAGTAATGAAGTGTACACTCTTATAATGATTTTTTATTGAATGTTTTTTTAAATATAATAATTACCTTTTTACTAACTGAAAATTATTTAGTATTTTGAAATAAAACTAAACGTTCTGTAACAGTTGACAAATAATTACTATTTGATAAAGATATTAGAGATCCGATCAGATACAGATTTGTAAATTTATCTTCATTGTTGATTTTTAATTAGTGATTAAAATGAAAATTTGATAGCAATACGAACTGTTTGCCTCATTATAACTTTTTCGCCAAAGTTATATTATTTCAACTAATTACACGAGTAGCGAACAAATTTTAAATTATTTTTTGTTGTGTTCGAGCTTAAAAGGTATTTCACATGTATACATTTTCTTTTATATAATTTAAACCTCTAAATTTCTATGCACTGGTAAAAAATTAATATTGATAATGAGATGGTCTTTCAAACGTAAAAGCCGTGAATCATGTCTGTCAGTGATCTTCGTTGAAGTTTTGAAACAAAGACACTGGAACTGAACGTATATCGTCTACGATCAGAGTGAAACGCACTCGTGCGGCATAGATAAACAGGCACGCTTGACCAGTGACCTAAGGGCGGTCGGGGATGATTGTTGGGTCGGTAGGTCGGCGGATGTTGAGGGTGTTCGCGGTTCGATCCCTTACTATTCTATTTCTCGTACACTCTCCTGAGAGGTTGGACCATCGCTCTCAGACTTACAATATCACTGACATACGGTCATGTAATACGTAGAGATTTAGTAAACGACAGACGATGTGAAAGCACACACACACATATCTACACTCTTAGATAGAAATATACACATATATTCGAGCGATACTCTACTTCGATGGGTTCTGTCTTATCTCGGCAAATGTTTACGTTAGTCTGTCATGAAATTTTATCTAGATGGATGTATATTATATGATATATCCTTTGATGGCAAGCTCTATATAGAAGTACATTGAATGTCGGGTTTAATTTTAAATGTTTTTTTTCTAACTTAGAACAGACTTTTAAAAATGTCATTTTAAATATCATTACTTTAAAGATGAATTAATTTTTAATATTTTTCTAAATATTTCAACAAATAATGTGTCAATATAATACAAGATTGATATTTTATAAATTATATGTTCGTAAGTTCATTGATATCTAACAAAAAGGTAATAACTTCTTTGATATTAAATGAAAATTTTACACAGTGTAAAATATAACATTTTTCATTTTAATGTATATAAATTGAATATATATATATATATTTATATATATGTATGGGGATCGGTCTGTTTTAAAATAGACATATTTACAAGACAAATATTCATAAATGAAATACATCCGTACGAGATCAACTGTATCCGAACCAGAATTTGTCAGGTCCGCGTAAAATACAAACTCTAAACAGAAAAAAAAACTTCACCTGACATTTTTCACAGAGAGCGGCCGGATACGATGGTAGTTTTCCGTTTTGAAACGTATACCCTAGAGGTCGAAAACGATACATAAAGGAGAAATTGTATTTGAATATAAGAATACTTCTTCCACTATACTCTCTGTAGTACTGCGTGCATTTGAATTCTGAAGATATTTATATATTCTTTCAAGTATGCATAGAGATATGTTTAAAAAAAGGGCAAGAACAAAAATGCGAACTGAAGATATTTTTGCATTGATTTCGTGGCGTTTGCTTGAATACAAAAGACAAAAAAGAGGAATATGAAACGTTATTGGAACGATGTTATAAATCAATTCAGTTGTTGAATGATTCCCATATAACGTTATGTGTTTTAAAAGAATGCTGTTCGATACGTTCGATCTGTTTATGAATATATATTCATATTATATTCATCTTAATATATATATATATATATATATATATATATATATATATATATATATATATATATATATATATATATATATATATACATACTTATATACATTTTCGTTTTTCATTATCATTAAATATTATTGACGTATCTACGCAAAGTGAATTCTTAAGAAGATTTTTAATAATCTGCTAAATAAATCTGTTGTGATAATTAAATAATAAATTCATAAAAAAATTAACAAGGTACTTTCTGAGAAATAAAACATATATAAATTAGACTCTTAACATGAATTTAATTCTTAATTAATGAATTTTTATGATTCTTACAAGTATTTCGGGAAAATATTTTTTTTTAATAAAAACAGAAATGTTTTTAATTCCTTTTAATTAAGCAATGGTTTTCAAATCTTTCTTTGAAATTTTAAGCGTATACAAGATTAATCATCAGTATTTCATTTAAATATCTTATCTTAATTAATTAATTTTTATTTTTTCTCGTATAAGTAATTTTTAAGGTATAATTTAAATAAATAAAAGAAAGTTTTGTACTTTCGCCTGAATATTTTCTAATATTTTGAAAGTAAAGCTTTTTTTTAATATCAATAATCTGTTCGTTGTTTAAAAGTTCACTTAACTATCGAATATGTCATCTAGAAGAACATGACGTGTTTTATTCAACAGAAAGGACTGTTACCGACATTTACATCCCTAAATCATTAAAATATTTATAGTTGCAGAACAATGCTACAAATGTTTCTCTGATGAGGGTGTAATGTTTCAATGAATAATTAAAGAGTTCTAATTCTGTTCTGATATTAAGATAAAAGAATAAATTTAATAACATTCTACACTTTTATTTTATTACTGAAATCGATATTTTTTACTGATTATCCTCAATAAATATAGCTAAGAAAATAGAATAACTTTAGCACATCAAATATATTTATAGTCTATTTAGATTTCTGCACACATTCCTTTTAATGTGCGACCGTTATTATAGAAAATATAATATTTTTAGATAGCATTTCATCATACTAGTCTCATTTTTGCAGTTCCGTCATGTTTCAACCATTTCATATAAACTTCATACACATTTCTTTGTCAGATTTGGCGCCATCAAATTGAATAGAATGACAGTGCAATGCACTCCATAGTAGAAAAAAATAAATGACGTGGAGACGAATGGAAGTTTTATTTAAAACGTAATATAAATTCGATCTAAAATTTATTTATCGTTTACGTCTTTGTACATTTTATGGTTGTCGTTAAAATAAATGTACTAATATATTGTCATCGGTTTGATATTTGACCTGATATGAGAAATAAAATGTAGAAATGTTTTCAGACGACGTTATTGAATAGTGTGTTTGTAAATTGTAGAATGGTATTAGTTTTTTATATATGCTTCGAACAATGTTGCTTGTCATTAAAATATTAAATTAATAAATTTTAAATGAAAAAGTAATATTGGTTAGAATTGATTTTCACTCGTTTAATATTTATTAGTAGTATTGTATTACAACAGAAATGTTCTATTTATATTATTTTTTGCATACATTGCTTTGTGTTTGTGTTGTAATATTATTTTTTTCAATAGTTATTCTATTTTAAAAAAGATATGTATTTCATTTCAAAATTCCATAATTTAATTTTATAAAAAGTAATTTTAATTTAAATCCAGTGTATGTTTGACTATATTTTCTCTTAACTTAATCAATTCTATACTTTTATCTTCGCATTTTTATAATATCTTTCATCTCATGGATTTCATATTACTTATATCGGTATTACAATACTTATAACACTTCTTCATGTATAAAGTAGCGATTGAACTTTTTCAACTCAACATTTTAGTTCAATTGAGGGAATCATCCGTACAATTAATTCTGTTAAGCGAATCGAAACGTTTACACAGTTTAATTTAACATTGCGGGAAAATATGTTAGCTTTGAAATATTGTGATTAGAGACTGTAAAAGTCACAGCTCAACAATTGCATGCGTATATTCATATTATATATATATATATATATATATATATATATATATATGTATATATATAAAATAATGAAGTTATCAATTAAGTTAATCAGAATTGTGTTTATGGTACGTTGAACTGATGCTTAGTATGCCTTACTTCGGTTTTAAGTTCTTAATGTGTAATATATTCCCTGAGAAGCTATTATTTTTAATATTTATCGAGATTTGATCTTAATATACTTTAATGAAACTACTTTACTGGAAAAAATTAAACAATTTGTTGTCTTACAAATATCTACCAACATTGATTCATTTAATAATAATTAAATTATAATATATCTACCTGTGTTTAATGTGGCTATTTAAATTTATAAAATATACTGTAGACTTTTATCCGTTTGTGTATATTTAAAAGCATAATTAGTCTAGTAATGTTGTTCGAGTATTATATAATTATTTTGATTTCATTATAATTAACATTTTAATAAGTAATGTAATTCAGTGGTTATAGATTGTAACCATTGATATATTGTTAATTACTATAAATTGAAATCTATATATCAGCATTTATTAACAGAGCGATGAATATGCAATGGTTTTATTAAAGATGTTTAAAAACAATGCATGTGCTGCGAGTAAAACAAATGTCAAATATTAAAAGTGTACCAGAATAAAGAAAGTGATTAATGGAAACTATTACTTAGATTAGTAAAAACTTTTTAGAACGAAGTATTTCATTCTTGTCTTAATAAAGTAAATATTTGAACATATATAGTAGATATTTAGAAATAGGTTTAGATTCTTTAGTTTTTTTAGAACATTTTCTATATGAAAATTATTCTAAAAATGTCAAAATATTAAAATTCAGTGTTGTTGTTATTAATATAGATAAATGTATATGTGTATGTGTAAATATATTTGCTATTTGTATCGTGTATGACTGTTAATAAAAATGTATGTAATATATAATGAATTTATGGATGAATATAATTTCCATTAAATGTAATTTACATCTGCCAACTCGGAGGCACATAATTTACACTTGATAACATAATATACACATCTAGATGCATGTATAAAATAGTGTAGTACGATTTATGCGAGATAGTAAATCGGAACGATGAAAGTTTCGAGTTAAAGATATATAAACTGAGAGTGTTTTCTTGAAACAACATTGTAACTTTATTTCCTGGCGTAAACCGCATTCAGCACGATTATCATTACGGATAGGAAGCGAATGCGTCGACCAACCAGCCAGTCATTCTGATCTGCTAGCGTTCAGTGACAGCCACGGCAGCGCCACTGTATATATATATATATATATATATATCCGCGGAAACGTTTCCGGTGACGCTCGACAGGCGTCGGCGTCGTCACTACGGGTGCTCCGGTTAGTCGAGAGGACGTGGACATATTATACACACTGGATACAGTATTCTAGCTCGACTATTTCAATATGATAGATCATAAAAGTATCTAATGGATCGTTTCGAACTGTTCCTCACATTGTTTCTGAATTCACACATCGGAAATTCGATTTCTGTTTCCGACAGATGTTAACTAGCAACTCTAAAAATTAATTTAGAAGTTTTTCTGTTGCTAATGGATTCTTTTGATCGTAAACTGTCGAGAACAGAGAAATAGACTTAGAAAAATAAAATATATGTTTTATTAATCGTGTTTGAATAGTAATGTTCACAACATTATTATTTATTCGTAACTAATTATATTATTTACACTGTATGCATATTTTTTTACATGCTTCTTTAAATTATTCATAAAATTGAGTATTTATTTATATAATGTTGTTTGCGGTATGTAAAATATTATAATTCAAAAGTATTAAGCATAAAAAAGTTTTTTTCTGTAGAACTCTTTGTGACATTTTGATTATACATTGGTTTAAGAGTCTCCTTTTAAGATTTTATATATGTCTGTACTGTTTGAATATATATTCATTTATGCTATAGATTTCTTATAATAAATTTAATACTATTTTTGATCGTAAGTAATTAATTATCATTCATAAAATAAGTTAAAAAATTATAACAGTAGAAACATCTTCAAACATTATCATACTTTATTCAATGTGACTGCTGGAAAAATAAAGTTCTATAAGTGAATACTTGAAAATGTTGTTAATTTTTTTTTATATTCAGATTAAAAATTCAAGTGTTAGATTCAATTGTATTAAACTCTATTCACTTCATATTGTACAGTGAATAACAGATAGAACATCGATAATATTAATATCCTGTGCTTTTTATATACACGTATGATTACGTTGAGTACGAAATTAAAACACTAGAGTATATAATCGCATGTGAATGTTCGTAACTGTCACAAAGAATCAGATTGCGTACGATGACGAAGCAAACCGTCATCGAATTCAATTACTGAACGTATTTATATCGATGCTCAACTGGGTGGTTCGGTTGACGGGCCAGACACAAGGCCGAACAGTTTCCACATAATTGAATTCAGTTTTAGCAGGCAGCAGAATCCTTCGTTTGCACTAACAAAGTTTTAATTGTTGTTTGTCACACGCCATTATCTCTCGCACTCCAGTTAACACGTCTGAGGATTTTGCACCCTTCGTCTCCTTTTTCCGATCCCAACGATTTCATTTTGACCTCTCCGTTATTCTGTACGATCCACCGTTTCTCTGCCTCATTCAATCTGACCCTTTGTTTTCACTCTTACCTCGTACCTTAATATTATCTCGGCGTGTTGTTCTTCAATCTGTCTTGTGGCAGTACCTCCATGTTATACATTATGTTATTTAGTAATACTGTCAAGTTGGAATTACATACTCGTACTATCAAAGTGAGTATTTATAGACATTTATCTATGCATATATATACATACATATATATATATATATATATATATATATATATATATATATATATGTATGTATGTAATTTAGAGACATACAAAATAGATATTTAATTTTTTTAAATATGTTCTTATCCAATTTATAAATAAAATAAATTAATTAAAAGCAATGGTATTTTTTCTAAAAAAATAAATCAATATTGTTTTTATTTCTGTCAATAGTTAAGATTTTAATCAAAATTTGCATTTCGATTTTCATTTAAACATTTAACTTTTTTGTGTGAAATCCCTAGTGTCTTGATATTATTTAAACAAATTCTCGAAGCATATTCATAACACATCATGATAGTATACATTTTATATTATTCGATTCAAATATAGAAAATGGTAGATTATCGTACACTATTTGTCATCTGAAGCGCATACACAGCTTATTTTGTAAAACTCGGAAATAGATTTCCATTTAATATTTCCGAATAAAATGGAGTAACAAGTGTATAAATAGAAAATTGAATTTCAGATTATCCATTGGAATAATATTTCTTTCTGTAATAGAAGTCCTGATAGATTTATATTTTATTGTTATGGTTAATGTTAGTTATTCTTTCTAAACTGTCATATACATTTATAAAAATTAATCTGGATTTGTGACAGGCAGCATTAAAAAAAACTATCTTACATTGTCTTAATTAAAAAAGCTTAGTATTTAATGAACTGAGAAATGAATCGAAAAAATGTTTGTATTATTAAATAATTCCTCGCATTTAAAAAAATGATAACATTAATTAAATTTCAGATACAATGTACATAGAATTACAACGTTATAATTAAATTAATTTTCCAACTATTATCATTTCATAGTTCAGTGAATTTCATTGCATTTTCCCATTAAATAGTTTCAGGATACGAATACATATTGAACTTTGAAATTGTTTGTGCATAATTAAAATATGTACACAAGTAAGCTTTGTGCATGCGTTTAAATACAAAATGCATCTACATACGCACATTTGTCTCTCTCTCTATTTAATGTATATTTATATATATATATATATATATAGAGAGAGAGAGAGAGCAAGAGAGAGTGAGTGAGAGACTACATTACTTTTTAAATTTAATCGTTCTTAAAAATTAAAAAACTTACACTTGAAAAACATTTATTTTTGAAGAAATTAAACATAATATGCATTATCATAGTGTGTTAATAGTTTTATCAAATTCATTTCACATTTATTTAGTTTTTAAATAAATTGAACTACTAGTTTATTTTATAGACTTGTTTAAATTATATTCAATAAATTATTGTACTTAATCTTTGATTTGAAATCATGTAAATTTAATCATTTATATTTTTTTTTTGTAGAATTATTTGTGAATCAATAAATCACAAAGCTGATTAATTAGATATGGAGCAAAGAATTATGCGATTATAATAAATACTTTTACATTTAATGAAATTCCTCACACAAAATGAATTATTTGATTTTAAAATATTTCCATTACAAATTATAAAACAGTAACATTAATCGGACATAAACATTTCCATGTTTCAGTGATGTTTTCTATTGTTCTCGAATGAATTATTGTATAATTGATAACATTTGTTTACGGGTTATAAATATATATACAATAGTAATTGATTTTTATATATATATATATATATATATATATATATATATATAATATCAAATGTAATGTGATTTCAAATACGAGCACGTATTAAAGATTGATATAGATTCTGGATTAACATTAAATTATAAATAACGGTTTCGAAACCAGAGAATTTAATTGGAAGCTTTTATATCGTCGATCTTGATTCAATAATCCACTGTCAGTTGCAGCCTGATATGACACTAACGCATAAATAATGTATCTGTGTCATGTGTTCGATAAAAAATGGATTATTCAAATTCGAATGCATTTCAACTAAAATATATAGATCTATGTACATGTATATATATATATATATATATATATATATATATATAATGTTGTGTATTGTATTTCGATACGGTGACAAATAAACGAATTTGGTGTGATGTCTTTGTTGATATATTTTTTCGTGTGCTTTTAAAGCAGCTTGACAGGTTGACAGTCGTTGGTTTTCGCATTGTGCTTTTTTATTTCAACGGTACGTGTTTGTAATTATATATTTATGATGTTTGTTATATATATATATACACACACATATATATATATATATATATATATATATATATATATATGTATGTATGTATTTATGTATGTGTGTATGTATTTATGTATTTGAGTATGTATACGTTTTCACTGTCTATTATCTATTTGAAAATTAATTAAAAGTGTTGACAATGCCTTGTATTATAGTATTGATATTCAGTTTACATATATTATTTAAAATCTTATAAAATATTTAAAAATATATATCGACTTTTGATTTAATTTCATGACGAAAGTCGAAACATTAATTAAAATGTACATAAGAAAAATAGACAATATTTTCTGTATTTACATTCTTGAAAATTGTTTTCACACAACGAATTTTTTTTCTATTATTTACATGGTTCATGATATAAATTGTTTAATTTAAATTATTGGATTTCGTATAAACATTTCTTTTGGAATTTTCTAACAATAGATTTTGTTACGAATGACTTATTGATTTTACTTTCAGACACGAAAAGCTCTTATATCAAGCCTATGCAGATCTTTATGACTTTGCTATGTTCTAATCGTAATCAGATTATGCTAATGGTGTCTTTTCACTTGTAATGTAATGGAAAAATATACTACTCGAAGGAGTACACATTTTTAAATTCGTTTACATTCGATTTACATTTTGAACTTTATATATATATATATATATATATATATATATATGTATGTATATATGTATGTATGTATGTATATGTACCCGTGTGTGTATAAATATTATATATATATATATATATATAAAGGTTTCGATGTCGTGATATTTATCTGATTAAAATGATATTAAATAGGCATTATAATAATAATCTGTAATTAAATTTAAAAAATGGAATAAAAGTTCAGTAGTATAAAATTTTATAATTCTATTTCAGTGTTTTATTAAAAGAGGGAATTGTATTTAAATTAATTTTATTTATATAATAATATTTTGAAATTTAAACCCATTATGAGAAAAATGGATTCTTTTTTTAATATTTAAACAGCTACTCGAAAAATATAATAATATTTATTGTTTGAAAAGGTAATATTTTATTTCGAATGTATAATAAAATTTATGTATGAATACTCTATGATTTTAATTCAATTCATACTTTATGATACAGGAGTTACGCATAGTAACCTTTTTACAATTGTTCTAGATTGAATATTAAAAGTATCCTTATTGTATATGCATGTACGTTAAAAAGTTCTTATAAACCGTCTCTATTTATATATATATATATATATATATATATATATATATATATATATATATTTATGTGTGTGTATATATAATATACATACATATACCTTAAAAATGATTAAATATTCCTGTTTCCTTTCGTTTCGTCGAGTAATTCATTTGTCGAGTAGCAATAAGTTGCAAGCAGCTTTCATCCGAACAAAAGATATGCATTTCTATTGTTCGTTTATATTTTCATTGTTGTTGTATTGCTTTTTATTAGCCGACGACGAGATATATTTGACGAAATGAAAATATGTTTTTGCGGCTACGATTTAAATTTTTGATGAGCTTCCGAGGATTTTAAATTCTTCGCATGGCGTCTACGCTCGTTTTATCTTCTTGTTATGTCACTTGTATTTTTGTTTTTACGTATATTTCACAATGGTTTGAAATAAAACGAGGATTAAATTTGTACCGTGACGAAAAAATATACATCCTATATTATTTTATTGTCTTGTGTTTTAATCAGAATACAGTATGTTTTTTAAAAAAAAATCATTTCATTTGGAATAAGTTATATTGTATTTTTTTTAATGATATTAAGATGGATTTGTAATTAGTTTGTTATCGTTAACAATTATTTTTCTTTAATTCCTCTATAAAAAAACATTTTATTGTCTAGGAAAATAAAATATACATTTATATTGTTTAAAAATCAGTACATTATTTTCAATTTTTTAGGATATTTAAAGAAATTATAAAATATATTATTTTTTATTGAATGCAATATTCCTGATGTTTGAAAATTATTTTTTAACACAATAACATGAACTTTCAGTGTAATATTCTGAACAATATTTAATATTTGTATATTTTTAATTATTGTCACATCTAGTCGACTGTAAAGAAATGTAATTGAAATCGAAGAGAATTTGAGAGACAGTGTTTAAATTAAGTCTCATGAAATATGATAATCAATAAAAGTATTTGTTTTATAAGACTCATTCACATAGTTATAACTTGAACATTTTTTTTAAACAATTATGAAAACGGATTAATTTATTAGAGAAATATTCGTTTTATATTCAATTGCAGAAAAGTAAATACAGTAAATAGAAAAAAGTGAATACAACAAACTGAATTATCATCAGTTAATAATAATTCACATCATTTAATGGTTAAGAGTTGAAATCATAAATATATTTATTTTTCTAATATATTGTTCACATATTTCACGATAAAGAGGTGTTACGTTCTCTTTGTGTGCAACGTGAAAAGCTACAACGAACGTACGTGACGTTGTGATACGGTAGTAGTTATAGTTCACATCACGGTGAAAACATATCTCATCCAATCCGCACATACTATACGCTATCAATGTCTCATATCATGAAAAACGCTGTCTGTTCGTTATACCTATAGTTTGGTGGTGACAAATCTACAATACGGATATGTGTCTACACCTTTTGGCCTCCCGTCCTATATCCTGTCCTATATATCGGTACGTTCTGATATTTTCACATACTCGAAACCACGAGTTTATACATATAGACATATATATATATATATATATATATATATATATATATATATATATATTTATATGTACTATGTTCCGAAATGTTACATCGTTTGCGTTATTTTATTATGTTATTTTATTATTTCTCTTTTTGTGAGTTTAAGCGTGATGTTTTATTTTGTATAGATTGTAAATTGCATCAATCGGTGATGGCTAGTGCAATGTTTTCTCTCTTATTTTTATTTATAAGGTTATATGACAGACAGGTAATATACAATTGTATAAAAGACGTGAATAAAATAATATTTCAGTTCAGTCTTTCGGAAACATGCAGCAAAGTCTTTATAAAATCGATTCATTTCATTAGAATTTCGTTTAGAAATTCGTTTCATTATTATATTCGAATTATTTATCGGGTAATTATTAATTTTTCTTGATGAATTCGTAATATATTTATATCGTGTTGAAAATTAAATGTTTAATTTTAGAAAGTAAGAATATTTTTCACTGTTTAGTTTTACAATTAGATTCTTTTTCTGTCTTTTATATTTTAAAAAGTTAAACAATTTCTAAGAAAATAACATCTGGAAATATTTATAAAAAGTCCTGTTTGTGCATGTACAATAATTATTTGAAACATTAAAGATTAAGTATGGAATACAATAAAGTATTTAAAAGAATAGAGAATTAAAAACAATTACTTATTATTTTTTTTTTAAAAAAAAACTAAAAAACTCATTTTTAACAAATATAATAAGAACAGAGAAAGTTGTTTTTAAACGTATATAATTGAAAAGCAGTTTATTATTTAAAAATTACTTGCTTTAAATTAATATATATATATATATATATATATATATATATATATATATATATATATTGATTATTGATTATAAATTATATACAGAAATTATTTTACTTAAAAATTATTTGTTTCCGAGAACTAAATCATAGATAATTATTTCAGATAAAGTTTTACACGATTTTATCGTTTTAATTACATCTGTATACAGTTAATTAGCAATCAATTTATAATATATCAATTATTGTGTAAATGTATCAAAACAATCATTCAAAAATATACAATTGAAAATCGGCAATTGTGTATTCAACTTCCAGTGTCAAGTTCAATAACCGATACGGTTGAAATAATCGAGAGAATTATAATATAGTGAACTGTGGACATATCATTAAACTGAAACTAAACTGGTTTAAATAATTACATTGGGGTAAAGCCAATACAATGACATATATGATAACAATTATAGGTCAGCCGACTCGCATCCGTTGAGCAGCCATCTCGCATGACGAATTCACTGAAATTACATTTTTTTTATTAACAAATCATTACTTAAACTTGCTTGTTTCCTGCTTAAAATTATATTTTAAATTTAACTTTTTTTTAAAATCAATCCACGCTTTAATACTTCAGAAAATGTAAGAAAAGTTTAACAGTTTTTTCCTTTCCTGTAATTTTGTATGCTTATATATATATATATATATATATATATATATATATATATATATTGATAAAAATTAAACATTTTTTTGTCCGAAAAACGTATTGTTCGATCCCAAACAATTAATTTCGTTATAATCTGAACAATTATTTTATGGATTATGTTACGTATCTGTCTTGTAATCTAACCATTGTTCTTTCTGATATATTTAGCACATAATTCACGAACCCCCATCATGACCAAAAAACACATGAACAAAAACATTACTTGGCATGTAAGATAAAACACATATCTTGTCTCTTTGTTCTATCATATATATGTTATATAGAATAAACGTTCTTTGTTTTGTATAATCAATATAGAAATCGTTTTATTGTTAATATGATGTTCGTAATTGTATTTTTTTTTATCTTTAGTTATTGAGAATAATAAGTATTATATGTCTGAAGAAGTACTCGAAATGATGTAGAGGATTGTATTTCTAATCTTCATTTATATACAGAGTAGTGTAAAAAGAATGAAAGGGTTTAAAACAATATTTTTTTGTTTTGTAATATTTTCATCGTTTTTTATTATCTTAAAAATAGTATAATGATAGGGATTTTTTCTGAATACACATAAAAAATGGCATCACAATGATTTTTTAAACATTCGACCTTATTTTAAGCCATTTTCCATGCAGGCTTTTGATTTATTGACATACACGTTCTTT
Source organism: Acanthacorydalis orientalis (assembly GCA_034766995.1). Classification (NCBI taxonomy): domain Eukaryota; kingdom Metazoa; phylum Arthropoda; class Insecta; order Megaloptera; family Corydalidae; genus Acanthacorydalis; species Acanthacorydalis orientalis. Next base: position 14,941,787 of record CM068323.1, on the reverse strand, counting down.
TAAGTAGCCCCAAAGAAAGGATGGAGAGGACTGAAGTTAGGCGAATGCGCAGGCCAATTAAAATCACTGTTTTTGAAGTATTTGTTGAAATCACTGCGGTCTTAATAAATAATCTTTTTTTTTACTTATAGTTGGAGAAATAATTCATATAAGTGTAATAGTATTTGTGTATATATATATATATATATATATACACACTTTTTGCTACGTTTTTGTGATATGTCTTAGTTTGCGGGTTTGAACACGAGTTCCTTTTTTGGTAGTTAACCATTCTTAATGATTATGTGTCTCATGTGCTCTCTCCTGCAGGTACCCCAGCCTTGTTGCATTAAGTTGGGTTAAGAACTGCGTTTACAGTGTTAGTTTGATCACCAAATGCATTAATACATACTTTGATAGTACCTTATAAAAATAAATACTTTTCTTCATTACATATTTTTTCAAATTATTGTTTTCATATTATCAGGCCGATTGATAAGAAAATAACATTAATTATAGTATTATCTGTTGATAATGTATTTGTTGAAAACAGTGCGAACTTAACAAATAAATAATATTATGGAAAATATGTGCACTATAACTTATAATTGGAGTATATTATATGCATATACTTGTATATATATATATATATATATATATACATATATATATATATATATATATATATATATACATTTTCTTCGATATATCCTATCACAAATCATTTCTGTTTCTATAACACTGAACACTTAATAAATAGATAATAATACGAAAAAAGGTTTATACTAACTTATAGGTTAAATATTGTAGCAGTAAAAGGTATATATATATATACATATATATATATATATATATATATATATATATATATATATACGTATATGTATTGTGTGTTTGTACTTCTAGTTCCTTTTTTGTGGTACTTGTGATGTTCATCATTCGTTTTGCTGGTTCGGGGCTGAGTTGTTTAACTTGATGATTCGTTATTCGTTCTCGTATACTTCCCCCTACAGGCGGCCCAGCCTTATTGCTTTAAATTGGTTCAAAAGCTATAATGATAGTATCAATATAAGAAATTAATAAATCTTTTGTTATTAATTTAAAAAGAAGTAGATTTTCTTCAATAAATCTTATCTCATGATGATCCTTTAAAGATAACATTTTTCTTAAAGTCAAGAGTTTAAGAAAATTCATTAATACTGATAAATAAAAGTGTATTCAATCTTTGAATTTATTGCATAGTAACAAGTTACTCTGCTGTAATTATTTCGAAAAATAAAACATTTTAATCAGATTTAAAACAGTCCTCCTGCGTACAATTAGTAATTCTAAAACATACAAACAAGAGTTTGTATACAAACATAACATTTCATTAAAAATCTGGATCGATATATGAAACGTACAAATTAGCAAGCCGCTCAACTAACTTGTGTCATCCCTACATTAAACGGGTGAAATGTAACGCTTGCGGTGAGGGTTGATGCTACGTGTGAGTAAATGTGTCCGCAGACCATAAACGTATATATGCGTGTGTGCGTGTGTCAGAAATTCAACGTGGTTAGTAACCCCTTCGCTACCCATTTTACCATCGAATTGGTTCAATGCGATATTCGGTTTGAATGCACGTGAGGTATTCGCATATACATCATTCGTGTATATAAGGGCACACGGGTAGTAATTCATATCGAAACCTCGACTATCGACCAGTAACTCATACTAAATTTAATATGAAGTACTACCTAATCTCATACCATTTTAAACTATGTCGGTAGTATGCACGGACATGTACTGTGAGTACATGTTTCTTGAAATATTTCATAGAACCTCTGTATTCGAATAACGTAACGTATTGTGGTACTATTATATGTATGTACATACATCCGTTCGACGATTGGATATTTGCCCAGTTTTATTGACATTGTAGAAAAATATGAAAAGAATGGATCAAACGAGCTGAATAATATACATTTGATGTTGAATCTACGGAATCGAGTTATGAACGAGTGTACACAAAATACACTAACGATTTCTAATATTTAGAACTGCATGTGTTTAATTTGAAATAGATGTGTAACGAAAAATTTATTGTTAAGAAATAAAAGTCAGAATTAATCATGAATAATATTTACTTCAATCTAGTAATCTATGATCGGTCAAGTAATTAACAATTAAATTGACATTAAATTCGTTTCACATTTTAAATTATTTTTGCTGACAACTAATAATATTTATTTCATAAATGTTACTTCATGATTTATAAAACTAACAACACTTGTAAATTATTCGAAAATCAATATTATTTTCCACTCCGATTGAAATAATATATTCAAAATGATATTAATATAATGAAAACAATAAATCAATAATGTTTAATTGTATAAAAAAGTTCATAATAAATAGAGTAATTAAAAATTTTATTTCGGATTTATACTTAGAAAATAACTTAATAATTTTTAATTTAGTTACTTGATTTAAGGCATCTCACAAATATTTTATTCATATTTCATTTTATTCATACATTAATTGAGAATCCATAATAACTTAAAATTATCCACTTTCAATTTTATTTCTTTCCGAAATATTATAATTATATTCGTTTCGACTGTAATAATAATTAACATAATAATAAATTTTAATGTCTGCATATCCAGTCAAATCATGTTTCCACTTACACGAGCTAATTAAAGTAATGAACTCCTTTAAATATTACCAATTAAATTCGAGAATAAAAGGAAATGTGTTCTTTTTATCGCATGCAAATACAGTATTCACACAAGGTATTTAAAATAGAACATTATTGTGTTTTTTCCTCAGTAGCGAACCACCGTTTTATGTAAATACATCTTTCGTATTGTAATTGTAAATATATTTGATCGAATTTTATAACTGACGATAAAAAAGTTCACGCAGTAAAATATAATTACAGATTATCGTACCGAATCAAGATCATAAATCGATTTCTTTGAGTGATGAATTCTCGTTGTTGATTAAATCGACTATACGGATATATCTGTATATTATGGTACTATATAGCAACAATTTTAATATAGCTATATAAATTTTATTTTTATGTGAAAGATAAGCAGTACTTCTTTTCATAAATGTGCATGATAAGAAGAACATCATTTGAATGAAAACAAATATATAAAAATAAGGTCGTATATTCTTGAACCGTTATTCAAGTGACTTAATTTTTATTAATTATATTTAATAGAATATAAGTGTTTACAATAAAAAGTAAATATACGAATTTTAAAATCTTTTCCTATTTCTATCAAAAGTTACAATGAAATATTACTATGAAATTTAAATTATCTCTCTGCTATCTGATTTAACTTTGAGGTATAAAAAAATGGTATAAAATTATGTATAAAACCGATACTTCATCAATTGAAGAAGTTTAATTTACTCATAAAATTTTTTTGATGTAAAAATTTATTTTTTTATAAATGTGGATAGGAAATCACATATATATATATATATATATATATATATATATATATATATATGTATGTAATATGTAGGTGAACTCAGTTCCTTTTCAAATACAAAAAGTCAGTTTTGCAATAAATTTGCTTTATATTTCTTTCTTTTATTAAGAACTTAATATAAATAGAGCATTCCGACATGAAGTAAGTTTTGAACGATGCCATAAACTATAAACTTTTACGATTATAAGATAAATGCAGTTCATTGCTTGACTAGCGACTAGTGATTCGTGTGATTGCTATTTTCAAAGTATACAACAAACCGTTTAAAAATTTATTAAATTACAAACTTTATGTTTTAAGAATGATTATTATTATCTATTTAAATCTCTTGTCGTAGGTATGTGCTTGCCTGTTTTTTCTCAAAACTGTGCCTGTACTCTAATATATATTATTTTTTAAATATATCCTGAGATTGTAAGTGTAACTAAATGTTACTTTTATCGATAATCGAGATTTTACAGGTTCTTTTTATTTTTCCTGGTTTATTTTGAAATTTATTTTCAATGGAGCAGAGGCTACGATAAAAAGATAATTTTCAGTTTTCATTATGACTTTTTCTTTGAAATTATCATATTTTATAAAACTAATAGTATGAAATCTTAAAATGGTTTTATTAAACATGACTTTAGAATTTGAATCTCTATATTATTAGGAATTTGAAAACTAAAAAGTCATTTTTCAAATTGATACATGAAGTTTTATTCGAACGATTATCAAAAAATTAATCAAATGATTATTTTTTTAAAGTAGAATCTAATATATTATTTTAATTCAAATATTTACTTAATTTCTATTCATATTTCATATCCTTATTAACATGTATTTTTATTCTATCAACAACAAGAATATTATTCAAAATTAATAGTGTTTTAAATATTTATTTGCGTGTATACATTGTTAATATGTTTCATTATGAACAGTTTTAATTTTTTAGCATGTTTTTAAAACACCTCGTGTTATATTTTTATCGAATTCCATTATAATGACTATAAAAGTGTACATATACATTTTTAAACGTCGCCTTTTGTAAATTTAAATTTCGTTCATCCCCATTTTCGTTTACCATTCGAGAAATACTGTACTATTCCCGTATGCAGTAATTTGACAAACTTTATATCCTGAAAATGTTTCTGCGGTCAGTTATTTTACGTGCGAAAACCAGAAAAAAGTGGTCATTGTGTTACACTTTTCCGCATATAGAACATACATCTCTCTGCGAATTACATATTCAGTTGATGTGAGATAACATGCATTCCACCAGTAGCGAACGTTTATTGTTCTTTTTTAAATACATGTTAAATAAACGAATACGTCTGTGACGCTCGTGTCTGACAGTTATTATACAGATCAACGAAAACTTACACCGAAAACTAATCTCATATTCAAAATTACCGTCCGATGTCCAAAAAGTAAAAAAAAAAACACATACATTGAGTCGACGTAATTTACACGCGACGCAGAAACGAAAAATGAACCCACTTGTGCCTTTTTTCGTCGCATAATGGAGAAAAACTTGTGCGGGCCTTCGGTGATGAAAAAGTTTGTGTATTTAATGAATTATGGTGATGGTTTTAACTTTTAATGACGCGTGTTGATATTCTTTAATTATTTTTCTGCAAAGTTTTCAAATATATACAAGAATATTGCACGATGAATGAAGAGATAATAGGAAGATAAATACTTCAGCCTTTTGAAATTTTCTAATTTGACACGTTTCAATATAGCCTTATGATTATTAAATTAAAACAATTTTGTTTTCTTTCTCATATTTTTATCCGATATCAAAGTACGTTATATATATAATATATATATAGAGAGAGAGAGAGAGAGGCGCACTCAGGATTTAATTTTAAAGGGGGGAGGGCGAGTTGAACGGGTAATTTTTTTTAAATGTGAATTCAATATAATTTATTAGGTGATTATAAAAAATTATTTAAAGAATAAAATCTAGTTTTCTTTTCTTTTTACAAAGCACTTGAATTACTTCAGCCGTGAATTACTTAAATTAATCTCTCAATGTAAATAGCAGTATTTTTTCGAGATGATTTTGTTCTGTTTCTACTGTTTTTTTCTTTTGGGAATGCTAGCGCCCCTTTACCCCCCTTCTGCGTGCGCTACTCTCTCTCTCTCTCTCTCTCTCTCTCTCTCTATATATATATATATATATATCTATATATATATATATATATATATATATATATGAAGTACGTAGAGCTTTTATCTTAATTTTTTTGTATACAAGATAGATTTAAACATTTATTATGAAATATATAACTATATCTCTAAGAACGTACTCTTAATAAATACTTAAAGTAAATCTGTGATGAAAATACACACTTCTAAAAATAGCATTCAGTATTAGCAAATTTAAAAATCGTTGTATCCGGTTTTATGTCAATAAAACGATTTAATTATATATATATTTTTCTGGAGAAAATATTATAATAACTCGTTTATTTAAAACATATATTTATTTATATCGAAACCGAAATATTAATTACAATAATACTGATTAATCAATTTTTCTATATAAAAATGTACATGTTTTATTTTTTTTACACGCAAATAAAGAACGAATGTTTGTTTTCGATTGAAAAAAATCTTTTCGCTGAACTTGTTTTTTTTAAAAGAAATCTTTCGAAATTCAGATCTTGTTTTTTAACGATCACCTACACTTTTTATCGGTCAGCTTTTTTATGTTTATTTTTATTGTATTCTTACTTTCTTCACGATATACTTTTATTTATGTTTTTATTTCCTAGATGACCTATATAATCGGATAGAGTTTACGAATCCGACAATCAATCAAAATTGATTTGAAGTAGTTCGATATTCCGTTCAAATATTATAGAAGCTGTAGATATTAAAAAAACTTTATTCATTTTTTATATCAGAAAAAGTAATTTAATAGATACTCAAACATGTTTCTTTTATTTCATGTTTTTTTTAAAAAAAATAGACTATTCATTAAACAATTCTTATTTGAAAAGCAGACATTGAGTAAGAAGATATATTCAAAGTATAAAGTTGATATTTTCGCTAGTTTTTTTTTAATCAATGAATAGAAATTAATTACTTATTTTTCCACTTACTTTATACCTTTTATGCTTTTCAGTAACGACTTATAATGAGTTTTTTATTTTAATTTCCTTCGTTTGTACAGAAACTTTCATGTAAAATTATGAAAGGATAATATTTATATATTGAAATTTCAACAGTTTTAATATTTTATAATATCTTATTGAATACATATCATAAATTAGTATATGTGATTCGAGTTCGTTAAACAGAAACAATAAATTTTGAATAAATACGTGCTTTTATTCGATTTTATTTGGTTGTACAAGAGAGAAAGTATATTTGATTACATTGCCTTGTATGTAGTAACAGAATTACCAAATTAGATTTGATGTTTAATGTTATTCCATGTTATGCTTGATTGAAGAAAAATACAATATACGAATAATAAATTCAAGTCTAATCTGGTAAACTTCGTTTAGAAAAAAACTTACTAGTCGTTCGTTGTTCGAGCGTACATTAATTTTATCCAATATACCAATGACACGTGTCATTTAACGTCGAAATAGTTGCTGACTATGTAGACAAGAGCGTCGCTTGTCGCCTTCGCTACTGGCTAGTTACGAAGTATCGCCCCATTACGGTAGATCGTGCTTGAGAATGCAAAATACCGGACTTGCTTGTTCGTTTTACACATTATACATACACACACACATCCGGTTACACATAGAAATATATATATATATATATATATATATATATATATATATATATATATATAACTGTACATACATAAAGTTTACCACAAAATACATCTTATGAATAGCTGTTGCTGCATCGTATGTTTGATTCATCAGAATTCCAACCATGTTTCAAGCAAGAAAACATAATGAAATTTGGAAATTTGTATAAGCTTATATATAGATGGTAATAAAATTTATAGCTTAAATGTTATTTATGTGATCTACAGTGTTTTATATAGATACATTTCTGTGAAATGTAGGCTGTATACAAACGCGAACAAAGAGTAAAATTAAAAACGATAAAATGAATTATTTAATGGAAAATTCCAAAATATGCAACAAATAAATAACTTAATTTTATTTTTAACTTGATGAAGCATTTTATTCTCTGAAAATTTTTGTGCAGTAAGTTATTAGTATACATAATATTTCCGGATCTTTTTTAAGTCTAAACAGAATTAATTTTTGATAGTTTATCTGTATTATACTGAAACAAAGTTAAATCACATTCAAATATATACTTTATTATTTGACGACATGTCTATTGAAACATTTAAATTCGCTGAAAATATTTTAATTAAATTATTTTGTTTTTTTTTTTTTTTTAACATTTTACAACGTAAATTTTGTGTAAAGTTGTAGTTGTTGATTGTATTGCTATTCATAACTTCACTGAATTCTTTTCGTTTACGAAATATTCAAAGAAAACCCTTTACGAACATACGAATGTAATAGAATTAAACACTTTTAATAAAACATTACAAAAAATGTAAACATTTATTTTCTCTCTTTTAATTAAAACATTTTTATTCGTTATTTTGACCGAATGAAAAACTTCCGTTTAATAAAAAATATCTACAACAACATACTTGAAATAAGAGAAAAGTTTTCCAACGAATTCGTAAATAATAAAAGCTTTTAATCAGAATTTTAAAGCACACTCTAACTAAATATGCCGTCCTTTACAATACAGCATTTTATCTGTACAACTAAAAAGATATATATACACGCACCACTCAGCGTTTGACTTTATGGAATAACAGTAAAACACAGTCCGTTTACGATATTGCTTCCATAGATACACTCTATGCTGACAGAGTTAGTCCAAGATTTTAGGGGAATGGGAATGTATGGCGAGCGAAACAGCAAAAGAAGTAAATCCAATATACACGTAGGGGTCAATATTGTACGATTGCGGCACGTGGGGTGTGCATCCACGTTATAAAGAACGAGTGTTTATGGCACTCACTGGTCGAAACGAAATGTGTACGAGGACTGATACACCTCTGTTGTAAATATAATTAATCAAAATCGAATGCAGCGATTGAAATATGCATGCACGAATTTATATGAAAATAACATAAAAGCTTTTGTTTTCATTTCCATTTTAATTATTTTTTTACGAGTAAATTCGAATTCAAAAACATTGAAATGTATTGTTGAAATTCATTTAAATATACTCGTTACTCTTTACTTTTATTGTCTCAATATTTTTTTTATACCGCAAAACTTTTTATTCAATCCATGAAACACATTATTCATCATTTTTTCAATTTTTGTGCAGCGCTTTTTTAATAGTGTTAACAGAATTTTTTTTTTCATTAATTTCTTGAATGTGTATGAATATTCGCACATTATCAGTAAATGGACACATTTTAAATATTAAATACATATACATATTTACTTCACATTGCAAAAGTAATATTTTTTAAACAATATTTTCATTTATTGATTAGTTAAATATTTTCCATCGCCCCAATCTATTTTTTCAAAAAGAGAATAATTTATTTAAAATAGAAAAACCTTTCATGTTTCTTCAAACAATAACTGTAAGATATATTTCATGTAGTAATTATACATAATATGAAAGAATATATTTGTATATTCTTGATCAACTAATTTCATAGTAAAATTAACTTTTTCAATGCAAACATCGTTAATTTCTCTCATATCATTCTTTGTATATCAAAGCTTATTCTTGTTTCCAACTCGATTACTCTTATAAATATGTAATAAAAAAACTGTTTTATTATCGAAGGATAAAAATGATATCTTAATAGATTTTTATGTATCCGTGAGTGTCATTGTTGGTTTGAAATTGTCCTTATATTTATACTGTTTTTTTTTCTCTAAAAGATCACAGAGTATTTAGCAAACAAGTGGTCGTTGATTTGTATCATCCCAGTTGTCTACTTCAACCAGTACATTTTTCAACGCCAAACAATGTTTACAGTTAACGTGGTGGCCTTGTGTACGGGTTTTAAGCTTTCCTGTTTGTCAACAAATACTGTTTGTAGGATTTTCAAAATCTTCTGGTCGTCGTTGCGAGTTAACATGGTATTTTGCGTTTGTATATTTTTTATACTATATATATATATATATATATATATATATATATATATATATGTATATATATATATAATATTAAACTCACTTATATTAATTTTATTACATATTTTAACCTCATTAACAAATATACGAAAATAATTATTTAAACAGCTCTCAGTCTATATTATATAAAATTTAAATGTATATCTTTTAAACAAATAAAAAGTATAAATAAATGTTTAATAATTTAATTTTTTTAAATATATTTGGAGTAAATTTGAAACATTTGTAAGGATATATATACAGTTGCTTTAATTGTAGAAAATTTAATAGCAATTGGTTAATATATCTTGTAGAAATCTACGTCTATTTCTTAGTGTTACATTACTTATAGTGAAGTGCTACATTTGAGAAGATTTAAAGCTGGTTTAAAGACCTTAACCACTTAATTCGTCAGCCTTACTATATATATATATATATATATATATATATATATATATATATATATATATATATATATATATATATATATATATATATATATATTGTGTGTATATGTACGTATTATACACATATGTAGGTATTTCAATTTATTGCAGGATTTATGTGTGGTACAACGATCAATATACGGAAAATCCATGATTTACTTTAATCCGTAGTATATATTTCGCCACAGAGTGGTCGCAAAGGCTGAACATACGTTAGGGGTAGATTTCATTAGGTTGATAGCTACGATAGATCGGTCAGGGCGTGACGAGCTTTCTAACTTCAGTGCTATATGAATTCATGTTTAGTTGTACTGTTGTCAATCAACGAGACTTTATCTTACCAGAATTGACGTATTGGTTACAGAAAATACACTTTATTGAAAGACAACGTCCTATTAGAGACAACATCTTAATTATCTCTCTACTGTTTTTGTTGAAAATACAAAGCGACTTTTTTATATCTGCATCTCGTTGAATTGTATTTTGTTTCTTCTATGTGTAAGAACATGTATTCAGTCGATTAACATTTTAGTTCGTGTTTATCTTAAGTGTTCATTAAAGAAATATAAAAACTATTTAATATTTGAATGACTCTTTTATAGAGTTAGTTATTGTTGTTTGCAGTTAAATATAAATCAATTTTCGTGACATATTTGTCTACAACTTTTCTATTAATATAAATTCTAATAATTATCTCTTAATATGTGATATTATTAATAAATGGTTACAATTTCAATATAAATAATATTCTTATCTATCAATAAGTTCATAGAAAAATCGGTTTCTGCTACGAATTTGAAGATTTATTGAAGAATTATTTTTCTACCAAACTAATATTTACTTAAAATGTTTATATTTAATAACAATTTTTATATATTAATATTTTATAAAATGATTTGCTCTGAGTAATCAATTATGTTTAAAGGGTCAACTTTCCTTTTCTATAAAGTTAAAAATGTAGCTAATTTACTTTTGTTGTATCAATAATATATTTTTATTTATACATTATTTGTATATCTAACACTTGTCAGGTATAATGAACTATATAATAAATTATTTATAAACATTTCCTGTTTTATGATTATTTTTTTTATAGATAGAAACTATCTTCTATATATTTATTCATAGCATTTTCAAAAATGAAACATCATAAAAAAGGATACAAATTTACGAAATTTGATTACGTTATACCTTCAAAAAGTGTTTTTTTTTTGTTAATAAAACTAGATTGTGATTTTTTTTATTCAAACTAACAAAATTATCCTTTCGGTTCACCATTCGTAAGGTAAAATTGTTTTGTCAGCTTTATTTTTCGTAGAAGAGATTTCTTTTCCTTATGTACTACTATAAATAATCGTGCTACCTTTTTTATGTTTGTACATATGATACTAAATTGACGTAACATATGTGCTGACATATATATGTATATATATATATATATATATATATATATATATAAGTTTCGTGATTTATACATATTTAATGTACAAATATTTCTTCAAATTTATGCAAAAAATACGATTTTCATATTAAAATTACGGCTTCTGTTATATCTTCTATAAACAAAAAAGGTTAGACAGTGATATTAATTTAAATAAAATTAATATGTTTTATTAAAGTAAATAATTACAATCTTCACGTGAATATATAAACATGTTAGATTTTCACGCAACATTTTAGGTGCGTGCTTGAAGAGTTTAATTAACGTTAAGGGAATCATACATTTTTTTATAGGTACTGAATTAATACTGTTTTGAATTTTAGAAAGATTTCAGCAATATTTTATTAGAACATAACGATTTTTTATGGAAGTAAGTTCATTTATTTCCTTCGATAATATCTTAAAAAGTATGCAATGATTTTTTAATTATTTAATTTTCATATTCTATTTTAAAATTGAATCGGGTTGTTTTTAAGATTCAGATTAACAGTTTTTCTGGGATAGTCTAAAGGCATCGATAATAATCGTTTAGTTTCGTGTATTAATTAAAAAATAATAAAATATTCTTGTATAGTTCATTCAGTACAGTGTTCTTCAAACTGTGTTCCGCAGAATCCTGCGGTTCCATGATTGAAGTCAAAATTCGAAAGAATTTTCGAAAAAAACCACGAAAAGCTAAAAATTCGAAATAGTTAATTTATAATAATTTCTATTATTTCCATAAATACCTATTATTATGCAGTAAAACTGTATTTAGAGGTACATATTATGACCCCACTCAATCAGATTTAAATATTAAAATTTAGTCATGTAAGATGGCTGATTTTCAAAAGTTGTGGGGTACGCATCTTGAATTTTCTGGAGATGATGGGGGTTCCATTAAAAAATAATTGTCTTTAGGGTTTCGTGAGTAGACAATTTTTGAAGACTACTGATTTAGTATTATGTATTAAATGATAAATATTCAATGAATATAAAATACTTGTTCAAAACTAACATATAAGTGAATCCTGGTTAATATTCTTGTATTAATAATCCGATTTTTGATGTGGAAATATTAATATACATACTTTTATTGATGATAAATCCAACAGATGTAAATAGAATCGTTGCCTGTCGGTTATAACTCGTATTTAAAATATTCCATATACAGAGAACGGTCCAGTGAGCTACAGCGTTCCGATACGAATGCATCGAAGACGTGGTGGCATTGCTCGACGCCGCCCGTTCGAGCACATACCTTCCTGTCTACCTACATACCCGTCCAATATAGTATTCCGTACCGATTTCTCGCCGATCGTTGGCGAATTAAAGGACGCCCATTATCTGCGTTAAACTAATCGTCTTGCGCGTCAAAACGACATTAATTAATTGCGTGGAAACAGTTCGGATTGATTTTTCTTTAATCCACTAATGGATCGCGTGAGGAAAGGATACGTTGGAATGAGGTCAAAGGTAATGTTACGTTAACTGTAACATTACTGTATAATGCGTACAATACTCGCCGTATCGATTGAAAAGAATTACATTCGAGTGGGACTGTCATTTTCACATTAATTATACGCAATTTTCGGTAAGAGATTTCTTTTTTATCAGCGCGTGGACCACTTTTCAGGCATTTCTTTTGGTGAATAGCCGAGCGGAGCCATTATCAACACTTCATAATTATGAATTATATGGTTGGTCTTAATCAGGCATTCACGTTTTAAAAGAGACATAAATTTCTCTCATTTATGTATACACGTTTTGCCAATTACTTAAGTCGAAGTGAACACTAATAAGTAAATGTTATTGCCTTTATTATTTACAATGCTTCGTTAGATAGGTCAGTTTGTTTTATCTTCTATTACATTTTTTAATTCAATGATTACACTAATCAAGAATAATTATGATTTAAGATTTATATATTGTAATTTTTATAAAAATAGGATTCTTATTTTACGGTCACTATTATCCTGAATTCAGATATTTTTAAATAATAATAAAAATTATTAAATATATATATATATATTAAAAATGATTTTTTAAGGTTATCAAAATAAGAATATTTAATGTAAATTAATTAATTAATTAATAATGAAAAATCTTTAGGATATGTGTGGTGAGTGGTTCTGTCCAAGTTCCACTCTTAAGCCATATGTGTGTCACTATAATAATTTCGGTTCATTTTATGAAAGACTTTGAGTACGTTCTTTTCATGTGTTCTATATATTGAACTGTTCACATTTTGTTCTAGAAGATTTCATCTTTGTCAACTAGAAATCAAAATTGCAACTGCTGTTATCAGCGTGTTTAAATCTCTAACAAGATCATTGAATTCCGGCGTTATCAAATGTGTAACATTGGTCTACACTTGAATATCATACTTCCAAGTGTTTTCAGTCATCATGCTTTTTTCTTACTTCTTATTTCCAGTAAAAATGTTCAAATCGTTTTAAGACTCGAATATTTTTATTGTGAGATTTAAATCTCACTTATAAATCTAGCTTACTTTTAATACAAAATATAAACGAACCTCTGGGAACATTTTCCGTATTTCATATAATAATTATTAAATAATAAAATGAAGTAGAAAAAAACTACAAGATTTAAAATCATTGATGAATTCTACATACTTACTTACGACTTACTTTATTTTATCCATAGATTAATAATTACTTTATGATTATATGTTTGTAACAATATTATTCAGTATTATCATTGATATATATATATATATATATATATATATATATATATATATATATATATATATATATATATATGAGATTTGAATAAGTTTTTTTCATTAGAGTGCTTTGTATTTTATATTAGTATAAAATATTAAATTTATAGCCATGCATTTCTTTAATAAAACATAGATATGTAATAATGTTTTTTTTATAAAAGTTATTATTGAGATAGAATATTTAAACAATGTATTGCGTCAATAAAAACGAATTAACGAAATACGCTATACCGTCGCCATAATAGCAATAAATAATTTTTTATGACAAAAAAACGACATAAAAAACGTTAGGTAATAAACTTAAAATATATACTATTAAAAAGATGAGCTTCCGTCTATATAGCTTCTGCTATAAAAATTGCTCCATAAAATTGTAGACATGTGACATCACAGTAAATGAGACACTATATATAATTGAACCAATTGCGAGTACAAAAACACATGCAGAGCAACAGAACAAAACGCGTTACAGATCGAAGGACCGAACTGTAATATTTGGTTACAAAAAAGCACATCAACGATGGTTGTTTGATCAACCTAAGATAATAATAAATTAAAGTTTTTTCATGATCTTTAAATGGAATTTGATTTCCGTGTATTGCTTTTTAGATTGAAGATGTTTGTTCAATTTAGAAAAATGAATCCTTTTTTATATATTTTTAATTGAATTGAATTATAATAAAATAAATCATATAACTGAGAAAACATTTTCATATAAAATTAATATTAAATTAAATTATCTTTTTATTAAATATTAAATTAATACAAAAATAGTTTATTAAATGATAAGAATTATTTATTTCATTAATTTTTATATAATTTATCTCAAAATTAAAATAAAGCTCCTTAAAAAGTGTAATTGATCCTTGTTCATATATATATATATATATATATATATATATATATATATATATATATATATATATATATATATCTCTTTGATATGAAATCATTTTGATTTATAAAGATCCTAACAAAGACCATAATACAGTTTCACGAGAGCGACAGAATGTACGAGCACACCTGTCATCTAGTGTATATTGTAAATCCGACCAAACAGTTATTTAATCGCCTGTCTTATTTGTGGATGTATATACACAGCACAAAGGTTATGAATTCCTAACTAATATACAAGAGGTACAAAGCCAATAATTGTTCGCCAGCCGACATCTAATGACCCATAATTAACCCGGTCTCGGTGCCACGTAATCCTTGAATATTAATGTTGACCTCAAAACTGTACGGCAGGACTTCGGCGCACTATTTGTTCATACGCTCCTTCCTGTCACCGGACACAATTGTACTTGAAGCGCGAACAACTACCGCGCGGATAAAATTTAATTAGGATCTGTTGGATGTGCAGTTTTGTTTATATTTCTCTTGAGAATATTGGGAATGGTGTATTTTCTTAAAAAAAATGGCACCGTGGACAGAATATCTATGTGAATTATTTTTTAAATGCTATTTACTGGAATTTGTAATTAATAGAGTTCATGTTTGTTGAATCCGTGTTGATGTTATATCTAATTATAATATATTTGCCTTATAAATTCTGGAAGCACAATATTATATATATATATATATATATATATAAATTTATCAAAAAAGAATATCTCTTTCATTTAATTCAAGTAAATTTATTTATAAAATATTAAAAGTACATTTCTTTCTATATTAATTTGTATACATTTCTGTCATAAATTGAATAATATTGTAAGAATACAATGGAATTATACTGAATGAAAATTGCATTAAATTTATTTTGTTATAACCAATCTTTATATATATATATATATATTGATTAAAAAGACGTCAAGGAAACCAATAATGAAATAAGTGTACATTTTATTAGTTGTGAACTCGACTAGAATTCATTATTCATAATTTTCAGTAGCAAGTAGATAAAATGTCGCATTAATTTTTATTTGAACGAGACGAAAATTTCCATATTAAGTATTTTATAAAAAGGAGCGAATGTAAATTAACTTGAAATAAAAATGAATTAATGTACTATCTTTGAATTTTTCTCGTAATCACCTAAATATAATTTATGTGATAAAAATCCCAACCGCATAGACGATAAAACTATTTTTCGTTTCGCATAAAATTCTCGAACGCATTTTTTACACAAAATAATAAATCACTAACAACTTTAACGTAATCCAACGTCAGACTGTGTAAACATAAAAAAAGTTAACGAATTTTTGTAATCGTCTTACGCGAACGTAAATAATCTGACAGGCGTGTAGCACTCGCTGCTGAACGTAAAGACAGCAACGAAAACACTCCATTTTTAATTCTTATATGCACTTTTGCAGTTTTTTTTATGTAACTCGAATAGTGTTTCTGATTTTATGATGTTTATTAAAGTCGTATGTTCATTATTAATAGTAAATATTCATGAGAGATTTATGATTAATACCTGAATGTGTGTTAAAAATTATTTTGTTGCATTAATGCCTTTCCTTTTTTCTATCTTTAGAGATTGTATATGTACACGTATTCTTTCTTGTATTATTTTATAACTATATTATAATATAAAGATACTTTTATTCGTTTCTAATAAAAAATACGAAAAGTAGCTTAAAACTGTTTCAGAATAGAATATTCCATCTTCAGATTTTTCGAGACACAATCGATTATAATTATTTATGCAGATGAGAAGCAAATAAAACTTGATATATATATATTTTATATGTATTTCTGACTGTATATTCTAATTGTATTACTGAAGGTATACATTTTAATACATTGTATACAAACACATTTGACTTTGAATGAAATCTGATTATACAGAAACAACAGAGCTAGTATACAATCATTATTTGATTATTTCCAAACTGATGATTATCGGTTAATCATATCAGTTCCATCCCACTTGTAAATGCGTCCGAATTAGTAGAAATGCAGTGTGTCTACCAATGAATACTTATCATGGGACACGAATTGGTAAGTCGTGCGACGCCGCAACATGCATTAGCTTGTTAATGATATTAGAGATCCGAGCCTAATTGTCATTGCATGTAGTGCTGTGTTCTGCCGCTAAACAAACCTCACAATGAAGAACCCAGTGAACAGGAATGGGCCACCCGACCCGACCGTGTGTATGTGTGTAACGCCGGACGTACAGTTCGTTGCTCGTTCTGAACCTGAACGTTCCGTAACAGTGACTTCATTCGACGAAATTTGATTCGCGGGTATTGTTCTTTTTTTTGTTTGTTTCCTTGTCAATTTTTTATGTACATTTTTTTAAATTAATGTATCTAAAATGACAGTTATATATGAATATGTTCATGCCTATACATACACACACATATAAATATATATATATATATATATATATATATATATATATATATATAACGATTTACATAGAATCCAATAAAAAAATGCCATTAATATAAAATTAAAGTTAAAAATTGTCTGAAGAATATCAGTAAATATATTATATTTCAGTAAAAGCATGAGTGATTAGTTTAACTGAAATCATCTAACTTGGTACTGATCTGTTTTTCAGTATCTCCTTTTAGTTTGATACTACAATAGAGAATTAATTATAGCTGACAGTTTATTTTCACAAATATAACTTCACACATAACAAAACAGTTTTTTTTTATTAAAATATTCAATAAAAAAATTTATTAGAATGTGTGCATAATGATTTACTTGTGAAAGTAATTTTATTTGCATTTTTCTTCATGCTATAAAATATAAAATAGTCTTTTTTTATTAAATAAAAATATAAATATCACTGAAGAATTAATTAGTATTGTGAATTGAACGTCGACATTCTTCTTTGAATTTTAATGATTTTCTGACACTGTGATTAACGCGTATCGATATAAAGACTTTTTGTCAGCCTTTGAAAAAAGTCAAAGATATTCAAAGAAAAATAGACAAGTCTAAAAAACAACTGTATCCGAACTTGTGATCAATTACATTTCTTTTCAAGATATTCATTGGATTGATAAACATAATGTGAATATATAGCTTTTTATAATTCTTTCTTTTATATTTTATTACGTCTTATAAAATTTATTGAACACACATTTACCAATAGACTGATTTATTAAAATAACGTATTGAAATTTTATTGCTTTTTCTATTTTTTTTTTCTTAGAACACAGGAAAAGTAATTTTAAAATTGAAATAAAATATTATGTATAATAAAAAAGGATTAATAAATAACACGTATTTTAAAGATATTTATGATTATATTTTTTTTAATTATTTTTGGTGTACATTGACACTAAATTGTCAAACTTCTACATTATATTAAATTTAAAATTACCATATTATTTACAGCTAATCTCATAAAAACAGTTTTAGCGGGTCGTGGGATATGCACGGTCAAACTAGATAATCTTCAATAATAATGATGCGGTTTTAAAATATTTAACCACAAAATACAACAAAGCAGAAAAATAACTTTTACTATGCTATAGTTTCTCGTAGTTTTATACATGAAAAGTGAAAAAAAAATATTATGAAGAGATTTTAAAATAAATTAAAAACATGTATCGAAATTGAAAATCATATTTCATGAATTTAATCATTTGTCATTTTAGTTTATTATTTATTTATTTAACACTTGTTGGTAAAGTACTACATACATAATAAAACTAAATAATAATTTCAAGTAATTTTTATCTTATTAAAAGTGCTGCTGCTCTTTAATTTAATACCTTAATATTTTTATCGGTGCATATTTCTATTTCTAAATTCAAATGTATATAAAATAAAATTGACTTCAAGATCAACGAAAACTTTTTAATCTCTTAGATTGATGTGAAACTTAATTAGAGATTCGATGCAGCAGCTTATTCGTTAATTAATTGTGCATTTAAAAGATTGCATAATTAATTAATAATTAATACATCTGATTTATGAATAAGATTAGAAATTAAAAGATTCATAAATGTCATTTGAAAACCGACTATACATCTTTTATTTATTAATTTATGATTATTTGCTTCCATGGAAAATGTTTTAATAAACAGGTATTTATCGAGAAATGTTTCATTTTTGAAGAAACATTTCTATTTTATCCTATTCTTGATACTCGTTTATTTATTTAACTTTTCAATATTTCATTTAAGAAATTTGTATATAAATATTTTTAAAGATCAATTTAATATAGGTTCTTGATAGGAAAATATTATATTCTTTATAAAAAGCACACGTACAGTTCCGCCATATCAAATATCGTGCCCACCTACTTTAAATATATTCATAATATTTGAATATTTATTCCTTTCACGTGTCATACGCACGCATATCGGAAATCGAATAAAAATGATTCTGGGAATCACAACCGTGCTCACTGATGAACCGATGTCTCTAGAGCTACGATGATACTATCATGGTATGAGAACAAAATGGTCGTTTTACGTAAAGTCGACGTCGTTGGGATACGAACCCGCGGGGTTCACATCAACCGCCGGACGTGTAATCCCCGGTAAATACCTCGCTCTGTGGTGGTCACCACTGGTCACGATTGGATGCTAGCCAATACTCATACCTCTCGAGTAGGACATCCACTAGCCTCCACATGTCTTCTACCATCATCGTCTGCTTCAATGAAACTGTGGCTACTCCATTGTTAACAGTGGTGGTACACATATGTTTATTATTATTACTTTAATGGTTTATATATTGTTTTAGTCATATATATATATATATATATATATATATATATATATATATATATATATATATAATAGAATTATTTGCTGGATTCTCTTTATAACATGTTTATTTCTCATTAGTCTGAAATTTTCAGTCATTTTTATATGGAAAAAAATAAAAAATAAAATTAACTAAGTAAATAAATATGTTTTGTATGTGCGGATTTATAATTATAAACATTAAAATATTTTTCGATAAATTCTGAAATTCCTTAGAAAAATATCTTTTTTAAAAAAATTGCTTTTCGACATTTTCATAAATTATCCTTAGAATAATAGAAAGGTGTTAATTCTTCACCGCAACCATGAGTAGTAATTTAAAAAAAAGTACTCATCAAACAACTTAGTGGGTAGGTTGATAATGTTTACCTTGTCTACCATATTAACTAGATATCATTCCTTTGTATTATCAAAGATCTTTGCAATGAGATAAACCTTAAAAGATAAATGCTTTCATTATATGACAAAGAAAACGTACCTCATTGCATTTTATGACTTGAAATCTTACTATGAAACAAGAATTAAAAATTTGCAGAAGAAATAGAAAGTATTGTTAACAATAAAAAATATTATGGTTCAAAATAAAAAATAGAAGTTCTTCTTTAACAAAAATAAAAAAAAATATTACTAAAGAAATAGTAATTAATTTTCACTCTCTTTAATATTTATTTATAAAATATTTAAACATAATAAAATAATTCGAAACGTAATTAAAAAAGCATCTACAAACGTATTATACATAATTAATAATGTATTATTTAAATAAGGTAAAGTCGACGTATAACAACAGACTCGTTAAATATTAAATCAGCAGCAAAGTTTAAAATCGATCTTTCTAAATATTCAAATATTCATAATATTATGTGGGTATAATTTTATATACATTTATATATATATATATATATATATATATATATAGATGTGTGTGTATGTATGATGATAATATAATATGAGTTATCAAACATAATTTGGTAACTTAAATCGTATTGACGTATTCAACCCGACGCCACTGTTTAAGAGGATCGTGACGTCACATGTCTGATGAACTTGTCAAAGAATCATGACAGCGGAAATAATTCTCTTGAAATGGGATTTGAGCGTACGAAAAACTGACATCTCGCCCTTTAAATCCTATGTCGACCTACTTTCAAAAATGTTTTTCTTTTTTTATTTTTATATGGAAATATTTAAAACCTAATTGGATTCGATACCGTGTCATTACCTTCCTCTTCGTCTCTTTTCTTCTACATACTTATACCTATGTATATACATTTTTTATATAGGTATATTTAAATCTCATAATTGAATAAATACTTTCATATGTTGTTATTTTTAGGGTACGTTTTTATTTCGATAAAATGTATATTGATATACTTTCATGGTAATGAATTATGATGATGACTTGTCTGGCTTTTGAAAAATTTAACAATTCACTAATATGTTATGAGAACTAAAAATGTTTTATATATACATATATATATATATATATATATATATATATATATATATATATATATATATGGATATATATATATATATATATATATTATTTTATAGATCACTTTTCATAAAAATATATATTATTATTCATTCTGTCAAGTCATATTTATTTCAGAAAAATTTAATTTCAAACATTATCAAGAAATTAAAACGATTTTTTATGAAAATATACAACTTTTCTTGAATTAAATTACTCAATCAATCTGTAGGTATTTTATAGGTATATATATATATATATATATATATATATATATATACAGGTATTTTACAGTTGTAATCAACACGTAGATAAGTTTCAACGTATTACAATTCTTTATAAGAAATAATAATGTATGGAAGAACCCGATGATAATGCCTGAAAATAAATATATAATACATGAAGTTAACTTTGATACAAAA
Organism: Acanthacorydalis orientalis; assembly: GCA_034766995.1. Classification (NCBI taxonomy): domain Eukaryota; kingdom Metazoa; phylum Arthropoda; class Insecta; order Megaloptera; family Corydalidae; genus Acanthacorydalis; species Acanthacorydalis orientalis. Next base: position 14,919,985 of record CM068323.1, on the reverse strand, counting down.
CTTAATTAACTTAATTCAACTAAAATAGTATATAGACTCTTATATTAAAATTTAGTAATTAGTATTGTAAATTAACATAGTATGGTTCATGCTATAACATGTTATTAGATGTTTGACATTGTAATTAACAAATATGCGACACCCAAAGTAGCTTTAATAACAAATATTAAGTGTAATTACATATGCAAGATGTTGCTTGACATGCATTCGAAACACATTGCTGTCTTACGAAACTACTTTAGATTAAATGCATAGAATTGATAGTGTAACTGTATGGTTTGTATAAATATATACGTGCTGTAATTGCATTGCGTTTATTTTCTTATATTGCAATTGAATATATAAATAGTTGAAGTATTAATTACTTATTTGATTGTCATAAAAGCAAGTGTATTTAACTTTACAAATATTTATTATTTTATGTCTTCTTGATAGGTTCTTTCCATAATACAAATTTGTTTTTTGAATCTATCAGTAAAAATATATGTTCTTTTTTTTAGATACGGTTCTAAAATCGATAATGATGTTTTCCTGAATTTAAAATAGCTCCCTTTCTTTCCACATTAAAGTACGAAATCAATTTTTCATCTCTAGTAATGAGATGATTTAGAAAGTTTTTTTTAGATTAGTTTAAGGAGGTTCTTTACTATTCGTATAATCGAAAAAGTGACCCACCTCTGCTATAGACTATTGAAAATTAAATTTTACTGACATCTTTTCAGTAGTTTTCAGCTTTAATTTTATACCTATGATAATTTAATTTGTGTAGTTTATAACTTATCTAAGATCTCAATATTCTTGAAATTCTTCCCATAATATAATAAATTCTCATTAATTTAAAAAGACAATCTAATATTTCAAGGTATGTCTCTACTGAAATAATCTAGTCTTTTTTCTTTCAATAAATAATAATGACAAAACTTTTGAGTTAGAAAATACTGTACAATAAAGTTTATTAAAATATAAAGTCTATATTATTATTGATATAAAAGTTTATAAAAGATATGTCGTGTATGTTCAGTACATTGTATGTTATGAGGATGCATGCACGTATATTAGATATCAATGATCCATTTTGGTTCAAACGGATGTACAGTTATAGAGCAGTATGTACTGTACGATTGGCCGGAGATGAGAGGACAAAATTGTATTATTACAAATGTGTCGACGCGGTATGGCAGAAACACGACGAACGAAAGCAAAGCAACGAAATAGAGAAGCGCACGTGTATTATATATTATACATACACACATTCACATACCTATACCGATCGTAGATTGACTGCATTCGAATTCAATTTCATATTTTTCGAAATTCAAATTGGAAAAGTTTTTTCATATTGCGATTTTTAACATCGTCGTGTTTCGTCGCCCACACCAAACTCATTTCTGTATTATGTGGTAGAACATCGATACGTGATATTCAATTAAATCAATTTTAGTGCTGAAACATTTATCTACAGATCCATACAAATGGTTGTACACTTTATACTCATTTAGTGGACGAAATTTAACACCATTAGTTTTGAATTCGGAAATGTTTTGAAGCACGAATCTAAATATACACACTTACATATATATATATATATATATATATATATATATATATATATATATATATATATATATATATAATATGATATTCATTTTCTTTTCTTTACTATTTATATTTTATGTTTTTTTTTTTTTGTTAAAATAAATGAGAAATTGATACATTTTTAAAATAACTAATAGTGTTTTTCATTGATATACAATATGTAATAAGTATATATATATATATAGAGAGAGAGAGAGAGAGAACTGAACCAAGTCCGAATAACTCAACATTGATAATGCGTCTGCTATAATTCTTCTTCCAGAACTGTCGTTTTATTCATAAGGTTCCAGAAACACGAGTATTCGTTGGTGATACATACACCTATCTCGGAACAAGAATTTACATAATCAGTAAACACTGATTTATACTGTGTCTCTAGGGTGGTTAAAGTTCAATTTATCTTTTACCCGTTGTGTGTGATACATTCGGTTAACCCTGAAGCTGCAGAATTTATATTAAATTAGAAATGAATACCGTATATATGTATATATTTATAGAGAGAGAGAGAGAGGAGGATAATTATCAAGATCATATATTCCAAGTATTATACTCGTAAATGTTATTAGAAATTCTATAATGTCTTTCAATGCTGACGATTCAATTTTCAAATGTCAAACGTTTTACTACGAAATACTTTGTACTGACATTGTTTAAACATTAATAATATAGAGTATGTTTAATTCCCAGTGGAAAGGTGAAAAATAACAAGAAAGCGAATTTTTCTTTATGGAAAAACCTAATTTTCTTCGCAGTGAACTTTTATCATTATTAAAATTTACAAGTTTGAATACAGCCAATAAGAAATATTTTATTTTAAAATTAACAGTAATTTCAATAATAAAATATGATTATATATATATATATATATATAATATAATTTTTATAAAAGTGATGTACAGCTTGTAAAGTTTACAAATATGAATAATTTTATAACTGATCATGCGTTTGAAGCAGATAGAAAATTATATTTTCATTTATTTTATTACAGTAAATACAATTTTAGTTCATGTCTTTGTACATAAAATTATTTGAAAATTTCTGGTAAAACTTTTAGATGAGAATCAATTTAAAATGTATGATAATATTTTGTTTAACCCTATAAACAACCCTTCGTACTAATGAATATGTTACCTTTACGCATCTAAAACATCACAACCTTTGAAATTAAATTTCTGTGCTGACTGCGAACAAATATTTCCCTTAAAGGTGAACATTTTCTCAAATATGCATTGACTTTTTGATGATGTCTTTATCTAATTAAAACTTTGAAAACTTTTAGTATTGTCAGATAGACGTTTTATTAGATTCTACGTGTTTTCAATCGTTTGTATACCTTTATTATATAGGAAAATGACGCAAGTTTTCACCTGATATAGCACAGAAGATAAATAAAAATTAATGACTGATGTAGAGTCAAGGTTCGATAAATGTCAAACGTTAAATCTCATTACCTTCGAGGCATTTTATCATTGTGAATGTCATTTAACACGGTAAAAATAGATATTGAAATGTTTGTCAAAGGTAGATTATTGTCTGTTGATAAGATTTCTTTACAATTATATATAAGTGTATAAGTATACTTACAAACTTTTATTGTTTAAATGAATCAGTGTTCAGATTTTAGTTGTTTTGTTCATAATTTTGAATTTAAAAACATTTTATTCGTTTGTGATTTTTTTAACTATTATAAGAAAATAATTCTTACAAATTAAATATCTACTTGAAATGAATAAAAAAAATGATAAGATAAAATTGTAAAATATTAGTATTTTTGTTTATTTGTGTGATAAAAATATGTTTAGCTTCTACAGGTAAATACAGTACATAGTTTATTCGATGTGAAACGGTTTTAGTGTTAATTGCTTGTTTTACAAAAAGGCTTTAGGAAATAAATCAGGTATATCTTTTAATTTTTGCACGAAACTGTAAATCGGATAAAACAAATACTCATAAAACAACACCATCGATGGCGAGAGTATCCAAATCCTTGTAGATTTGTTTCGAGTGCGGCAAACTGAGCGAGATGAAACGATATGGTCCGTTCGCGAAGGAGACAGGTCGCCAGGGTTTCGTATACTGTTGGCCCGGGATCGTAGCTTGGCCCCGGACTGTGTGCACTGGCGGACAACTGTTTAGCATATTTACATTATTCATAATCCGGCCGACGTGGACAAACGTACCGGAAATGGCGGGGTGACGCGACGCTGCCGTCCGCCAACGTTCCGAGTTTTATTGTCTTCGGCGAAATAACAAATGTACGTGTTTATACACCGTTATTTAAAAACGCATTTTCCAGTAACGCACGGAAATATGTTCTAACCCTAAGATAAATGACTCCGAGGCTTAGACTCCGCTCGAACGAAAGCGACGGCAGCATCGGTTATGCTACATGAATTTTAATTTTTTGACTTGTTTGATATTTGTAGAATGAAAGAAAGCGTTCACTATACATATACAAGGCTTTTGTATAATAAATACGAGATATATTAATATTTAAAGATATTTTATCGATGTTTCCATTTCTATTGTTTGAAATGATAAAATGGATGTAGGAAATATCAATTTTCCAATACATGAACTGAAATAAATATCTTCTCTTTCATAATATACATACATATATATATATATATATATATATATATATATATATATGTATATGTATATATATATATATATATAAATTTATAATGGTTGGTAAATATATGAATATATATGTAAGTATATTGTTAGATGAAAATTAAATATCCTGTCAACCCGGAACAGCTTTAGTTAAAATAATTATAGATTAAAGTGTACCCGGACATTATATATTCAAAATTAATTATTCACTGTTATAAAGTTATTATACAAATGTGAATTTGTTACAGTTCTACAATATATTGTTTAATAAATCGTCATTTTCTTAGTTTTTTATTCTTCGAAATAGATTATTTATGAATCAATAAATAATTTGTAGTAAGAAGAAATTTTGTAAAATTTAAATCGCCTCCAATCTCAATTAAGAATATTGACTTTTTATTCATTAATTAAAATATGTCAATTAATTAACTAACTTAGAACTTAGTAAAATACCTTTTCACACTAAACTTATTATACTCCTTCTTCTGTCTTTCACACTTTGTTAACCTAAATCTCAGCATGTGTACAACTGATTCAATTTCACGAATCGAGGAAATTAATTGCCCTACTGTGTTAAGATGTAGTACACGAATATCGAAAAACTTTGCCACAAAATTCTACTTACCACCTTCTCTACTTACAGTCTGTACAAAAAACTTGTCGTACTAAAAACACTGAAACCACAAGCAACAAAACGATTTTCACATTAAAACTTGTTTCGTTCTGAATGACACTATTTGAAGAAAATTGTTCACTGTCCAAAGAAAATCACGAAGATTATGTTCACTTTCTTAATGATAACTTTGTATTAGAGACAACATTACATTATGCTTTATGTTGATTTATAGAGAAAAATGTATGTTTTCTCGCTGTCGTTTCTTAAAAAATAAAATTGATTAACTTTTTAGATTTCTGCAAATTTAATTCTTATAAATGAATAAAATGTATTTATTTTATATAAATTATAAATTTAACAACTTTATATAATTGTTTCTTTTAATGAAACATTTCTATATAACACATTAGTATTTCAAAGAGGTCATTTAGAAAAAAATATGAATTCAATTAGTTTGAAATGCCTAATGTAGATATATGTTTGTAATGTATTGTTGTATTTTAAAATATATCTTAATTAATTTCTATTCTCTGATTTTCAATGGACATGATTTAAATATTTACAATTATACATTAATTAAAGTTAATAAAATGTAATATTTTCTTTAATTTTTTTTCTTAAATCGATATATAAAAATAATTGCAGAATAGCAAGTAGTCTTAAAATATGTTTGATCTTTTTCATATAAAACAATCAACCGTTTATTTAATTAAAACGAATCAAATATTTATTATTCGTTTCAAGTTTATTTTATGCAAATAACTAATTTTAACTTCGTTTTGATTTTTCTCCGAATCATACGTAAGTAAAATAAATAGAATGTGCGAATTTAAAAGTTTACCTCGGTATTTGAAATCAAAAACAGTATACACTCAGCTTAAGATCAAAGCAAACACACGATTTACTAACAAACAATCTAGAAAGAACACAAAAAAAATATGTAGTTCTCGAGACATAAAAGAAGCAAAGAAGAAGAAGAGTTTACTTGCAATTTATGCTCGATGAGTATTTGTATAGAAAAGTAAGGATTTGCAACGTGTCTCTCCAAAAGGATTTCGTATCTGAAAGCTTTCTTTCGAGTCTGCTACTATATATATATATATATATATATATATATATATATATATATATATATATATATATATATATATATATATATAAATTCATACAAGCAATCAAGGTGCAAAACTCGTATCTTGAATTAATTGAATTACCTAAAAAGTTTTATTTTCAAAACGACTGGGTTCTTCTGGTATAGATTTATAGTGATTTTAAAGATTTTTATTAGATATTTTGTGTGTTTTTCGTTAATATAAATTATATATATATATATATATATATATATATACCATTTTAATTTCAACTACTAAAATAACTGATTTTTTTTATATTTAAATGTATTGAATCATTTATAATACAACAAAGATATTTTTGTCTTAAAATTATATTCTTTTCAGTTCCTATTCAAATTTATAACATGTATTGATATTTACATTTTTTATTTAAATATTATTGGATTCATTGTATAAGTAAAACGCGTGCTTGTTAAAAATATATTCACAAATGTATGCTTTATTATGAATAATACAGCAAATTAACATTTAGAGCAGAATTTATACAAATATACATATTTATATATATTTACAAATTTGTACAAACCCACATCATACAAACAATATACATATATAATGAAACCAAACATAACAACGAAAGAAAATAACTAATTAACAAAGTTATCGTGGTATGCACACAGAAAGGGAAGAAGACAACGTACGTACGTATTTATAACATCAAGAATAAGGCTTGAGAGATTGTAGGAGACTTATGTTTTATTTGCAAGACAACCAGAAATATGACGTGGATAAACTAACGAATGGACGGGATATATTATTTCAACTCCAGTTATATAAGACAGGCTTCGTTTATTTGTTTGTTTGTGACTGTTGGTCTAGTTTCCAACAGAATCAGGTTGTTAAGTTTTGTATTCGCTCATGTTATATTTTTTTATTATAAGCGATTCGTTTGTGTCGATTGATCAATTGTATCAATGAGTTTATACATGTGTATTAATGATTGAAAATCGGTTTTATGAAAAATAAATATGTAAATTCTATCTATATTGGGAAAAGTAATTGAATATATAAAAAATAGATATGTAATAGAGAAAAAAATATTTTTCCTTGGGTTAATCTTTCTTTGTTGTTTATTACCACCTGTAAAACAATGATAAATTTATAAATAGAATTCATGAATGATTGCATACAACAAAAAAGAATTATAAAATATCATGTTATTTTTCTAGTTTTATCTAACAATACTTTTTTAATATATCTTAATACAACAAATAGATGCATACTGTTTTTATTTAAAATTGCATTTTTTTTAAATTGATAAAATAAAAAAAAATATTACTGAAATTACAGAATTAAAAAATAAATTAGCTGAAATTTCAATCATACTGTTTTATTTTTAATAATTCTTTTATATTATGTTAATTTTCATGTATAAAATATATTTATATTTTTCAAAATAATCAGTATTTCGTTATGAATGTATTAAGTTGTAAAAAAAAATAATATTTGGCATTTTAATGTATATTTTTAGAAAAGTAATAATTCAAATACAAAAATATATCGTTTTAATTAAGTGGGTCTATATGAAATAATTTAAGAAATAAATGAATGAATTAAAATAAAATAAAATTCATTAAAATGAAAAAAAAAATAAAAATTAATTTTGCAGAAAGGTAATATTTCAAGTAAGGTCCCAAAAAACGTGTATGTACAGAGTGAAGAAATTCTAAAGTATATATAAAGCGATAACATAAAGAAAGAACCTGTTAAATAAACACAATATCTGATTTGAATTCTAAAGATGTTCGTAGAAAAAAAAAACAGAAATAACACTGAATGTATCTTAAGAGGGTTCAATTTAAAAATTCATGAGATTACTTTAACACATTTCTTTAAAATCAGAATGCAAAGTAAAGAAGGATATAATTCAAAACACTGTAATTAGTTTAATATTCCTCGTTTTAATGTGCTTAGTAATTTGTTACAGCTTGTTTTTCTACAATTCAATTGACAGACGAGAAGTGAAAAATATATCTTGTATTTAATGAAACAACACAAGTTATATAGAAATTTATAAAAAATATAAAACATAAATGTGAAAAGTTTATCGTCGATGAGGAACTTCATTTAATATTTTTGTTTCGATGCATTTTTTCTACCGTTCAGTGAAAAAGATTAATTTATCTTTCGATTATAACTATGTGAAACTGTAATTCATTTCTATGAAACAAATTGTTTTATTTGATAAAACAGTCATTAATTTAAAGAAAATAACATGCAACTTCATTACGATCGCACGATAACGTAAAACAAAGTGATTTTTTCTTCTTTTTTTTATATAAAATTACCGTAAACTGAACAGCTTAATCAAGAATATCCGTATGGTATATTATAAATTCGGTATCAAGCACGAAAGCATGTCATGGACATTTCAACGAATGTCGGTTTTGATTAACAAATATTTATTCTGATGCTCGTGAATTAAAAGTGCATTATAGTGTGAACGAGAAAATCACAAATGGTAAATCTATGTAACAGACTGATTGATTTCAGAACAGTTATTAATAAAGTGAAAATTGATACTTGTACGTCTAGACACATTCAAAATTAAGAGAATACAATGTGTATGTATACATATTACATATATATATATATATATATATATATATATATATATATATTTATATATATATATATATATATTTATAATATAAGTATCTTTTTATTTTAAAAATATTATAATTTTAAACTGAATGAGTCTCTATTACCGATATAACGTTTTACCATAAATGAAAAGTGTATAATAATAGAATTTTAAATTCATAAATTGTAAAGGAAGTTAATTAATACATTACTGGCTAAAGACTTTAATTTGAAGATTTTAAAATATTTAAAAAAAATAAATAGTTTTCTTTGTATTAAATTCAGCTGTGGAAAAGTTTGGATAAATATTTCTATTCAAGTATTTGTAAAGGTTTCTGAATTTACCAACAAACATTTAAGTACTGTTTTTTCTTTTCACTTTATTTTGATTTAGTGTTATAAATTAGTTTATATTTATGGAATATTTATTTATAGCTCTTACTATTATAAATGTTTTTGAAACACGTTTGATAACATATATAATTATATAAAGATTTAATAAAATTTCAAACAATATTTAAAAATCAAATTAAATGCACAGCTTGTCAAACATTTATAATTGTTTTGCAAAGTTGACTTTTTTGGAAAATAATTCTTTATCAGAATAATTACATGTAGTTAAAGAAAATGTTTATAATTTTTAAACACTAATATATTATCTTTTAAATTTCAATCATTGCAAAGATATAAAACAAAAAAATATAAATGAATGGCTATTCGGTTTACAGTTTTTGATTTTATTTTACATGTGTTATCAAATTATTCATTTGAATGAATTCCCAAAGTCAAGAAAGTAGGAGATTTTTCAAAATTATAAGAAAAAAACATCCTTAATAGTTTGATCAATTCTGTTTGTAAGTGCAGCAAAAGGAATGCACTGAAATTAGTTCTGCTCAATTTAACATTGTATAGTATTACAAAAAATGACCAAATAAAACAACAAGAAATACGTTGTAGCAGTGTTAGAGAACAAGTCCAAAAAGTCATCAAAATTTCAACAAGGTCCATAAACAAGCGCACGTACCTACATATGAATGTTTATTACATGTATATCAATATTAATTATAATACAGTAACAGCAAGAGTGCGAAATGCACACATTTCCAGCATCTCGTTTCGAATATGTTGTTGAGCAGACATCATCGACTTCCATTTTGTGACCTAGTGTTAGGGGTTTGAGTGTACTGTAAAGTGCTACGTGCGCCCATTACTCACTGCCTGGGGCTTTATTATGTGACTAGTTCAGAACACAATGATTATAAACGAGGCACATGGTTGTTTAAACTGCGTTCACGGACCATTAGTTCTCCGCCAGTGATAATTCAGCTATGCATTCGGCCCATACTACGACCGATGATATTTTTCAAACAAGTTTTATACGTTACTCAGTTTCATATTGTTCACGTGCCGGGTGAAATTATGCGAACGTCGATTCGGATATTTTATATTCAGTTCTGTTTTATTTATTTTAATGATTCGTCGTTTGCACTCTTCTGTAAAATTGTCTCTTTATCATCACTGACAGGTATAAGAGGTTTTGTATTCAATCTATTCTTAACCAAGGAGATCTAAAATCGCATACGTTTATTTATTTATTTATATATATATATATATATATAACATTTAAAATAAATTTACTTAACAAAAAACATGAAAAGTTTAAATCTTTTATTTTAATTTTTAAATAAGAACAGACATATCACAAGTACTTATTTTCTTATATATCATAATAATTGTTAATCACATTTTGTTCTAGACTTGTTTAATTGTACATTATCGTTGATTAAATTTTGTTATTTCTTTCATTTTTTCCAATTCAGTATAAAACTCCAGAGGAAATAATGTTATTATTAAACGGATCTTTCATAACGTTGTAGTATAAATCTAAACACTTCTTTCATTTCATGTTTTATTTTATTTAAAAGAAATATTTTTTTATAGAAACAAAATGTTCTTTCTTAGTACTCAACTCCTTCATTTCTAAATTTTGTTCAGGTTAAATTGTCTATCAAATCTATAATATTTTTAAATTTAACTTCGTGATGTATGCACTTCTATAAAATAAAATTGCTGACTTCTACTATGTCTAAATTGAAAATATGGTCGAAATGATAGTAAATGAATATTGGATAATTATAAAATAACAAGAAAAATGCTTGAACAACAAATTAACGTAGCAGATAACAGTCGGTTTATAATTTTTGATTTAAATACTATAAGCAAATAAGAATTCTTTTTAAAATAGTAATAACACAGACTGCATATATATATATATATATATATATAAATAAAATTCGTTATAATTATAGTGAAATACAAACAATATAATTTGTTTTCAATTACTGTACCGCCTGCATTCTTTGCAATAATATAAATTGACGATATTAATTAAAATGTATCGTACAGTATCGTTGCTGAATAAATATTTTTAAATGTTATGTACACTGATTATTTCATAATTACTTTTCATATTTAACACAAAATGTAGTTTAATTTTATATGTGAAATATGTTAAATATTTGGATAATTTTGAATCATATGTATAAAACAATTTTAATGCTTTTTAATCATGAGAGTGTTATTAATAAAATACACTAGCATTATTATATCGTAAATCTAAATAATTTAATTGAAAAGTGTTTTCCATTTCATGGAAAATCAGTTAACACTGTCCGTTCTCTTTTACAGATGACGAAACTGCCATAGTCCACGGTCTAATCACAACGGACGGCCTCTTCGATGGCACAATTTCGACAAAACTAGAAGACTATTACATAGAACCCGTAGCACGTTATTTGAACACATTATCAGATAACAAGAACCCTGAATCTTTATCACCGAGTTATCACACCATCGTATACAAAGCTTCCGACGTAGTGCGTCCTCACGAATTACACAGTCATACAACTCACTGCGCATCGCATTTACTTAGCGCCGGGATCAAGATCGCACGAGACGATAATCGTGTCGTTTCCAAAGAAAATAATATCGTTTCTACTGATAATGTGGCGAGAGCGTACGGCCGCAGTGAACGTGACACGGGAAGCGACGTCAGGAACGACGCGTCGTCGTCGTCGTCGCCGTCGTCGCTCGTTGACGCCGGAAGCGGAAGCGTCTTCCACCGCGCTAAACGGTGGCTACCGGAAGAAGATCACCACGTTTATAATAGGTAATATGATTACTTTTAGAATATGGTTGCGATAAGGGAAGTATTTACGTTTCGAAAATAGTTTCAAAGTGTAAAAAGAATGTAATGAAATGATGAATGGACACAGCTATTCGAAACTTGTTTGAATGTGTTTTGATTTTTTCTCTCTTTGTTTTCAACATAAGATGATTTCTTTTTTTCTACAAGAAAAAAAATAATTCACTTATAATACATCATAAACACATAGGCATATATATATATATATATATATATATATATATATATATATACATATATATATATTATTTGATTACATTGCTTTTATACATACTTTTACTTTTTTTTAAAATATAAATAATGTATAGAATTAACATTTTTTTCAACTTTTCATTTAGATTAAAATATACAATTATATAACTGTAATCAATTCTATTTTTTAAGCATTTTTCTGTAATAAAATGTTTTTTAAAAAACATTCAAAACCTTGCCAATATATTCAAAATATATATCATAAAAATCAATCATAACTTAATCAGTATTTTAAAAAGTGATAAAGTAGTTAGACAATGAACCATAAAATAAAGATTTCTAGTTTTAAAATCAAAATTATTTTAATATTCGTAGTGCATTCCTCACATTACACTTTATCTGATTCTGAAATAATATTACATTAATGGTCTGTCAAATCTGTCATTTTTTTATAAAAAAAAAACGAAAATCCTTTTTAATTTCTTCACAAATTGTATACAAATATAATAAACTTACGAAATATCTCTGTTCGTCTATAATCCAAGTTTCATTTCCGCTTTGATTTATTTTGTCGATAAACATTCAGTAAACTCATATAATAGCTTACCATTAATACTCTCTCTATATGGAGCTTGTTTGAATATACACATTAAGCTTCTGCCGTAGTTGACAGAAAAGTCAATTAAACTAAGTCCTCGAATAAATAACACATGCTATAATCGTCTTTGTTTAATATTATAATTCACTATTAGATTAAATTTATATGCATATGTACAGAGATATATGCATACATATTGTCACACACACACATACACACACACACACACACATATATATATATATATATATATGTGTGTATATATATATATATATATATATATATATATATGTTTAATCAAGATTACTTCAAACGTTTATTTCTATGAAAATAATATAAAATGAAAAACTAAGCATTAAATATAAATTCTCTGAAAAGAATAAATGAAAATTGTTTTTCTTTTTGAAAGTTTAAACATGAATTATTAAAAAATCAATACCATTTTAAATGGATGATAAATGTAACTTTGTTTAAAGTATGTTGAATTGTTAATATTTTCTGTATTAGAATTTTCTTATTTAATATGAAAAGTTTATAAATAAAAAAAAATAAAGAAGGATTTTATAATATTTTCACGCATATTTACAAATATATATATATATATATATATATATATATATATATATATATATATATATTGTAGAGAAATGTATACATATAAATTTTATTTTAAGTACTTTTTTATGTCAAGAATTTTTTATGAATAATATTATTTGACTTGTTAGCGTTTATAAATAATAATAAGGTTTCTCGAAGTAATTTGAATACATAATTAGTTTTAATAAATTAATAATGTTTTTAAGAATACATCCTTTGAACAAAATTTATTAGTCTGAATACAGTTAGCTTTTCAGTTATGTTCATACAACTAAAAAGCAACGGACTTAAGATAATAAAAGAAAAAAAAACAGTGAGTATTGCCACAGAGCTTTTCTGAAACCAATCCAATCACGGCTTCAATTGATAACAAAACTTTAATCTAGTGTATTGTTCAATAGATCGTCTGCTAGAAAATAGCATCGAGTACGTACCGTTATACTAGATTATAGAGAGATGTGTGCTTCATCTATGTAGCCACTCAATTCTGATTGAGCGAACAATTCTGTTTTTATATTTTTTTTTGTTTGTACAAGTTTTATTATTTCACGAGTGGTTAGGTAATTGAATTATTGGTTTATAGTTCGATGTTTTTTTATAACTAGTAGTACTGTTTTGCATGGAAATTTTAATAAACTGACTTCGTAATAATAATTTATACTTTCAGTACTGGAATATATATATATATATATATAGAGAGAGAGAGAGAGAGAGAAAGAGAGGGAGAGAGAAAGAGAGAGATGATATTTGACAGCAAACAAACACAATTTGAAGTACGTGTAATTTTATTACAGCAATTGGGTGTACGGTCCAACCCGAGGTATTTTATTCGGTGTAGGGAACGAACCGTTCCATCCGAATAAAGCAAACAGATCTCCACCATCCGGTTCATCACGTCCGACGCTATTCGATCTGAACACGCCATATAACAATCAAGACACCGAGCCGAATTTAATCAACCACATCGAAGTGCAACCGAAAATTACGAACAAGAATATCTTAGTTGCCGAAGGCGCCGGCCTAGACGTTGACGAAAACGGTGATACGAAGACGTTCTTCGATATAGGAGGTCTCTCTGATGACGAACCGATCGCATCGAACGATTCCAGTTTCAGACACGTGCATAAAAGGGCGACGATCGATCCTAAAAAGACTACGTGCATGTTGTACCTTCAGGCCGACCATCAGTTCTTTCAGAAGTATGGTACCGAAGAGGCTTGTATCGAAGTGATGACTAGACATGTGCAGCGAGTGAACGCTATCTATAAGTCTACAGGTATGTGGATAGCAGTTGTTAATTTTTTACATAGTTTTTATATGTCGATTTTAAAGGATCTAATTCTTATTTTCTAATATGTTAAATCTGAAATTTTTATAAATTTCAAATATATATTATATATATTGGCTGAAGAAAAAAAACACCTCATATGTATTTTTTTTATTAAAATGTGCATCGTTACTCAAAACTAGTTTCAAAACTAAATAACTATTTTCCATTTGATGGTCCACATTAATTAATACATGATAATTACTTTGATATACTGTCAAATTAATTCTAAACTACTGAACAAATATAATTCATTGAAACTCCTCTATTATTCACATTAACAATTACTGACTATATTATTAATTATACGATTATATTATATAAATTAGAAAATACTTGTTTCGATTATTTAACTAAAAATAACTGTTAAACATACTTATCCCGGATAAATATGCTTTATCGTACAAACTAATTAATTACAGTATATTTCATTTAAAATTTATATAATACACTACCATATTTCACACAATTCCTGTATTGATGTTGATTATTTGAATTAATTTTATAGTACAACCTCAACTAGATTGTATATTTGTTTCTGAAAATATTCAAACATTAATTGATTCAAATCATCATAGAAGAATTAGCATACTGAGTATTTTTAATAATAAAATTGTTTCAAAAAATAATACTTCGAATTAAAAAGTAAATCTTTATTTTAGAATTTGTCCTGAAACGGATGATGTTTTTAATTAAATATCTCAAATATTTTTAGTATTGTTTTAAAAGAATAATTCAATAAAAATTATACAATATGCGTGAGAAGAAAAACTTCTCTTCTAATGATTCCGACACGAAATATTAACAAGAGAAAAATGTTTAAAAACTTTTCGTTTATAAAACGTGTATGGATTTTAAAATTTCGTGCTCGAGGAACTTTCTTTAAAATAAAGTTTACGAAAGTTCCTTTTTTAGTATTCAGATTATATGCTCTTTTTCCGTATTATGATCTTAACCCGGAAGTTTTAAGAACTTTATTAATCACACATCGATACTTTTTAAAAAAGTTTCCC
Source organism: Acanthacorydalis orientalis (assembly GCA_034766995.1). Classification (NCBI taxonomy): domain Eukaryota; kingdom Metazoa; phylum Arthropoda; class Insecta; order Megaloptera; family Corydalidae; genus Acanthacorydalis; species Acanthacorydalis orientalis. The sequence goes on along the minus strand of CM068323.1, from coordinate 14,904,506 downwards.
GTCTACAGAGACAAGCATATTCTTGTTTATTACATACTCTCTCGTATAAATAAAGTTGTGCGCGGCCATTTTTATTTTCGATGTATTTACCTTCGCGAAAATCCGCATAGGAATTCACGTTTGTTGTTTATTTTTGTTTAGAAAGAAGTTTATGAATGTTTCGTAATGTGTATTTTATTTTCAAGTAATTTTGTATAATTAATTCTTACATTCATGTTAAATCAAAAGAACCACTTTTGAAATTTTAAAGTTTTTCGCCGAGTATTTACTTTTTCGCTTCAAAGTTTGAAAAACCGAGGTAACAAATTAAAATTATTTGCATACGTTTATAGACAAAATCGGTACACTATAAACCCTTCTATAATATCCATGTTTATTTTTTTATATTTTTAGAAATTTCTTCTTTCAAAATAAGATTTATTTTTCAATTAATAATTATACTTTTTTATAATTAGAACCGTCTTTTAATTGTACATTAAAAGTATGTTTTTTATCGTATATATATATATATATATATATATATATATATATATATATATATATATATGTATATATACACATATTGGAACAATAATGTTTAATTACAAATTAAACCACATGAACATAAATCTCATGTGATTAAAATACCGTACATCTCATAGTGTAATATCAATTGAAGTTACCCTTCAAAATCCACGTCTACCCAGTCCTAAACTTTACAAACTATGGTATTGGAGCTTACTGAACGCACTAGCAGTAAACGTACCAAACCGACAGATGGTTAAGTGTAATGACAAACAAGCCGTACGTATTATTGAACAAATTCTGTTCGTACAATGGGCAAACTTTACCACGTCAACTGATTAGCGGAAGCCAATATATGAAAAGAGGGAGTTGGACCACTAATCGCGCCATGTCACGACACAAACAGACCGCTTTAAATTAGCTAACATTTGTTAAATCCGTCGAGATAATCGATTGTGCGTTAATATGTTTGCTGAAGGTGATAAGATTAAAAGTTACATTGCAATGAATTGTTGATGCGGTATTATAATTCGAAAGCGTACCGTTTAAATCTTCCTGTAGATATTCTTAAATCTCACAACGACGTTTCACTCCGTCTACACTCTGCAGTGCTTAATCCTGTTTCGCGAGAAGTAAATGTTTCGACAGTGAGTTCATCAAGTTTGTGACTGTGCGATTTTAGATATAATTATGGAAATGTATTCTGCTTTTCAAACGAGATAATCTTTTGAAATTATTAAATAGGGCTAAATTTTGAATTATACGTTAATATATAGAATATCGAGTTAAATTCTGTATCAAAAAAACCCTCTTATTTAACATATATTTTAGTTTAAAGTTTTAAACCTGTTATCATCCATTCGTATTTAACAACCTACGTAACAATCATTTTTATCATTTTGTATCTGTTCAACAATTCTCCATAGATAGAACCGAAAAAGACAACCTAGTAAAAACAATACCCAAACGAATATCACAGAGAACCGACGTGAGATAACAGCCAAGATGATAAGAATAAAATGGAAATAGATCGTGAATATTTCGTCTTGTTTATTCTATACTCCATATAATACTGTACGGAATTACTGATTTTCGATAATATTTGCATAACAGCTCAAAACAAACTAATAATAATAGTAATAACCATTGTGACCCAGTTCTCGTTATGTTTTGTATTTTTTAATAAAGTGGGAGAATGAAAAGCAGTAACGACGATACACAAATATTTATTTGTTATAAAACACTGATCAATTTTTTTCTTGTGTATACTTATGTTGATCTTCTATTGTATCATCAAATTTAATTTCAAAGAAAATGTGAATTCGTATAACAATATTTATTTTTTCTTGTGCACAAAAGATATTCGTTTATATAATTTCTAATAAAAAAATCTTTGAGACAATATTTTCTTTAGAAATGTCTGAAAGGCTATTTATGTTTTGAATTTTATTAATATTTTTTAATAAGAAGCAACTTATAAATATATATCAACAGCAGGATGACAAGTATTTTATACTGTAATCAAAAGTTTTATTTATAATTATAATTATTTGACAGTTATTTATAATTATATATATATATATATATATATATATATATATATACATACACGTACACATGTATCTTTATAAATTTGTGCCAAAAACAACCTACATTTATAATATTGATTAAATGCTCCAGCAAACCGTACGATTTTATTATTATATGTTCTTTTTTTGTATCAATCTATAAAAATGAAAAATGTTCGTGTTGCATACAAAACCATTTCATTTTTACTGCATTGTCTAATAACGTTAAGTAGGGTAAAAGGGTAATAAACTTTCATAGTGATGTTCTACGTTCTATAATATATTATGTCATAAAAAATATAGAATTTACTTTCTTTGCAAATGAGAAAAATGTTTTTTACTATTTTGTTTTCTAAAAAAAAATCCAAAATCTTATCCAATAAACATGCAACAGAAAATGTATTAATTAATTAGTATTTCTCGTTCGAATACCTTTTCAATATTTTTCTACTTTTAAATTCAAAGTACGTTTTGTATCATTATTTATTATGAAATGAGATTTTTATATAGAAATAAAACTGAAAAACTTTCTATACAATCATATTTGATGATGATGAATTTTATGTATTATAAAATTTTCATTTTAGTATTCAATAATGACTGAAATCGAGTATTCATATAAACTAATTTGATTTATAACCAGTATGATAGAAATTATTTACTTTGATATATCTTATTATAAGAGAAATGAGTATAAGAGGAAATATATATGCTATTTAGAAGATTTTCAAATAAGGTTTGATCGAAAATGGTACAAAAAAATGTAGTATGAATTACACAAATAAAAAATGTTAAAAATAAACTTAAATAAGGAAAACTGTTAGATTACTTGAACAGAATAATTAATAAAACAGAATTAATATCAAAATTAAGTAACTAATACTTTGAATTAAATTACTTTAAATGATGTAAAGAAGTGATATAAAATTTATAATTATAAACGAAAGTAATGTATTAACAATTGTAATCAATATATATATATATATGGAATAACAATCTATATTTACTTGTGATATATGTTGGAAAAACATAAGAGAATACCATTATTATAACTTATTGTTCTGTATGCTTCTTTTCACATTTTTCTTTTATTAAAACAAGCACATTCTCATTCAAATAATAACAAGAAAATAAATATACTGAAAGTGAATATAATTTGGAATAACAATTTCTTAATTTTAATTATTTTTTTTGTCTAAAGATAATGAGTGTTCCTATATATTTCTTGAAATAATACACAGGTCTGTTTTATTTTTATTCGAACATCATTTATTATAATTAATCACCAATTTTTAAAAATATAATGAGAATTTTAATTATATGTATATATATATATATATATATATATATATATATATATATATATATATATATATATGCACGAGACAAAATCATTTGCAAAATTATTTGATATAAATCAAAATGAAACAAATATTGAAAGTAAATTAGAAAATGTATGATGTCGAATCGTAAAATAAAATATAAAATAAATCAATTTTCTGTACGCTGTTGATACATATATCTGATAAGTTTTTGAATTCAATTTACAGACATTTCGTAAATCTCATTCTGTCTTATTTTGTACTGATTATTTATTAAAATATATGTATTCTCTATATATTTACTGGTATAATATTTTTACTGAGTGTAAAACAGAAACTGTTTAATTCAGTGGTTCTCAGTCTTTTCTTAATAAAGAACCACATAATATTCTACATATTTTTTTCTGTCTAATCGGAAATATTTATTTTGAAACAATGAATTAAAAGAATATAAAGAAAAGAACATTTTTAAAACTTATATAAATGTTATTGAATACATTCTTCTCAATTATTTATTCTAAGTTGACTTGTGTCACTTAATATTATATACCGGATAAAATCGATTCAGAAACGATATGGTTATTTGTTTTTTATGTTAATCATTACATAAAACCCTTTTCTACATGAATATTTTAAAGAGTACAGTAACAAATTTTAAATATTTATAGTGGACAGGTGAAGTTACTCTTCACAAGTATGCATGCAAAATGAACTGAACTGATAATAATTATTTAAAAAATATAACAAAAAGGATAGATTTAATAATAACATTCGTGAACTCGCTGGTATGACATGCTTTTAATTAAAATTATTTTTATTAATTACATATATATATATATATTTCTAAAAAATAAATGTCTTAGATTTTTCTCTATATCTATATAGTGAAAGATCTTTGTTTTTTAGTAATGAAGTCTGTCTTAATATAAATGTTGACATGACAGAAAATTGTATTCAGTTTTAAATAATATACACCAACTGGATAACCATTTTGCGGTTACCAGTTGTAAGTTAAACAAGTTGAAAATAACTGGGACAATGTAAATATTTAATACATCCGTTTCTGGTATTTCACGATATACATTTGTTGAACCTTTTCTACAAATACATTTATATAAGGACAACAGTAGTACGTTCAACTCATATTGATATAAAAATCTAATGAGTACTGTCTTTAAATCGAACATGCACTGTATTAAATTTTAGTTCTTAACTGCATATTTTTTAAATAATTTCATCTAAAAATGTATTATGTCGTTTCGTATACTTTTCAATAAAACAATATGTTTTGACATGATTAATTTATTCATAATTAAATGTAAATCTAAAATCACTGTTTATTTAAAAAAAAAAATTGTTTTATAAGAAAAATGAGTATACAAGGAAAATATATTTAATGAATATGATAATAAGATTAAAATTACGGAAATTTTATTTGCGAAGACTGTAAACGGTTATTTAAATAACAAATTTCTTAAAGAAAATTCATACAATTTCCACAAATAGGGAAATATACATAATATACGTTTATATTTTTGCCGTAATGAAAAATTATTTTAATAAAAATTAATCCATTCATGACACCCTCCAGCAGCTGAAAAATATATAAATTTGCCTTATTCAACGTACAATTCATTTCGCCAGGCGAAAGTATCAACTCTAAATGCAATTTCTGTGTTATCGGACTTGGTATTTCGCAACGCCCAATTTAATTAAATGCCTTCCGAGCGCTACTCCTTAGATACAGACTATGTAAGGGTGAAATGATAAGAACGAAAAATACACATTTCATATCAATGCTGTATTAATGTGAATGGTTATATCACTTGTACGGTTATAATGTTATAGATTATAATTCTAATTAGATTCTTTGTCTTTTATTCTATCATTTTTTAACTAAATGATACTTTTAATAATCTTTATTCTTCATTTTTACACAGATATTGTTAAAAGTTTAATTCAAGTACTAATTAATAACTTCTAATAATATTTATTTCACTATAAAAATGGGGAAATGTTTACAGTAATTTATTATATAAAATGTCTTAAAAACTGTGTGTTGTATACGGTTTTTAAGATAATGTAAACTTTCATAACTGATTTTTTTTATTCATAATCTTTCTAAATCTTCAAATACTATACTTGTGTTTGATATTTTTGGAAATATGAAATAAATGTGTACATAAACTGCCTGAGATTTATTACCGATATTTAAATATTTTTCAATTTAAAAAATGTACATAAAACATTGAAATCGTTCCGAATTGATATCATCCTTTTATCGTACTATTGTCAAACCAACTTAACTACGTTTGCATCACACTTGCCAATTTATAGTCTCATCATTTTCAACGTAACATCTAAAGAATCTTAACAGGAATACCTTGAAATACATCAAGAGAATATTCTTGGAAGATGTGCAGTAAGTGTTTTCTTTCGTCGTTTTATTCATTTTCTCATTCGTTTTATACGCAGTTTTTAGCACGCTTTCTGTCAGTGAGAAGTCACATTGTCACGTATTTCTCAAGATTGGATTTAGAAAGACTAAATCTCACTAATTTAAATAAAAAGTGGATTTGAAAAGTAATCAATTTTAAGTGCTGCACGTTCCAGTGAGATACATAAATATATCTCTCTGGAGTTCATCCGCATTGTTCTTTTTTAAACTCTAAAGTCAACTGGAATTGTTTTAGTTAGAAATGTTTTAAAAATTATACTCATTTACAAATGTTTCGTTACATTTTTGTAATATTAACGTAAAGTATGCAAACAATAAAAGCACTTATTCGTACTTTTAATGAAAATATATGAAAATATAAACGTGTATTACCGTTACTATTCACATAACATTCAGATTAAAATTTAAAATAAGTAAAATGTATCCTATCAGAATATGTCAGATGGAGAATTAAATTATACAATTTTCGTGCTGTTTTCGTTTCGTTCCCCTGATGCACTTCTGTTTTATTTTTCTTATATTCTTTATTAAAAAGTGACTGAGTGACAGTAGTGAATACGTCAGAGAACATAGCGTAGACTTTTTGTGTACTAGCCTATAGGACGGTCGTCTGCCCTTACACAATTCAATTTAAGAAATGTGTTGTCACCCAACACACCGATATTTCCCCTTCTCACAACATTGACGTTCGTGACACTTTTATGGTGTTGCGGAACTGTTCTTGTGACGTTTTTCGTTGACAGTTTACGGATATATTTGTGTTATGCTAATGTCGGAAAAAAATTAATCTCCTGATTTTCCACCGTGTAATTATTAATTTTCAGAAAATATTTTCAAAATTATTGAATATCGAAATATAAAATGTATTTTCCAGATAAAATAAATAAGAATATATATTATATAGAGGCCAATTCAGTAAACGCTTTTAATAAAATTTGTTATTTGATTTTATTCTAAAGGTTTTTATATTTTGACTATTTATAAAAAATTCGATAACTATAAGAAGAATCTTTTGTTGTACAAGAAACAAATTTCAATTTCTTCTTTCTTTATTACATTTGAAACCAGACAATTTAAAAAGAGCAGATATTTTAATTCTTTGTTATCGAAATTTCAATTCAAATATCTCAATAGAGACCATACATATTCCTTTTTGCTGAAAGAAAATGTTCACTATAAGTATCAAAACGAATGACTAGCATATATCTGAATCTTTCAGTAATTGTTCATATACGTTGAGAATTTCTTTAAAGTTTCTGTATTTGATCCATTTTAAAAATTCGCTTTCTTTTTAGAATGTACAAAAAAATGAAAATAAAACTTGAAAGATCCGTATGTTATTCTAGAGAAATTGTTCGAATAATACTACCATCTCGAATAACAACGTTCTGTTTTATCTTTTTTAAAAATCTTCTGTAATACTATGTAAGCAGATGGGAATCGGTATATTACGAGTATATATAGATTTAATAATTATCTTTAGTCAAAAAAACATTTTTATAATAGTTATAAGAATGTTTGTAATAAAAGATATTGAAATACATAAACGATCAAGTGAACATTCAACTTGCATTTAACAAATGAAATGTTTTAGAGAAAAAAATAGCTTTTACATATATATATATATATATATATATATATATATATATATATATATATGTATATAATTTTAAATATTGCAGTTTTAAAGTTTAATAATTGAGGTTCCGTTTTGTTAGGTTTATTAAAAAACCTTCAATAAATAACAACTGATACACTTATTAACCTGAAAATATAAATGTAATAAATAAACGTGTCAGTATTTTTTCGAGTGTAAATCAAAGAAAAATCTTATTTTAAAATTAATTAGCTTCCTCTATCTTTTTATGTTTTACATATTTCTTATTTCTTTTAAAAGCTCTAAAATGTTTCTGCGTAGTTTTTATATATGAAAATTAAAAATAAATACTGAATTTATTTTCGAATTATTCGGAATTGATTATAAGGATCTTATACGTGTTTGTTTCCATTTTTTGATAAAGAAAACTAAATTTTATAATGACATAAAGGTAAAAGTAAATATACTAATTAGATAATTTCATCTTATGTATATATATATATATATATATATATATATATATATATATATATATATATATATATATATATATATATATATATATATGTATATATATATATATATATATATATATATATATATATATATGTTTGTATATAAGTATAAATAAGTAGTTGTATATTTTTTATATAAATACATTGAAAGATATCATTCGTAAGTTATTAGATATTAATCCATTAACGAAACTGGAGGAAACACGAAAAACTGTAATCAGGATGAACGGCTGAAGATGATATCAACGTCACAAACTTCTAAAGAACATTAGTTGTTGAGTTGTGGTAAAACACATTTCTTTAATCTCTTAAAAAGGGATACGTATAAGCAATATCATATATTTCGATTATTGCTTACTTTCATCTATATTGTATTGTTTTCTGCTATAAAAATGTTGTATAGTTATTATCATTTTTGTGATAACTATTCATACATACACACACGCATATATATATATATATATATATATATATATATATATATATATATATATATATCTTGGCTCAGAACCAAAAACACAGTAACACATCTAATAATTATATGGAATTTTATATCTACTTGTATTTTTTTATATGTAAAAAATAATTATATTAAAGAATAGAATAAATAATATAAAAAATATTGCTTTTTTAAATTATATAATTGTGTTATTATTCTCTTTGGATTTTTTTCGTCTTTTATACGTTGTCTTGTTCTATTTTCATTCAGTGAAATTATTCTAAAATATCAATTATTTTTTAAAACCTCTCTATTTGTGTGAAAAAAAAAATTCGGTGAAAATAGTGGTAATTTTTACATGTTTGCTAAACTCTGGCTCAATATAAGATATTTGATGTACAGTTAGCATCATTTAGAATTTAATTAATATAGTCATATTAATAAAATCGAAACAAAGAATATACTTTACACGTAGAACTTAGAAATAAAACAAATAAAAAATAAATCAAAATAATATATATGCCTTGCGTACCAACAACATTAAAAAGAAATCTCAGAACACGAAAACACACAACTTTTTTGTTAAATGGCTTAACGTAAAGTTAATTGATGTTTTCACTGTCGGTCTCTCACTCAGTTCACTGTTTCATTGTAGAATTTGTACGAAGCTGCTTCGTATTACCCCGGAAAATGTTGAACTTTACCTTATATATCAATATATTACCTTAAAATATAATAATATTTTTGACCTCGCGAAGCCCGCTTTGTAATAACTCGTGCTGTTTCTTCGTACTTTACTGTTTTAATAACTCGTTTTTAAAATTAAATATGTATGTCTATCTTACTGAAAGTAACTCTGAACTTATATATATATATATATATGTATGTATATACTGCTATTATACTTAGATGATTTTATTATTCATTCAGTATACATTGAATTTTTTCAGCTTCTTTTAAATCAACACAATACAGACTTGTTTATCACTGTCTTATAATCTTTTTATTTGTGCAGAAAATTCTATAGAATATTTTTTCATTCAATATACAAAAGCGTCGTTCTTGACTTTAAGATCCTACCGTTCTGATTTGTTGATCAAATAAAGTGAGATCTATCGTTTTATTCGCTAGTTCAATCGAACTATTTACATATATATATATATATATATATATATATATATATATATATATTATATATATATATATATATATAATTTTAATTTCCTTTAAGGCTTCTTCAAATTCCGAATGAAATAAATTGTTTTATTTATGTATTTCCTATTAAAAATCTTTATTTCTATCAGTTGAAATTTGGTATGAAACGAAATATTTAATAATTGCTTACAATTCTTTGATTATATAAAAAAATATTATAAATTTTATATATTATTCTCGGAGTTGTTCATTATATTCAGATTTAATATTAATAATACGTTATTATGTTTTCATTTCATATAAAATTTATGTCGATGCATTATTTTGTAAAGTAAATGATTTTATAAATACATTTACATGCTTCATTTTCTAAGTATATTTCAAAGAGATGATTAACTTAAATATTAATATGTATAACGAACAGATTGTCAATGTTGGTAATAAATTAAATAAAAATATAAATATTCTTTCGAAGTCTATATTAATCTTTTGAAAATTAATACAGTTTATAGGATCTTTTTTTACATTTAAGGATTTTACAAATATCTGGATTTATTTTAGAAACTAAATCATATTTTTTTAATTGAATGTGAAAATAATTAATATTATTCTTTATTTAATTGTAAGATAAAATCGCTTGATAGGAAAATACTTATAAATCCTTCAATTTTTCTGGAATATATTTAGAATTTTTAATATGTGGTCTTATATGTTAAATTAAATTAATTTGAACTAAAATATCGTTATTAGAAACACAGAAAATAGTATATCGATCATTTGGTTTCAATATTTATAATTTTCAATTTTTTTAAATTTTATGTTTTCTAAAATTATAACATGAATGTATTTACCATTATATATGTTTTATCATTATATATATATTGTAAATAAAATGATTATATGTAGAATAAGTCAGTTGAACTGGATAATTTTCAAATTATTATCTGGAGAACTGAATAGAAATAACACTCTTCCAATAGGAATTACAAATGAATTTAATTTATTAATCAGTATTTATTTTTTAAACATTTTAATATTTTAAATCGTCTGCATCAGAACAATACACTTATGTGATCCAAATATGAAAATGCCCGTAAAAATTCACAGTATTCTTGCATTGATTGAATGAGTTTCTTCAGAGATGTATTTTTTATTTCTACCATTATATGAGGTTTATTATATGAACTTATAACTTCTATTATCCAACAAATGCAATTAGCAGCAATTACATCAGATGATCCCAACGTAAATTCAAAACCAATTTGTATTTAAAAAATCCTCTTACAGCGAAACATATTGTCATCAACCAGTTGTCTATCCCGTCATATATATATATATATATATATATATATATATATATATATATATATATAGGTAGATAAATAAATAGATAGATAAATCTAGATGTAGAAAGGTAGATAAAATTATAGGTTCAAAAAAATTATGTATTTGAACTTTTTCTGAATATTTTTTAAAATGATACACTGAGCTATATATTTATCTTGTTATTAGTATTTGAATTTTTGAACAATGTATAATAGGTGTTAAAAAGTTTTTATATACTTAAATACAAGCAAATAGAAGGAAATATTAATTTTTTTTATTACATTTTTTTTAAATGATAGAAAATTCCTATAATATGTATAATAAGTTATCCAGCAGAGAAAACGTTTTCAGAGACATTTTTATCTTTATTTTTTGTATGATTAACTAAAAGAACTCAAGACGTTGCCAAAAAAATCCATGATATGTAAACCGGAATCCATTAAGAAAACAGTTAGAAATAGTTTATTGTTTTAGTTCGTCATCCAAGTAGAAATTAAATCAATCCGTCCGCTCTATAAACACACCGATCTCTACTACACTCGAAGACAAGTCGAATGCATACAATCAATACGAATTTACGAATCTTATTTGGTCGGGTTCGTCGTAGATGTAGCTGCGTGTGTTTTTTTTCTCGCCGTCTCGAAAAGGCGTAAATCTGTACTTATCATTGGGTATCGACGATAAAAGTCCCGTGTTTCTATCGAGTGTACGCTCACATATTAATAATTTAACTTCAATAGGATGGGTCGGTAACGTATATTGTGCAAATAAAAATAAAATATATGACCGTAGATATATGATACATTCATACATATATACATACACACATGCTTATACAAACACATTGCATACAGTAAGCGCCATACAAAAATTTTAAGGGTGATCTATACGAACCCTCCTAGCATTCTTTATGTACTACATATGCGGAAAATGCATAAAGACATGTGTGCAGTGTTTGTTTATTTTCGTTTTGACCATATGCTATGACTTTAAATCACTGATAATGCAAGATATCGAGAAAATACTTTTTCATAACTTTGTGCTCTGTAAATAATGATATTTTTTTCCATTTAGTACAGAAAATGATTTTTGTGTTATCTATGTATATATATATATATATATATATATATATATATATATATATGTGTGTGTGTGTGTGTGTTTGTTTTCATTTCTTTTTACAGACTTATGAATAAACTTTTGTTTCTATTTATTTTATATAAATTATAAACATATATATATATATATATATATATATATATATATATATATATATATATATACACATAAACGTATATATTTCATTAATGTAAGTATATGTATTTTATATTCAATATAAATGTATTTACAATTTTTTACATTGACTGTTTTTAAGCTTATCATACATAAAAAATTGATAGATACTTATAATTATGCTCAAAAAATGAGTATAAATATTATCAGCGTAATTATCACCGTGTATGTGTGTGTTATTTTTATTTATTAAACATTAACGTTTAGTTTATCAAACAGTTATTTATTTATTAATCAGTTTTTTTCAAATATGTGTTTGTATTTATTACATCACTATTATATGTTTATATTTTAATCATAGTACTTGCATTTATCTTTATATGTCGTCTTTTATATTTTACATTGAATAAAATCTAAATAATAATCATTTTTAAACTTTACGAATGTAATCTATAAAGATAAATAAACAAATAAACTATTACTGAATCGTTAAATTTGTAGCTGGATATAAAATGGAACCGTTTCGTTGAAACTGATTGTTGTACATTCAAATGAGTTAGAGAATACAAAAAATAAATTTTATAGTGCAGAATACGCTATTGTCCTTATCTATAAAAAAAGACTGCAAGATCATAATATTAGAAAAAGACTCGTTCAGACAAATGTTCACGTATTCATGAAATGTCGCCGCAGGGGGAGGATACTGAAAAAAATGCGAAAAAAAGTACCAAATAAAACCGATACATAATACGTTTTGACCAAATGTTACTTCTGTAACTTATTCAATGAGTGCTCTCTCTGTATGTATTCTAACCGCAAAGTTATACAGAAAGAGACGCGTTTTCTAACAGAATACGTTTTATATCGATATCGTTCTATTTCACTTTCAGTGTGTGTGTGTGTATAAGTATGTATGTATGTATACCTTAGGGGCATGCAATTTTCCGTTTTGGCGTGGCACATATGTGCAAGAATGTGATTTGCGAATGAGGGCGGAATAATATTTTAAGAATACGAAGAAGAGATACCGCACTGTATGTACATTAAAGTAATTTGTAACATTGCCAAATCTTCGGTGGAAATACTTGCATAGATTTGTAGTTAGATTATTTTATTACATAGTCGAACAAAAATTATCTATTCAAAATTTGTTGAGAATATTGTCAGATCATTTATAGAACTAAACTGAAAATCATTGAAGAATATTTCTAAAATCAATTTTAATAATATCTCCGATTATTAATTTTGACATTAAATCATTTATCTTTATTCTAATAGTAATATAATAAATAATGGTAGATAATTTAGGGAATAAATTTGACATTTACAAATTTCAAATTTAAATAAAATGCAATAGCTACATTGATATGTGTTTGTTTGGAAAATGGTTTTATTTTGTAACCGTAATAAATTCTGTTTGTTTATATTTTTGTTTGGATAGTTATTTTATTTGATAATCTTAATAAATGGTCATAAATTATTGTTAATAATAATAATACTCTGGATTTGATTTTTAATTAATGTATAAATCACAACTGAATAAAATTCATTTATCATTTAACTTAATATTATTAAACTAAATTTAAATATTTATATATTATTTCTATTTTTTTCATTAAATGCTAATCTATATACATGTATGTAAATTAATTACTCTCTAATATTTAAAATTTTATATTATTATCACAGTATAACATTAATCAATTGCCGTGTAAACAATTCAGAAATATATCACTACCCGGCGCTTCCACCATCGCGTATTTTAATCATTGAAATGCATTTATTCATATTTTAAACTCCTTAAATATTAAAATAAAAGTGTTTTGTTATCAAAAAATAATTCTTTTTTAATAATTTCAGCATTACATTTTATTATAAATTATTTAATTATTCATTTAAATGAAACATATACGAGTATTATAGTTACATTGCGAAGTCAATTTCTTATATTAAACAAAGTCAGTTTATAAATTTTTATTTGACTAAATAAATACACATGTGATAAGATAATTAAATATTTGAACAAGTTGAAATTAATTATACTATTTTAGTGTAAGTAACAAAAATAGTACTCAATTGAATATTACATCTTGTACCAGCGTTACAAATCTATTTGTATTCCAATTTCCTACAGAAAAATTGTTTAATTTAAAGTATATAATTGAAATTTATGTAGATTTTTTTTAAAAAATTAAATAATAATAAACTCTTAGTAATAATAAACAGTCTGTATATTACTGTTTTAAAATTTACATGTTTAAACGTGTATTTTATTGTGTATAAGTACTAAAAGTAGATTTTATGAAACCTAAGTATATAAAATTTTGTATAAAAAGTTTAAAATCAACAAATAATGTATTTCATAAAAAAAACCACGTATAAGATACATTTCAGATCAATAAACTATATAAATATTAATAAAGATAATGTTTGTGTTAGAAAAAAAGCTATCTTTCACAAGTGGAATAAAAAAAACACACATATTATTCGTATATGGAATAGATATTGTATACCCTCTATTTCAACTATAATTGTGTACGTTAATATAATTCCTAGAAAGAAAAACTGGGGGCAACTCTTGTGAATAGCATCGTTGTCTTTTGACTTGTATATACAAGAAAAACTATACGAAATGAATTTAGAAATACAGTTCCGTGAACCATAAAACACACTGAACTATTATTTGGATGCCCTGACAGAAATATCAAATATTTATTTCATGGGACATCGAGAAAAATGATCGAAACGGAAATAAAAAGTAATGCAACGTCGGGGAGTAGTACAGAAGACCGAAATATGAACCTCGCGTATATACATTCTTCGACGTTAACTTGTGATGTTTGGGAAAATGTTAAGGTTGCATGCACATTGAAATACAATGACTACTGTATGATTACACAGATTGAATTTATATTGAATTTGACTGAACAATATTAAGCGAGTAGTTCGTTTTGTAACGTCATTAGAACTATTATTGGAATAATTCATTCTTAGTTTTCTGTAATGATGGTATGATGTTTAATTTATCATTGGTAGATAAACTTTTAATATAATACCTCAATTCACTGTTTAAATCTATTGTAAGATTTAATATTTAAAAAAAGATATTCTGATACACGTTCCAATAAATTATAAATAATATTAAATTAATGATTTTATTTAAGAGCTTCTTTATTAAACATACGATCAATAAATATATATTATTTTCAATTTTTGTTATATTATTATTTTAAATATAACATGACTAGTCAGGTCAAAGATAACTAAATATCTCATATGTAAATCTGATGATGATAGTTATGAATTACAGTTCTTTAATTTATTATGAATCAAACTCTATTCTTGAATAATAAAAAACATGATTTATGAAACCATGAAATTCTTATAAGACGTACATAATGTCACGAAATTTTTCTTAGAATTGAACAAAAACATGTTTTAATAAACATTTTCTAACAAAATTTTTGATCTCTGTAAATTACTTAGTAAAGTAATTATTAGAATAGAAATTAATATAACAAACTTGGAAAAAATCATTTGTTTTTATATTGGATTTTATTTTCAATTAAGTATATATATATATATATATATATATATATATATATGTAATGTTAAGCGTATATTTTTTGTTCAAAACGCGCTGCTTGTGTGTATTCGTCCTTATTGGGTAACGCCGTTGGCAAAGCTCCACGAATTGCTGCGATTCGTCGTCCGTTTCGAATGCCGCGACGACCATTGCGGACGACGGCGTCGGGGCGGAAAGGGCACGCAAAACTGTTCAATGGAAATTATTGTCGTCGTAGATGTCGACGATTCGCTGATGCGAAAAATCGCTGTAACGTAGAGGTCGCTAGATCGGGGCTACAGCTTACCCAACGCAGTTTAGGTGTGGGACATTCGATGTGGAGGGACAAAGTACCCAAGACAGGACGAAATAACAAAGATCAAGAAAAAAACAAGCAGAAAGCGCCTTCCATTGCCTGCGGACAATGCAACTGTCACCGACTACACTTATTTTCGAACAATGTGAGAACGACTCACGGGAATGCTTTTTAGTAAAATTTCTCGAAGATTAAAATTTTTTCTAAGTACACACACATTCATACAAACATTATATATATATATATATATATATATATATTATGTGTGTGTGTGTATATACTGAAGAACAATCTGAAAAGATACGAACAAGAAAATCAAATGTCTAATCTTAATATTGGAACACACGATTTCACAATCAATCAATTTCAACTCAACCAACTAGTTCTCTTCCTTCAAACATAATAAAACGAAAAATAAAGTTATATAGTAGATATGTAGTTTTTACGTAGTTAAATACTTTAATGAATTTTAAATAAAAAAAAATAATAAATTATATAAATATAATTTATTAAAGAATATAAATGCTATCTATTTCTTTTTTGTTAAGAAACATTAAAATAAATTAAATATATTCTTACAACCGGAAGATATTTATGACTAAGTAGTGGGTATAATTAACTATTAATTGGTATTAATATTGTAAATTTTCAACGTTTTCGAAAAATCGATCTCCACAAGATTTAATGAATCTAAAGCTTAACGTAACTCGTATGCAACTAAGTGATTAAATCTCTGCAGAAAATCTCTGTGTTTGTAAACTAATGGAAGTGGTCAATATTGAGTAGTTAATACATTATCTTGTTCACCAAGATGCCATAAGTTCGAGACTAAGCTTGTAGTTTTTATCG
This sequence comes from Acanthacorydalis orientalis, assembly GCA_034766995.1. Lineage (NCBI taxonomy): Eukaryota > Metazoa > Arthropoda > Insecta > Megaloptera > Corydalidae > Acanthacorydalis > Acanthacorydalis orientalis. Next base: position 14,887,659 of record CM068323.1, on the reverse strand, counting down.
GCTTATAAGTCAATTTATAAGATTGAAAGTTATTTGTAGAAGCAATATAATTCTTAGACAAATAAAATAACCATCCAATATATTTGAGAAAAAATGAAAAGTTTAAAATTAAGTATTATCACATTGAAAATCTTATCATCGATTTAAATAAAAATATTTATCTACTTTACACATACATACACACATACATACATGTATATATATATATAGTTTGCATAAATAAAACTATATTCTACGTAGAAAAGAATACAATTGTCATCTCAGATGTGAATATTTTATATAAAACTTAAATTGAAAACAAACTGGAAAATTGAAACGCTTTTGTTTGCATTGAATTTTTTATTGGAAATGTATAATGTTTTTCAGATGAAAATAAAATAAATATTGTTCCTGAAAATTGAACATACAATACTTAATTTATTAGATGATAGTAAAATGAGTATGTTAATAAATATTTACATGAACTTTCTTTTGAAAAAATATAAATAACTATATTACATATATATATATATATATATATATATATATATATATATATATATATATATATATATTGGTTAAACAATAAAGAAAACAAATTAATTAGATATACATCTTATTTACAAGTTCGAAGTCAGATTGGTTTTTAAAGCATGAAATGGTATTAAATATTGAAATAATCGAAAATGAAAGAAGAAATAAATATTTAAAATATTATGCAGAACAGGAGAATAATTTCGTAATTGTATTCATTAAACCTGTAAACCTTACTGTAGTTAAAACAAAAATATTAATGATCGTTAATTAACAGTCACTGTTCAAAGTAGGTAGGCCGATAGGCGCTTTTGTCGACGGATCTTTTATTTTATTATATGAAATTGGGAGAACCGTTCAAACTTTGATGTCAAAGCATTGCCTCAGGTGTTATTTTCAAGGAGACTATTATAAAATCAAATTGAGTCGTAAAACTCAGTCGCTTTTATCTTTATTTCGGAGAGGATTTTAAAATCTTCGCGACGTTTTTTTTTCGCTCGAACGTTTCATAAAAATAAATTCGTCAAGAAAAATATTAGTTACATTTTGATTGTATCTGACAGATATTTTCAGTGTTTATTCGTAATAAACGTTTTTTTTTTTTCGAAAAAGATGAGTAGTAGTATCATTTGTTATTAAATGGTCGGACTGTCTCTCTTAAAAATGACACTCTTTTAAATTACTTTTTTTCATTACATTTTTTTCTCACAGTTATGTCAATATTTGAGTTGTGAAAATAGAAAGCGGGTAACGGTATTTCATAAAAGGTTTGCAAGGGTGAGGAACGTTTACATAGTTTGGGAAACTTGGAAGTTTTACTATATCATTTGAATTTTTTTTATTTTCCAGCTTCTGAATATGTATATATATATATACATATATACATATATATATATATATATATATATATATATATATATCCATATGAATAATAAAAACTTACGTAAAAATAAATATAACATTTTTTTTATTTAACATTGAAATCTGAAATTCATAATCTTTATTATATTTTTAAAATTAATAACTATTTCTACCTTATACTTAAATTACAATTTTATAAAATGTAATGTAAATAGTAAATGTAATATGCAAGAGATAAAATATACAAAACCAACACGATTTGAAATTTATTCTTTAACTTGAATTTTATTATCATTTTTCTATAATTTCTTTTAACACAATATTGTTTAAAAATCAGTTTTTTTTTATTTTCATAATAGAAGTCTCTGTAGTGAAATCAATGTTTTTTTTTTAATTAAATAGTGTATATATATATATATATATATATATATATCATTTAAATGTTTTTTTTTTTTAATTAAATAATATATATATATATATATATATATATATATATATATATATATATATTACGTTAAATTTATGTGCATAATGTTTGGTATATGAGTCCAACGTTATATAAAGAGGGTTTTTCAAATGATAAAATGACAATAGATGTAATTACAAATTAATCTTTCATCAGTTTCAATAATGTACGTTTAACAAATCAATGTGCATGCAAGAATTCGTTGTTAGGTTTCCTTTTGTAGCTATGCTTGTATGGTCGGATCGTAATCAATTAAAAAGCAGCAGTGTGATGATAGAGGTTTACTTTGAGAGTACGGTTCGTATCTAGAACAAGTCCATCCATTTCACTTACATTCAGTCTGAACTGAAGATGTAGAAACTAAATAACCAACCTATGACTTCATTGCCTGAATGTGTGCGTTCGTTGATGGATAACGTTTCTACTGATGTGTTATCTTTAACATATAATGTGATTTGAAATGTATATATACATATATATATATATATATATATATATATATATATATATATGTATACATGTTGTATTATTTTCTCCTATATTTAAGTATTAAGTAATAATTATTTGTTAAAATTACAAAGTACATGAATTAGTTTATATGTGTTATAACAATTTTAAATTAAGAAGAGTCTTTGTATTAAAATGAAGTGTTTGAACTTTATCTCAATAATGTGGAATAACTGGAAATCTAGAGTTAAATATTTGTACGCCATTGTGAATTCTTGTTAAATATCTAGCACTAATAGTTTATCTAACATCTACGAACTACCACGCAAAGTGTTCATAAGCTCGTAATGTCGAATGTTTAGTATAGCGTGGTATGGAAAAATATGTTCCACAATCCGTCTGTGTAGACATGCCCCTTGATCTCTGAAATCGCTAATTAGTCCGTATCCACTCGATTCGTAACGAGCGAAAGATACGCCATTGAATCGAATCCGTATCTTGTAGGGCAACAACCCTCGCCCTCCATTCTATTACACATGTTGCCCTCCTCATCTACACGACTTTGGTCTTGACTACGTCACACAACCTCTTTCCTTTTCCGCACGAATGCCACGGGGTCCATACATTGCCAGCATTCCAGACTAAATGTTTCAAGTGGCAAGTATTGGATTAATTAAATTGCTCCAATGCCACCATCGGCGCTCACAACCTCTTTCCGAAAATATTCTCGTTGCTTTTGGCGGATGTCGGTTTACTTGTGAGCACCACGTGTATTGTATGTGCTTTCTAAAGTATTCAGTGCATAACTATTACGTGTGTGTGTGTGTGTGTATGTGCGTGCGTACGTGTACGTGAGTACGTTGCGAAAACGATTATTAGAGCAGGTTTCAATTACGTTTTGTAAAACGCTAATTGCTTTAAATGAACATAAATATTACATTGTGGACGTGCACATGGAATACAAATAAACAAACACAAATTAAGTTCATATAACCGTTTTGTAAAATGAGTTTTCATTTCGTTGTAACGATTTCTTTTTATAATTATTAGATGTGTGTGGTCAATTATAACTTAATTTGAAATGAGTTATTAGATTAAATTTGACATTTTTATTCAATTTTCAAATCATTTATACCTTCATACATAACATATTATTTTAATACAGTTGTTTAAAAAATGAACAGTTGATACAATAATTAAAATGAAAGGAAGTAATAACTATAATTTAAAAAAAAAAGTAATAACAAAAATACCACTTAGGCAAGATAAAATAAAATATTAGTATTTATTATAATAACTTGAAATTGGTTTTTAAATTGTTTAAACTTATTTATATCAACTAATTCGCACATGGTTTCTAATAAAGTATATATTACTGCAATTTATTTACTTTATAAGGTATTAAAACCAATACATATTAAATTTTGAATAGTTTTCTTATTAAATATTAATATTTAGAAACTTGAACTAAAGTTTACTTTTCAGCAATTGTCATTCCAGCCAACTAACATTAAAATTATTAATTGATACATTACTTTATATAAAATTAAACATTGCAAAAACGTGAAATCTGAACAGATCTCGAATTCCAATGTTCAACGATTCAGTTCAATATTTAATTATACTACGTTCTCTACTTCGTTCTCTTGTTCACATCAAATAACAGATTGATAACAAAGTAAAAAGATATATATTAAATAAGATTAGAGTTCATCATTCATGTTTCTGTTTTAAAAGAACACCGAACAAATTAAAGGACCACGTAAAAGTGAACTGTAATTTAACAATTAGTTACAAGCTGTTAAACTTATCACTCCTGTCTCACACTGCATACGTTATAGACTGTAAATTGGTAGCTTTTTAATTAATTATATCTCCATGTACTGGACTACACCCTCTTATTGATCTAACCCTACAATGCACGAGATAGTTTTTCATTAAAAAGTACATAGATTTAAGAGAATTCAGTTTCACTATACATGAATATATTACACTAATCATTTAATTACAATTGATGCTCATCATTCTAAGTGCATTGATGATTTCTAACAATTGATTTACCATTTGCAACTTTGAAATATACCTACCATAAAAATATCATTTACAAATATCATAAGTTTCAAACCATAAATGAATATAAAATTAAAAAAACTAAATCATACAAAGAACTAACAATAGAATATATATTTCTTGAAAATAAAAAAAATATTTCATAAACAAAAGATTACTGTTGAAAATTTTCCATAATCAGAAAATATCTCTCAAGACTGTATTAATTCTAATACTTTAATCAAGTTTAAATTTATACTCTTAATTGGATTTTTTCCAGTTAATGAACGTCTTAACGATTTAACATTGTAGTGTCACTTATAAATATATGATAAATAAGGAACATTTTTTGTTTTTCTTATAAATATATTTGACTTAATTAATTTTAAAATAATATTTAGTTTAAGTGATTGATTTTTACTATATATTCTTATACATATTTTCAAAATATATGTTAAAATATTATTTTAATTTCATAACTGTTTCATTTTAATCAACAATTATTTGTAACATATTTCTAATATTATTATGTGTGAATATCGAATTTCAGTAACGAAAAATATAACAAATAATCTTACTTAATTTAAAACGATTTTATATATTTATGTATATTATATATATATATATATATATATATATATATATATATATATATATATATATATATATATATATATATATATATATATATATATATATGGTATTAAAGTATTTAGTATTTCAGCAATTTTGTTTACGACAAAAGTAAAGACTCTGGTTGCAGGACCTTAAAGTAAACAGCTGTATTTGTTTATATATATATATATATATATATATATATATATATATATCTGTGTGTGTGTGTGTATGTATGTAATATACGACTAGGATTACTGCTGGATCAAGCTTCGTTAATCTAATTCATTAGACGTGCTTGTAGCTAGCGCGTGCACGCGACAAATTCTGTTTTCTAATTCAGTTACGCGATATTACACACACTTGAATTTGTTTACAAACATATACACTTTAACTACAAACACGCTTTTTCGACTCCAATATAGTTCAATAGACTGAACAAGCTAAACTTATATGTATATAAATTATGAACTAAAAATATTCTTTCACCTACTGCATTTGCTTATATTTAAATATACAATATGCCAAACTTAGTAGAAATTGAAATATTATAAAACCTTCGAAATATTTAAGTAATAATAGATGTTCTTAGAAACCGTCTATTCGTTTGTATGTAAATTGAATACGCAAAACTATAATTTGTATATTTTCGAACGTTATTCTTTAGACATGTCTAGACTTTTATCATCCATTGGTATCGATATATTGATTTCCATGTTGAAACAATCAGTCTCAATTTGATATAAAACGATCCTTATATAAAATAGAATTGCTATTTGAATCTTTCAATATGAATTTATGTATAGAGGAATATTTTTAAACACGATTGTATTTTTTTTATAATAATTCTATTTTTCTTTATGTCTTTGACATAGACGACTGTACACAATCATTTGAAATGAATACATTTAAATAATATATATATTATATATACATATTATATATATATATATATATATATATATATATTATATATATATATATATATATATATATATATATATTATATAAATAGATGAATAGTCTCTTAAGGTACAGTTTATGTTGTTATTTTCAGCAGTCAATTTTAAAATATAATAAAAGTACTAAATTTCGTTATTATTATCACCGTGTATTCAAATATATAGTTATTGTAATTGATGATAACATTTTGTTAATATTTGAAATATAAAAAAACTGTTATTATAAATATCCAATTAAAAATAAAATACTTTACAAACGATAAATATAGACATTTTTTGATAATGAAGTTTGAGAAGTAGAATTTTCAATTATTATAATCTGATTCATTTGGAATAAATCGTATAATCACACATTTTATTTAAAATGAACAACTTTTTATTGAAACTTAACATGAAAAGCATTGTATTTTATTTTTACATTGTAATTAATTTTAATATTTTTTTATTAAATCATAAGTCATAGTTATATAACACAACATAACAAAATTTATTATGAACAATGTATACTTTTACATTATACTCTAGAAGCTTTAACGTGATTAGTTCACAAACAAATTACACATACAACATATATAATATAAACATATTCGCAGTGACTGTCCTTGTACAGCGTTATAGTCTATTAAGTGTAATTCTCGGTAAAGAAGCAGTGTTATATTCTGAGTAGTAAGTGCTTTTAACGAAATTAAACGCATCGGCGATCTATTTTTAATAATATGGAAATCTCGTTAAGTGTACTACTACGTTCCTCTTATCTTGAATGTACTTATTTCAAGTCCATCAACTTTTATTTCTTGTTTCAGATTTCAACCAAGATGGGAAACCTGATAATATTAGTTTCATGATTAAACGTATTAAAGTACATTCTATGGATGCAGTGAAGGATCCGCTCTACAGATTTCCTAATAATTACGGCGTTGAAAAGTTTCTTGAACTGTTTTCCGGTAAGTGTCTGTTTACAATCTTTTGCATTTCTTTATAATAATTATTTATTCAGTGAAAGAATTATATATTATTATTTCCGATCAATAAATTATAAGTTGAATATTAAATATTCTTATAAATTATATTTATATCATGAAAATAATAGTTCTAAGTGTGACCTCGTGTAGCGTGGAAACGATTCCTTTCATTCATAGTCAAGACACGCGCACAAGTACTCTTAAGAGAAACATATTGCTCTGGATACAATAGCCCCTTTTGTAGATGTACTTCAGTGGTGACCTGAACTATTAACACCGTCTGTAATGCAGTAAGATTTTATACAACTGATGTATTTTTCTTTTTAAACTAAAAGTTATTTCAGTATTATGGATATATTTATTCATAATGATTTATAAAGAATGGAACTGTAACATAATATTAATTACTTCATTCCTTACAAACATTAACTTTTCCAGTATAGGATATATATATATATATATATATATATATATATATAAAATTAATATAGATACGTATATGAAATTTTATCTTTACATAACTATATTAATTAATGCAGTTCAAACGATTGTAAACATTGTACACATTTCTTAGTAACGTATTACATTTATCGCCTCCAGACATGTGATTCTAACATTAAATTTACAATATAGTACATAACAAAGTTTGTATTGCCATATTCTCTTTAAGATGTCTCCGAGAAAACTAATTATTCCAGCCAAATACAGTTATATACGACTGCAATATCTGCGAAAGTGTACTTTAGAAGTTTGAATATGTTTTTACAATGAATGATAATTCACTGATATTTGTTATACGTAGACGAAAAAGTAAACTAGTTACAATAATCACATTTAGTATAGAAATTCTGAACATATATTTAAAATATTTCTGATAAATATATAGATATATAAACAGGTTCTTAGAAAAGCTACAATTTTTGTAAATAACAATACATACGTTGTCATTTCATATCCATTTAAAATAAATAATAACGTTAAGATTTGATATGGTATTAAAAACGTTTCCTTTCCGGTATTTTATCAAACATTTTTAAAATTATTTTACGTTAACAAATAAAATTCGTGTCTCATATTTTTTTCATGTAATCTAAAGCTTAAACATCACTCTAATTCTGTTATGATTCATTACAAATCCAATTTTTTACTAGCTCCATTCAATTACTCAAACCCTTATCATATTTATTTCGAAAACATATATCTATATATATATATATATATATATATATATATATATATATACTCGTATATATATCATATTGACCAACGTTTGTAAGTGTTGCTTGAAGGTTCTGATCGTTCTCAACGTATAAATAAGCATTCAGGTGTATCTGTAAAGGAAAAAACCATCCAGAGTTATATTATTCGCAAAGCAATAATTAGTTTCACAATTGTATTTCTACAAAACGTATCGTCCAGAGTTAAAATACATAAAATTACGGTCGAGGGTTGCGAACGCTCGCAGTCATCAAACGTACAAAGAAGTAAAAAGCGTAATAACAATACTGTGCAATACAAACAATAAAACTTGAACAAGTAATTTAACATAACATTGCTTATTATATAATGTTTGTGCCGTAAAATGTTTTAGTACTACATCCAGCCCTGGCGAAACATATATTTAAATTTATATTCAACTAGGTAATTTGCGTATACGTAATAAAGCGTGAAATACACTGCTTGCGACATATACGATGTCAGGCGTTACCATTCAACTAAACAATTTGATATTCTTGATGTAAAATGATGATGGATCATGAATAATGACCATAAATTTCAAATGAGCCGGTTTTTTTCTATTTCGTTCTCGCATTTCACTTAATAAGATTATTTATAAAAATGACGACGTGTATTTAATAAATATTGCATGCACACGCATATGTATATATAAATATAACATCTTAAATGAAAAAAATATTTTTATTAGTATCACTGACACATCTACCTTTTTAAATTTAAAAATATAGTTGATTGTTTTTCAAAGAATCAATACTGCATTTCTTCATTTCAATTATATATTTTATTAAATTGTTAAAACGTTTTCTATGCAAAATGATTAATAGGAATATTAAGAAAATATCTAAATTATTTGATTTTTCTATTAACTTATTTATAGTTAATATTCTATATAATTATTTAATATTATAATAAGAAAATGACAGACGCTTTTCTAAAAAATGAACCTTTTGTCGTATACATTTTCAGTGAAGGACATTTATATAGAAAAACATTCTATCGGTTTATATTTTTCAACATAAAATTATAAATATGATATTCTCAAAAGAGGTATTATTATTTTTGAAATATTTATATATGTGTATATATATATATGTGTGTGTGTGGGTTATTTATTTTCTGAAACAATAACATTTGTAGTATATATATTACTTGTTTCTCAAAACACGTTCTGTTATTCTTTAACAAAATTTTTCATATAAATATGATACAGCCTGCTCCACATCAATTCCATTTATCGATATTTCTCGGAATACTTTTCAGTTATTATATTTTTTTTGTGTGTATGTAAATTGTTATATCAAAATTCAATACAGTAAATTTTATGTTTTTTGTATTCATTGATTTAAATCAAATTTTATATAGCAAATAACTTTATTGTTTATACAAAATAGCAATAAATGAAAATTATAAATGTTTAAATCAATTCTAACATCTTAGTAATAATCATGAAATCATGTAATTATATAAATATTTTTATTGACATATATATATATATATATATATATATATATATATATATATATATATATGTATGTATGTATACATTTATTCGTAGAGCTCGATGTCAGTATTTGTTCGTTAACTCGGCAAACTTTTCTAATTAAAAAGTTAAAACATAAAAATTGTTTTATGTCTGTTATAACACGACCCGAACAACAATTATAAAATTTACGACAAATACAGTCTAGTAAGAACGGACATGTCAAGTTATTTATTATAGAATTCAAAAGAACTCGTCTAAAAATATCGTACAAGAACGAATTGATGCCAATGTCAGATGTGGATTTGATGTTGGGGGAGGATTTTGTGAAGGATCTATTGTCTCTAACGTAAGAGCGGACACGAGATTTGCGAGGGATAAACGTGAGGATAAAGAATTTTCTTTTAAAGAATGTTTTTCGGTAATGGTTTATATAGGGGATTTTCTCATATCAAAAAAATATTTAACAGATATTACGGTGAGTGGCTGGTTTCAAATACGTATATGGGAAAATGATATATATATATTACTTTTTATCTAAAAACATATGTGTATATAATAGAAAGCTAATCCATTTTTATCAATATTTTTTTATATAATTCAAGCATGAAAACTTGGATTGAATGAATAATTGTATTAAAAGTATAATTCGATTTGAAATTATTATTAATATCTTAATGGACATTTATTAAAAATAATTAATAAGTATTTATTATATTGAATAATATATTTGCCTTCTTTAATTTCATGTTATTTGATATATATATATATATATATATATATATATATATATATATATGTATATATATATATATATATATATATATATATATATAAAAATATATTCCAAAATTTATATGAAACTGATGATAATATTATTATATTATATTACTGAAAAAATATTTATAATTAATTTTAAATTATACGAAACAATTAATGATACAGTGTTCTCATTAAATTAAATTTTATAATTTATAATCACACTTTTATTACAGATAACCGAATAATAAATAAAACATTAATATTGAATTATCTTTCTTGTACATGTAAATAAATATCATTAAATAAACAATCTTTTAAAATATTTATACATGTTTTTGATCACATATTTTAAACAAGTTTTATTTTATTATTTAATCGCAGGTGGTGAGCTTTAACATTGGCTGCTAGTTCTTTTATCAAATGTTAGTCGTTTAATCCAACAGTCGTTTTTATAAGAGACTTTTTCAAATAATTTAATATTTTTTTCCAGAATGGATATCATTTTATTAATTTGAAACTTGTTTCTTTATTTTAATACTAAATTATGGTAGTGAGGAATTTGAATTTATAAAATCTGAAATATTTGAAGTAAAGAAACGTTTATATATACATACATACATAAATATATTAATACATACACACATATATATATATAATGTGTGTGTATATGTGTAATATCAGCTTGTATAACAATTGTCAAAGGTATTGTATCCATCTCCTTGTAACAAATTTCATTTGTATTATGAAAAGTCAGACAGTCGTACATATTAAATTCACCACAAGATAGAATATGAGCGGCTTTATTTTCTCTGTATTTGGTAACATTCAAATAATAATTCGTTTGAATATAATGAATAAATTTGACATATTTCACATAGTAAATTTATTCATGAAAAAGCAGCAACGAATGGCATGTTTCGAATCGCGTGTGTGCACCTCCTGTTCGCGTTCTGTCGCACGGTCCGGAAAATAACGTTTTCTCACATTTTCATACATTTTATTATTGCTTTTTATATTCGTTTTAATCGTTGAAAATTTTCGAAATATTATAGATATAACAGTTAGGTCGTTTATTAATGTATGCATGTTTTTTTGAAATTAAAGGGTGCGTTGTGGGTAACTACTACTTTATACAAAACGAAATAACACCTTTTGAACGTTTATAAATAATCTGTCAGAAATGTTATCAAAATGTGCACACACACATACAATTATATATATATATATATATATATATATATATATATGAAAATGTTATTTATTTGCATGTATTTTTCTAGCAATATTAATATCTTAAATGAAAAGCAAATGGAATCATTTGTAGAAACCTGAAACTGAAAAGCGTGTACAGAGTAAAGTATAATATAAATTCAAATAGCGTATTCAAATGCAGCAGACAGTGAAACCAAGTTAATGCTAATGATGGACATAAAGACAATGCATACAATGTTCGTGAAGTCAATAGAATGCTGTCGTTAGCGAAAAACGCATATAATGAACTTTGTGCGCCATATGTCTTATTCCACGTACAAACTTTAATCTTTATTTTATGACATCAGATACAATATAGATTATATGACATTTTCAATAATGTGACTATAATTTAATTAAAATCCAACAGAAACAGACATTTACTCAACAGGAAAATTTATGTTAGTAATAGGATGACATTGTCACTAATGTTTCGAGAAAGATAATATTGTGTTAAAATTTAAGAAAGACAGTTGAGCTGTTAGTAGTTGAAATGAAAATTAAATATTAACTAGAATTTAATTATTATTTTAATTAAAAAAGGAATTTAAACGTTAGGAAAATCTGAAACAAATCAACCTGCAAGTTATTATTAATAATCAATTAATTATATTCATAATTGACCAGATACATATTATTTATTCAAAAACATAAAAAATAAAAGCAAAAATTAATTAAAGTATTTATTTCATAAATACGGAAATAAAAATCATAATTTAAACACGTGTCATGTTTAAGTATATAAATTCTATATAACTTCTTCAAATATTTTCCTTAAAACTATTATAAATATTCTGTGCACAAATGTTATATCAATAAATATAAAGAAAACGTATCATTACACTTTTTTTTCATTATCTGGTATCTAATTTTTACTATTTATTTATTTATTTAGTAATATAAATAAATAGATATTACAGTTCTCAAGTAAACAATAAAATTTTATAAACAAATTGAGTAATTAAATTATAATCTAATATTATTTAAATAATTAATATATCCTGTCATTTTAATATATTATTTGTAACATATTGTATATTTTTTCAGACACACATACACACACATATATATATATATATATATATATATATATTTGTGTGTAACTGATTTTAAAAATTTTAATTCACGTATGGTAGGAATGAACCCATTTGAATGTAATATAAAAGCCATTCGAGACCATAAATAATCAATGATAAGCAAATAGTTTGTGCATAAAATATTAAAGCACCATCGACATGTTCGAATTCAATAGGTAGAACATATTTTGGCGGTAAATCAATTGCCAATGTTGGTTTATACCATTTGTTATACAAGTACTGTATTACACCAGTTTCTCTAATCCGTATTAATCTACAAAATGAAAACGTTGAATTTTTAATAAGTACTAATCTGTATTCTTTGCAAAATATAAATCATTTAAATACATTATACAGTGACAAAATATATTGCTGCAGAAGTCGATAAATATTATATGAATACAAAATCAAATTGCTTTTCTATTTTTTTAAATCAATAAAATGAATATTACATTTTTTATGCTATTAAAAATTGTTATTAGATTCTTTAACAATATATTTTTTAATTATGAAAAATATTCCGATCTTTTTAAAACTGAAATATATTTATATTAAAAAATTACACTTTTAAAATTGATTTCTATCAAAATGATTAAATATAATAATTGAATATATTATAGTTAAAAATATTTAGGTACAAAACTATTCATATATATATATATATATATATATATATATATACACATAATGGTTTAATAAAATTTTAATAATTTTATATCAACTTAATATTTTAAAATCTCTTATTTCATTTCAGTTATGAATGTTGGAAAGTTAATGGTTTCGTTTATTAATATGTATACAAATATGATTTCAGTCGAAAAACGGAATTTTTAAGACTTCAATCTATAACAATGTAAATTCTAAGAAATTGAATATACTTCATATATATATATATATATATATATACATACATACATACATACATATAAACTTACTTTGAATTGATTTTATCTTTTAAAAAATTATCTTTATGTAATAATAACGCAGGCCCTTGAATGATTACAGTTTCTGGTGCTGCCACAATCCAGCATTTCTTTTTATTAACGCCGTTAATTAATTTTTGTGACTGTGTAAATTTCGATTCTGTTTCTATATAAACGACTTTTTCGTTACAAATAGCGTTCATCATTTCAATAAAATAATTTGTTTTAGGACAGTTGTCAGTATTAAATACTTCATTCTTTTGATCAATTAAATTCGTATTTGTATTCTGAAACGTGTTTGAATTTTATAAATAGTATATTAAAAATACAGGTTATGGAAAGTGTCTTATTTTAAATAAATTCTTGTAAATAAAAATAATCGTCATTGTTAATAATTCTTGTCAATATCCTAATTATATTCGCTATGTGAAATATTAAAACTGTGTTTTTTTTTTACATTATCACTTGATAAATTTCTAAAAGAGATCACAAAATTACTTACATTGAATAATGAATCCATTTCGCTGCTATTCCTCAGACAAACTGTATGAGAAATTTGAGAATGTGCTTGTTGTACAGATGTTACAGGTAATTGATAATTCAGTGCAGTTAACTCAGATGTTAAAACTGTAGACATTGCTGAAAATAATAAATATCCAAAAACGAGTGCTGCTACCATTGCAACTCTAGCTGCCGCCATTTGAATATCAATCTGGAAACCTGTATAGTTTTCTCTTAGTTTCTTTTTAAATGTTTTATTTTTTTATTCGAATACTCCATAAATCACATAGAAAATAACACATCTACTTATCAGTGTCTTTTTTAATTAAATTATTTATTAACTAAATTTCAACATTTTTAAATGGAATTTCAATTAAATTAAAAACACTAACTTTCTTTCAATTTTATAAATTAATATTACTAATAACATTAAATTTTATAAACTAAGAACATTGCAATTCTTCTCAATTTAATTATTTTTGTTGTATTATATATACAAATTTAGATATTCACAAATGATGTATGAAATAAGTCACTGTTAAGAATCAAATTCAATCTTATTTACTCAAAAATAAAAAAAATGCTTTGTTAAGACTAAGAATTTAAAATACAAATCTAACAACTCATTTATTTATATTAAATAACATAAATTTCTAATAATATATCAAATACTTTCATATTTTTATTAACATTAAACCTCTATTAATTAAAAACTTTTAATAAAATAGATATTCTTTACATATTATATATATATGCATGAATATATATATATATATATATATATATATATATATACCCAAAATTAATTTAACATATTTCATAACAGAACCACAAATGTTAGAAGCGAAACGTGCTGAACAGACGAAACATTTTAATATTAAATATTAAAAATATTAAAAAAGTTGGTATAGTAAAGGAATTATATATATATATATATATATTTATATATATATATATATATATATATATATATATATATATATATATATATTTATTTATTCATATCTTCATATCTGTTAAAATATTATTTCGAATTAAATTAGTACTTTAATAACTAACTACATAATTATTCAGGAGTATAAATTATTATTTTATTTAAGCACTGTTTATTATCAAATCAAATGAATATTATCATAAATAAATTAAAGTATCTCGCATTTAAGAGATCAAACTATTTGTTTCTATAAATAACATACCTTGTCCTATCAAACCAAAGAACGTTGAATATAAATAGCTAATAAATGATCTGTCTCCTTCCACTGAAATTCCTTGTGCTGTGCTTTCGTAATTTTCTAGAAATTTAATAGCTGTACTAAAACAGACCATTAAAAGTCCGCAAACAGCTATTAACATAGGACTCAGTGCTTTTAAATACGACGTAAACTCTATTGTATACCCTGGCATTTTCATAAAAATCCCAATTCTAAAATAAAATATAAACGTGCAGATTAATAAATAAACTATTAGATTGAATTTTTTTAAAAAATAAATCAGAAGTGTATACACTTTTTTATTATGTAGTAACAAATTATTTATATTTGTTTATATCTTACCTGTCGTCATAAATCGGTTGTGACATTACTAAAGGTGCTTTGATCGATCTCTCTGTGTTCGTGTAAATTAAATGAATTTTCTTTTTTCTTAAAGCTTTCATTTGTATGTTTTCATCTACATCAGCGAATAATAAACTGAAAAATTGTTAATAATTTATGAAACGTTTAATTAAACGTATACGCTTTCACAGAGGAACTCTATTTACATTTTAATTTTCGATTGATCTTTTTTTATATCTATGCCAGTTACATGAAAATATTTCAATATTTTCATTGATCATTAAGATTGACTTCATTAAGATTGACACCGCTCCTTATATATGATCTTTCTTGTATTTATTAAATATTAATTAATTTCATACTTAACAACAACTATATCTTTGAAATAAAATCTTTTACTTTATGTAAATTTATTTCAGGAATTCTTAAATATTATTTACACATACGGATATATATATATATATATATATATATATATTTATATATAAAGAAAGTGTGTGTATGTGTATGAACACATGAAAAAAGTACTTACTTGTAGTTTTCACCCATAGTCATTACATCAGCAAAGTCCTGAATAAAACTTGTATTGGAATTTTCCATAAGTACACTTGATGCTCGATCCTTGATATATGTAAATATATTTTTATATAATATATATATATATATATATATATATATATATATATATATATATATATATGTATGTACGTGTATATGTATGCACGTGTGTGTGTGTACTGCAAAATACTTACAAGCATAATACTCATTATTAAAGTATCTTCTCTACTGTTGGTTATATTTTTTAATTGCGAAACCCAGTCAGAACTAAGTATAGATCTTGGTTTATCGAAACCCTTATACATAATTCTTGTATTTAGTAAATTCCATATTGGTATTTCATTAACAATTTGATTCCATATTGTGGTAAATTGTTTAGAATAGGCTAAACTTGTCTCTAATATCAACTGTAAAAATTTAGGTTTAAAAAAATTGGAATATAACATTTATCGTAATTTCTATATTCATACATCTCAATATTGAAATAAAAATATATTTATTTGTTTCTTATATTTTAAAATAACATTAATTTGAATTTATTTGTTTTACAAAGCGATTTAACTAAAACTTCTTACTGTATTATTTTTTTAAAATAGTTATATATATATATATATATATATATATATATATATATATAGACAACATGTATATTCTATGTTATATCTATTGATTTAATGTCAATCCTTATTTATGAACGTCTGCCTTCATGGTAACATTTTTTTTGGTTTTGATAAATTGTCAATTCACTGTAAATATTGTCACTAATAAAATTAATTGAATTAAAAAACAATTTTCGAATTTAAAATTTATTTAGAATGTATTAAACAAGATGAATGTGTATAATTGAAGTTGACAAATAAAATTTATTGTTTTTATGTAGCACTGCAACGGTATTATATTATTTTATATATTGCTATTTATGCAATATTTCATTGAGTGTTTTTTTTCAGATAGATATGATATTTAAATTTATTGTTTTTAATTAAATACTAGACGAATGGATAGAATTTATTTCTTTAAAGGTTTATTTAGTTGCAGTTCTACATTTACTTAAATTGTAATCAATACTACAATTATTTTTCAATATTGTCGTATAAGATTAATATTTATAAATATAAAGTAGTACTCTCTTTTAGTTGTATAAAAAATAGAAATATTTCTTACGAATAAAGAATATTAATTTTTTCTTAACAAATCTTACCAATGCAAAAATTGTCGTCTTCATTGTACTCTTCAAAATAACAGAATGTATTCACCTCATAAAGAATCTTTGCCAGTTATCCACTTGAATATTTTATAAAGTCAACAATCTTGATTGGTAAATTTGATATTGGAGAGTGCTTTTTGCCATTTATTCAGTTATATATAATGGCATACTTACTTTTTTGTTATGTACATTCACTATGTAATAACATTTATCAGTATTAAATTTATTACAAGTAAACATTACTTTAAATGATTTTGTAGCAATGTTGCCAATGGCCCAAATCAAATAATTTTAAATTTTAAAACATTGTAAATAGAATGTTCTTTAGTAATAAATCAAAAATTGTACAAATGTCTTAAAGACACTCCCAGATCATTTTTATTTTATGTTAATTACATTGTTATTCATATCGTTTCTACAACAAATATGTTTTAATATTTATTTATAAATCATCTAACAAAGGCAAAGAGATAATTTAAATCTAATCGTAATCAAAAAGTAGTAATCAAAATTTTTATTTGTTCTTAGAAAATTAGAAGTTTTTAGAAAATTTTCATTGAATAATTATATATTTTATTCAATTTATAGGTACATAAAAGTAACATATACTGAGTTTCAGTTTCAAATATATTTTTAAAAGAGTTTTTTAATTTACAAATCTATTCACGTTGATAACAAACTGATTATATATTAAAAAAATAATAAACAATGTGATTGCACTACTTGAAATCAATTTCATTGAATCAATTTCTATTTGATTAATTAATTATTTTAAATCCTCACTCTTTTAGACAATTAAAAATCTTTACAACTTTATTTTTAAATTTGAATTTATTAATCACACATTCTGTAATTAAAATCAACACGCTGAGAATCAAACCGATGATATACATAATGAAACCACTTTTCACATTATCGATTCCGATCGGTTCGACAACTTTTAATGGTAAATCCGTCGCCAATCTTGGATTGAAATTATGAAGACGTAAATATTCCACCGTGCCTACTTCACGAACACGTATCAGTCTAAAAATATCAACACTGTTTACTTAAATAAATTCAAAAGCTTACAACATGAAAGTTATTGAATAAATCCGTATTATATTTCTGAATATAAATTCCCTTTTTGACGTCCTTTCATCTTATTTATAATGTATGTAATTAACGTATCAAAATATTAAATTAAAAGATTTTCGTTTGATATAAATCGATATTCTCTTAAATGTAAATCAAAATGTTCAGATTTAAAAGAATTTTATCCATAGAAACACATACAAATTTATGTATATATATATATATATATATATATATATATATATATATATATATATATATATATATGATATAAAAAAGTGTTGCTTAATGAATTATTGTAATTAAAATTAATACATGTACTTCACAGTTTGTAAATGTTCAACAATATAAAAGCTATGCCTACAAACAAAATGAATAAAAAAAATAAAGTAGATTTAGTGGTGTCATTTTTTAAATGTTCATTTCTTGTAAAACATGTAGTGAATATAATTGTTTATTTTATTGTTTATTTTTATATTAAAAGGTATGCGTTTAGAAAGAATCTTTTTTTTATTTAATAAATGAAGGTAAAATTATATTCCAGTTACTAAATATGAATATAAAATACCAAACTAAAAGAAAATGAATATAAAATTTTGAACTCAGGATTAAAAACAGCAATTAGTTGCAAACAAAATACAATTATTAAATAGGTTCAACAGAAAATATTTACTGAAGTATAAAAAATTGGTTTAGTTCAGCGATATAAAAATAATTATCACTTCATAGTTTCTTAT
The DNA here is from genome assembly GCA_034766995.1 of Acanthacorydalis orientalis. NCBI lineage: Eukaryota > Metazoa > Arthropoda > Insecta > Megaloptera > Corydalidae > Acanthacorydalis > Acanthacorydalis orientalis. The sequence continues at coordinate 14,868,423 of CM068323.1, read as the reverse complement.
TAGTCAGGCATTCAGAGTATCGAAAAATAATTAATTGCTTATTTAGAAAGGAGAGCTCAAGTTCAAAATAAATTTAAATATGTAATAAAATATAATATACTACGCTATTAAACATTTAAAAATGGAACGTGTGTTTGATTCTAGTAAATAATTGCAAATATTCAATATTTTACTATTTTAAAAATAATTATAGAAAGTAATCAAAATGAAATGTCTATAAAACGATGTCAGCTGTGCGTGTTTACATTTCTATTAAATATAATAATTAACCATGAATCTAAAGAGAATATAATTTTAAGTCCAATGTGTAAATAATTTGTAAATTATCAATTAATGTCAATTACTCACCTTCTGTTCAACTCTTCTTTAAGTGGATAATATCTCTTTGCCATTAAAAACCCGCCATTAATTTGTATTTTATACGGTGCTGCAGTAAACGGACAGTAAATACCTAACTGATCTTGTAAAAGAACCATAAATGACGTCGTCTCGATGAAACCTATTTTGTCATTATAACATAAATTATTCTTTAAATCCTCGATTTTTGTTGGACATCCTCTACCATTGATTACCTGATTGTAATCTTTTTTATTTACATTTTTAAGAACTTTCTAAAAATATCAACAATATATAAATTATAATAAAAAAATATATACTTATTATTTAATTTATTTTTAAATCTTTTTTATATTTTTGCTCTAATCATTAATGTTGATTAAAAAATAAAGTAATTTCCATTTGTTTTAAAAAATAAGACCTATAAGAGGAATGCATAAGCTGCAAATTACAAAATCTATTTCAAAAAATAGCCGAACTTTAAATAAATATCTGATGTATTATTTTTCTGTACGAAACTGGTTATAGTAAAAAAATTGAATCTAAAAATATTACAACTAATTTCTGTTTTAAAAAAAATCACAAATAGTGAAATACACAGAAAAACTATTCTACATTAGTTCAGTGTTCTATTTACATTAAACTTATTAAGGATTTTTTCTAAATATATCATCTATTTTTTAATATAAAAATATTTTTCCAACGTTTATTTCTTGTTATCCAATATACAATTCATAACACCCATTAACAGTTTCTTAATGTATCTTTTTTACACATGAAAATCACTTGTAGGTAAAATCAGTAATAACAAATTATGTTATAAAATGTCTGTTTTTATCTACCAGTTAATTTTTAATTTAATTTTGTTCTCATAACAAAATGTTATAAAAATATACATAGCTTATGGACTTTAATAGTTTTGTACTGTATCATAGAAAACTATAATCTCGAGATTGCCTTAAAATATATATTAGTAACATTTTCACTGCATTTTCATATCTGGATTTAATTAATATTTAAATATCATATAATATATATTACCAATTTAATATCTCCTTAAAGTACGTTTTATCTACATCGGTTTTTCATTCTACAGTCGTTTAACTCTTAAACTACCATACAATGTCGTAAAAATTTACTGTTTATCGATTACACTAGACGATGACTTAGTCAGCCGAAATGTGTAAAACACTGTTATTTTATTTATACATTTTTATAAGAAATTTAATACCGTTATATTACATGACGATAATCAATTTTAAATTAAATCATTAAATTGATAGTTCTACTTAATTTTTCTTACATTTATAATTATGTATCCAATGATCTTGTTCCAGAATCTTGTTACAGAAGATTACCCAAATATTTATATAATATACTTTGTATATCTTTGGTTAATATACATGCAAGTTACTTATTTTTCTGATAACAAACTATAAAAGCTACTTCTATTGATTTATAAAAGATACATTTAATATATATACATATATATATATATACATTTGATAACGAATATAAATACAAATCAATAACTTCTTCTCTACTAGAAAATAATAAATTTTATGTAAGATCATAATATTTAATACGAAATGAATACAATATTAAAATTGTATGAAAATACAAAATGTATCAATTTATGTTTCCATCATTTCTTGATTCACCCATGTCATCGTATGAAAAGCTCTACACGCCTCATTTCGGAATTATATACTTTTTTATTCGTCAAAATATACATTTTTATATAATATTAACGGACGAGTATGTTACACAACAGCAACGTTATTATAAAAAAGACCAGTATAATAAAGCAATAACAACATATAAAGCCTGCTATATTTTTTAAGTATCTCTAAAAAAGTAGTTAATTTCGTCTTTTTAAAATTTTATATTCCTTGTTCGTCAAAAAACGCACACATATTTTTTACTAATATTATATATATATATATATATATTTGTATATATGTATATATATATATATATATATATATATATATATATATATAAAACATCTCTCTGTTTTATACAAATTTTATTGTGTTTTTATTCATAATTTAAACGAGTATAATTTGTAACGTAATGAAATTTTAATTGTACATGTTATGTTTCTCTTTAACCATTTTATTACAAGTACATTCTTTAATATTAAAAAAATTGTTTTCATTATTTATTGTATTATGTATATTTCATTTATATGTAACGAAATATTTTTGTTAGACTTCATTTATAAAGTCAGTGACTAATTAAAATTGTTGCTACTTAATTACAAACAAGTATTCAATCTCCAAAGAAATAAAAATATATGAACACTTACAACAAATTAATAACTTAAAAGCAGTCTCTAATTTCTCGTTTAAAGTAAATGATTTTTATATTAATCTAATACATAAATGAAAAAAAAAAACAATTATTTAGAAAATTTTGTTTCATTTCTTTATAAAATGTAATTTAATTAAAATAATATCCTTTCTTGAACTTCATTTAAAAATTAAATTAAATTCAAACATTTACAATGGGACATTGATTAAAAATATCTAATAAAGTTTTTAATTGGAAGATTATTGTAACTTGATATTTAATTATCAGATTTATAAACAGTTCTTAAAGTAAATAAAAGAACATTTTAATTAGTAAAGATTTATTTATTATTTAAGAACTATTCTTTGAGATATATTTATATAAAAAAAATATATTGAAATTAAATTATTTTTTCGATTATATTTTTTTAAAAAAAATGAGAAGTAAAATTAAATAGATTTCTTTAAAACTCACATTCAATACAATCAGATTCATTTTAATTTTGTGATAGTTTCTGAGATTCGAGAAATGCATGTTTTAAAGTATGTGTATGAACTATTGGCTATTAATTATAACATTGAAATGTTAGTAAAATCTAAATTAAGTTTTTAATTATTTCTTATAGAATTATTTTAATAGTGACATATTCTTTACTATTAAATTTATATTAAATACTCACAATCTATTTGCTTTACAAACAAGGTAATTGTAGTGAAAATTTAAATTTGTTATCTTTACACAAATATAAAAAAACTTAATTAAATTTTGATAAATATACGCTTATAAAAGTAAATGTAAATTTTATGTAAAACATACCGAAACATAATAAGAAATAGTACTGTTTGGTCTCACTAAACAAACGGGATATGTTTTCTTCTCAATTGCTTCTTCGAGAGATTGTATTGGCAATTTGTATTCCATTGCTGTTAATTCTGCAGTAATTTTCGATGCTAACAATGTCATTAAAATATATCCGAACAGTAATACTACAATTAACATTATTCGCCCAGAATTACTACGAACATCCACATGAGTACCTAAAGGCATTTACTATATTAACAATTTTATTAAATTAATGTTTGTTTTTATCATAGTATCAATAAATTCTTAATTAATAAATATTAAATTCATATTTTATTATTTTATCATCAGACATAATTTAATAATACAACACGTGTTACCTTGACATAGAACACCAGCAGCATTACTAAGAAAATAAAGGCCAAGTGAAGTGTCTTGTTTGCTTTGCTCTACAACTCGTTCCACATATTTAATGATAAAAGCTAATATCATGAAAAATATTCCAACAATTATAAATAAAGATGGTGTGAATGTATCGAAGTATGAATTAAATATGATCGTGTAATTTGGTCGTTTCATGTATATTCGAATTCTAAAAGAAATTTCTTTAGTTTTGAAGACTGTTTTTATTTTCGAAATATTTTTTTTAATATATTGTTTATTTTTTACTGAGTAATTTGTTTTTGATGTTATAACATAACTGTTTTATTAAGATTAAACTCTTTCTTGAACTAAATTTATGCAATGTTTAGTCTACAATTATTTACAAACAGTAATTAGCTAAAATGTTCTTTTGATAATAAAAAAATAATTAATAAGAAACAATTTACACATTATTATATTTAACTGCGTACAAAAGTTATTTATTGATTCACTCAGATACCAAATCCCGAGAGGAATTATTCTACCTACACCTGTTTTTTTTATAAATTATAGTTCATATTAAATATTTATATTAAATTCTTATTATTTTTTAATTTAGCATTGAAAATGATAGTTTTTCTATAATTATTAAATTTGAATATTCCAGCTTTTTTATTTAAAAAGTTATTTAGACTATAGTAGAAAGTTTATCTTAATAAAACAATTATAATTATATTGTTTAAACAAAATATTCCACTAAAAATCATGTGATTTAAGTTTGAAAATTTCTTTATAGCCGCATAGCTTTTAATTTAAATCGTTCAATTAAATTCCCTGAATTAAATTCTTTTATTTGAAACTAACTTTTTGTAAATGAGAGTATTGACAAAGAAATCATTAAAAGAATTTAAGAAAACGGAGCGTTTGAATACAAATAATACAAGTGTCGACTGTCGCAATTATTTCAAATAGAAAGATAAAATGAGAGTAGATAATTGAATGATGTCTGAGAAAGTCCTTAAAATCACTTATATTGTGAAAAACATATAAAAATCCAGTATAGACATATAATTAATGAAAATAAAATAATGATTGTATGTGTGTATATATATATATATATGTGTGTGTATATATTATATATATATATATATATGTGTGTGTGTGTGTATATATTATATATATAATATATATATATATATATATATATATATATATATATATATATATATATATATATATATATATATGTCTATTAATTTAACTCATTAATTAGAAATGTTTTTCAATAAAGATACAACTGACATATTGTACAACATATGATATGTTTCTAATGTACATAAATGAATAAAATCTCTTTTAAAACATTTATTATTTCTCAAAATAATTACTAAACAAGTTATTATAATGTTCTCTGAACTGAATTTTATGTCAGACGCTTTACGCTCGAAATTCATAGAACAAAAGTTTTCATTTCAACGCACAATGAATAAATTAAAAGTATCGTTTCAACCGAATCTTAAAGCAAAACTTACGCATAATAGAAATCAAACATTTATACATCTTGTGAAATTGAATTTATATCTTTTTCGTGTGATTTGAAATATTAATGTTGTTTTGTGTTGTTATTTCAGTTAAAAATTATATATTTAAGAATCTGTCTTATAATTTAAAATAATTCGTAAGTTTTTATTAATGTATGGAGATTTTTTAAAGAGAAGTTTCTATATTAAATAAAATCACAAATATATTTTTCACACTGAACTCTTCCATTGAAGTTCTTTAATTTAAATTGTTTGCTTATATCTAATAAAAAAAATATTAAAAATAACTGGTAAATAAAAAGTATGTCCATATATTTACAAATAAAAAAAGTAAATTCTTTCTTGTCTCAATTTATCTGTAATACTATTTATCTTGAAATTATATTAATATAGTTCAAAAATTTCAAAATATCTACAGTTTTTCAACAATAATTTTAAGAGTTGCGTACTATATATAGCTGCAACGACTAGATAAAGCCCGCACATCTTTTTCTTCGTGCAACACTTAACAAAATTTTAAAATACGTACACTATTCTGTACATTTGTTGGAGGAGTACGCTCGTTGATGGAACTTCATGCTCTAATGAAAAATATAAGTCTACTTTGTTTTCTTCATATAAATATTTTGCATCGGAAATGTTCATTATGAAAGTTTCAAATCTACAAATTTATATATTAACATTTACAATTTAAGGCATGTATATATATATATATATATATATATATATATATATATATATATATATAAAGGGGCAGATTAACTCAGCTGGTGGGCCCTGGTGGTAAACTTTACTTGACTCCCAAAATTTAACTGATTGTCAAAAAAACAGCTTTGTGTAAAAATACATTTTGTAGAATTTTTCTTTATATATATATATATATATATATATATATATATATATATATATATATATATATATATATATATAACTTTATTCTATAAATATATAAATTTCACCAAATTAAATAATCTGAATTATTTTTCAGAAAAATAAAGAAACAAAAACTATAATTATGTCAACGGACGGTGATATTGTTATACAGGTGTACTGCATGAATAAAAATACAAGTAAAATTTGATGATTTAATGGTATTAGGAGCAAAACCTTTTTTCTCTCGCCTCTTTCCCTTACCCCACCGGTCATTTTCCTACATATATTTATTTTTTCACGCAAATTTATTATTATCAGCTAAGGCGTTGAAATGTAAGCTTCTTTATGTATTGAATAATATTTTACACAGAGATCGGGGCACCTCCGAACTCAGGACTCCTATCGGCCATCAGGTCCGACACATTCTTGACCCCCACTGTTGATGTAATTTGTATGATATCTCAAGTTTGTTATTTTTGAGATTTTCAATGGGACCCTAGACGATCACCCAGTCCGACCCCTTAATTCGCCAATGAGCATTAAACCAATTTTCAACCCCTAGAAAGTATTTTTTGAGGTCGTAATAAACTTACAACTGAACATAAAACTGAATATCGATTGAAATATCGCATAATTCGTATCCCAAGTTTCGTTTTTCGCATGAAACATATTTGTTGTATCTATTAGAATCAATTTATAGTGGAAAAAAAATATTTTTTACATTTTCGATTTTTAGCCCAAAAAAACGTCAAGGTATACCCCTTAGATTTTAGCCGAAAATTTTTTTGAATTCGAATTTCGTTTTTTTGCCACGAATCTGATCTTTTATGAATAAAAAGACGTGAAACAAACATTAAACCAATTTTGAATCACTAGAAAGTATTTTTTGTGGTCGGAATGAGCTTAGAACTGAGCATAAAATTGAATATAGATTCAAATATCGCATAATTCTCATCCCATGCTTCGATTTTTGTGTGAAACATATTTGTTATGTCTATTAGATTCGGCCTATACCGAAAAAAGTCCATTATTCAGACTTTCGATTTTTAGCCAAAAAAAACGTCAAGGTATACCCCTTGGATTTTGGCCGAAAAATTTTTAGAACTCGATTTTCATTTTTTTTCCACGAATGTGATCTTTTATGAATATAAAGACGTGAAATAAGTATTAAACCAATTTAAAACCCTTAAAAAGTATTTTTGTGGTCGGAATAAGTTTCTAACTGAACATAAAACTGAATATCGATCAAATTTCGCATAATTCTTATTCCACGCTTTTTTAGCAATCAATTTTCATTTTTTTTACATCAAATCCGATCTTTAATGAACACAAAGACTTAAAACAAGTATTAAACCGATTTTAAACCCTTAGAAAGTATTTTTGTGGTTGGAATAATTTTATAACTGAACATAAAATTGACCAAAAATTGAATATCGACTAAAATATCGCACAATTCTCATCCCATGCTTTGATTTTTGTGTTAAACATATTTGTTATGTCTATTAGATTCGATCTCTACAGAAAAAAATTCAGTTTTCAGACTTTTGATTTTTGGTCAAAAAAAACGTCAAGGTATACGATCAAATTTCGCATAATTCTTATCCCAAGCTTTTTTAGAAATCAATTTTCATTTTTTTACCTCAGATCCGATCTTTAATCAATACACAGGCTTAAAACAAGTTAAAACGTATAATTAAATCAATTTTAAATCCCAAGAAAGTATTTTTTGTGGGCGGAATAAGCTTAAAAATGAACATAAAATTGAATATCGATTAAAATATGGCACAATTCTTATCCCAAGCTTCGATTTTCGCATGAAACCTATTTGTTATGTCTATTAGATTCGATCTATACTGAAAAAAAGACTGTTTTTAGATTTTCGATTTTCAGCCAAAAAAAACGTCAAGGTATACCCCTTGGATTTTAGGCGAAAAATTTTTTGAAGTCGATTTTCGTTTTTTTACCACGAATGTGATCTTTTATGAACAAAAAGATGTGAAACAAGCATTAAACCAATTTTAAACCCCTAGAAAGTATTTTTTGTGGTCGGAATTTGCTTAGAACTGAGCATAAAATTGAATATCGACTAAACTATCGCACAATTCTCATCCCATGCTTCGATTTTTGTGTGAAACATATTTGTTATGTCTATTAGATTCGGCCTATACCGAAAAAAGTCCATTATTCAGACTTTCGATTTTTAGCCAAAAAAAACGTCAAGGTGTATACCTTAAGTTTTAGCCGAAAATTTTTTAGAACTCGATTTTCGTTTTTTTACCACGAATCAATTCTTTTATGAACATAAAGACGTGAAACAAGCATTAAACCAATTTTAAACTCATAGAAAGTATTTTTTTGGTTGGAATAAGATTAGAACTGAACATAAAATTTAATATCGATGAAATTTCGCATATTTATTATCCCACGCTTCGTTTTTTGCATGAAACTTATTTATTATATCTATTATAATCGTTGTATGTTGAAAAAAATCCGGTTTATAATTAATCCGCCACTGTATACTGTCCCCCTTAATCCGCCACTGTATATATATATATATATATATATATATATATATATATATATATATATATATATATATATTCATAAATATCAATAAAATATTTAGTTACCTCAAGTTTTTATATCCCATCAAATTAATAAAATCCAAAAACATATTCTCTTTTATCTGAAACTGTCACTTAAATGTTAATTAATTTGTTAAAATATTACATATATATATATATATATATATGTATATATATATATATATATATACATATATACATACATACATACATATATATATATATATATATATATATATATATATATATATATATATATATACAAAGAAATTTTGAAAAGAAAAAGGATTATTAATTAATAATTATTTACCGTACGACGTTGTACCAAAGTAATTACATTACTAGAATGAGTAAAATTAAACATTTCTATGAGAGGAACAGGATGTATACTATCTGCTTTAATAATTTTAATATCATACAATCTTTGTAAGATCTTCTCTCGGTTATATTCTTGAAAATCATTAATATTTACTGCTAATATCCTTTTTGCAAGAATTATGTGTAACTGAAATAGATAATGAATACATATAGTCTTCTCTATTTAAAGTATAATTACCTATTGAATATAACATTTCATTTAATTAATACCGTAATTATTAACATGAAATATTTCATGATGATTTTATAACCGCTTTAATATATCTTTGTGATATTTATTTGGGTATTTTTTTATATTTCCAATACTTTTGATATTTTAATTTCTACAGTCTTTCTAACATTTGATACGGTTTGTGGTAAACATTTACTGTATAAAACGTAATAAATTGATCTTTAGTAAACAGAATGCTTTTAGGTAATCATTAAAGATAAATGTTTGTTTTTACTCGTAAAAGTTTTCTTTCAGCTAAATTTCAGTGCACACAACTCATTTCATATTATTTATTTAACCACCATATTTAATTATAGTGTAAATACTCCGAATCAATAATGTAACATATTTACTTAATTTTTATAAACGATTATATATATATATATATATATAATATCATTAACAGACCAAACTTTTTAAATCAATTTTCATACATATAATTACAGTCTTTAACATAAATAGATATTCATGAAATGTTGATAAAATAAAAAGACGAGATGTGCTAGCAAAACTATATATTTACTATTTTTCTATATGTTTTTTTCTCTCTTTCTGTATATATATATATATATATATATATATATATATATATATATATATATATATAAGAAAAAAGTCAAAGCCTTAAAAATGTTTAGGAAACATACAAGTACTTTTAATTATTAATATTTTAGTGTCTATGCCAAATTTGTAATGTCTTCATTCGTTTAATTTTCTTCTGTAATAACAGAACTGTGTACAATAACGCTTCAGTAGACGGCGGACATCCTGGTACATAAAAATCAACCGGAATTATACGGTCAGCGCCTCTTACAACCGAATAAGCGTAATGATAATAACCGCCGCCATTCGCACAACTTCCCATCGAAATCACCCATTTCGGACAAGGCATCTGATCGTATATTTTCCGCAAAGCTGGTGCCATTTTATTGGTCACAGTGCCGGCAACTATTATGACATCTGTCTGACGTGGAGAGGCTCTGAATACTACTCCATATCTATCCATATCATATCGCGATCCTGCCATATGCATCATTTCAACTGCACAGCACGCTAAACCGAATGTCAGTGGCCACATGGAGCCCTTACGAGACCAATTTATTAAATCGTCCGCTCTCACGGTTGCGAATTCCATCCACGTCTTCGGTTGTGGAAATGGTGAATATCTTCTTGGCTTCTTACAGTCTATAGATTCCGTCGATTCGAATCGATTTGACATATTCCAAATATTATATTTCGACCCACTGAACACAAAATTTGACATTTTCATACTTTGACGTAAAACACTAACCATTTTTAACATTTTAGTAATTAAAAAATAAACATCAAAAAAACACACTTTTCACCACACAAAAATATATTCAGAATTTTATTCTCAAGAATTCTATTTATTATATTTTATTAACAATTATGTTTTTTTATTAAACAAACATTTATTTATAATAAATAAAAATCAAAACATTTTAGTTAGTTAAAAAAATCCCACACCTACTAAAGTTAACACAAATTCAATTTAGTTATTGATTTAATACAAATGATTATATTTTAATTTGATAATTACATACACACACGCATATATATATATATATATATATATATATAAATACCATCATTTATGACTTAATAAAATGTAGATACAATTAAAAAACTCATATTTCTTGTATTATTATTTGGTCAATGTCTGAAACTGAAATATGTTTTCATCCGGAAACGAGCATTTTATGACATCCGTGCAGAGTTGAGTGCTCCTCATTCCTCAAGTGATATTTAAATATAGTATTTGCTCTTTGAAATATAGCGCTATGTAAAAACGAGCAGAAGAAATGATATACAAGTAAATAGACATTTTTAAAAAATATATAAACGATTTTTCTACTTTAACGTATTATAAAATGTTACTTTTAGTATTTAGTTCCTTTAAATAGTAATATTTAAAATAATATACATATTTAAATTAGTTCGTAAATGCATATTTTAACAATATCTAAAAAATAAATATAAATCCATAAATAACTTCGCATTTGATTGAATATTCGTGTTTTAACTTTGTATTCCGGACATAAATCAAACAAAGAATATTAAATAAAATAAAATCAATTTATTTCTGAAAATAGTCAACTATTAATATTAATAGCTTTAAAAATAAAATGTCATGAAGATATTTTTTTATTAAACGAAATGAAACATTTAAATTGTTAAGAATAATATAATCTTCTGAAAAAAATACAAAATATATTTTAGTTTCCATAAAAAGTATGTTTAAATATGTTATAATTATTGTTAATATAAGTACTAAATAAAACTGGAAATATTTCTCTTGCTAACATTTTCAGACATGAAAAAATCAAAGTGAATCATTTAAAATTAAAATATATTGTTGAAAAATGAATGTATCTTTAACTATTTATAAATAGAATTCAAATATGTTGTGTGTTTTGTATCAAAATACAATTCAAAGGAATTAATTAATATAATATATACAGTGATGATGTTTTTTTTCATGTAAAATATATTTACAAGATATTTTGTGTGTTCGGAATATTTAATTAAAGAATAGCTTTATTCAACTTCAAATAGTTATAATACAAAACTTTATAATGAACAAATATGTTTTTCGAGAACAAAACATATTTTTTAGTATATATTACAATATAAAGGACTTTTGTACAGGTTTTTTCCTCTATTCACGATTAAAACAACTTGTGCTGAATTAATTTTTGTTTACTTTTCATACATACGCCAATAAACATTTATATATATATATATATATATATATATATATATATATATATATGCTTCATACTGGAAACTTTCTGTAAAAGAATTTAATTTTTTAAAGAATGTTAATATTTAAATCTTTACTGAGAAAGTTCTTCATCGAATGAACATATTTTTGTAAATAAAATTACATCTTCTGTGGTCTTTATCGTACACAGACGATATAAGAAATATTGTATGAAATTTGAATCAAACAGCCCAACTCAGAAATATCTTTATTTTTTTTCTAGTTTTAATCGTTTTGTGACAAGATTATAAAAATTCGCCTTTTATTAATAAACTAGTAACTTTATATCTCTAGATAAATTCTAGATCTTTTAAAAAGACGGTAGAAAACTTTATTTTTCTATTATTTTTTATGACTATATTATTTCAAAGAAAATAAAATGAATTTTATTTTCAAAAGCTTTATAATAATCTATTTGGCGCTAATGGTCTTAACTTTTGCAGCGCCCGTAAACCCCAAGTACATGTCTTATAATATCCTATTATTCTGCAATTAATAATGAAAGTAAAATTAATTTTAAAAATAATTTAATTCATGTACACTCAATTCTTTTGTAGCCCACGTGAATTAACAAAAAAATGTTTTATTTTAAAATCTCAGGTTTATGAATATTTCCTTGAATATATTTTGAACAAAAAAATTCCAAAATTTACCTAAACATTTTTTTAAATATTATCCATTGATTTTAAATCGTTTTAAAAATGTTTTGTAATGATAAATATAAATTAAAATATTACATTGCCTTTTTCATTATAAATTAAATTGGACTCAATAATCTCAGTCATTGAGTTTTTTTTTACAATATTTCATTAAACCGTATTTAAATATCCGTATAAAAAATATATGATTATCGTTACATTTTCATCGTCAGTTTCGTAAGCTTCTTCTATTTTTCCCTCATTGAAAACTCCAAACGTACATAAATCTATTATAATTATGTCATATATTAGACCAAATGTGAGTACAATATTTTCAAAATATATAAAGTATACTCAACTTCATATTACAAAGTCTCTGTAATATTCTTTTTGAAATATTCTTTAGTATACGTGCTTCGTATACGTTTACCATACACTTTTATTCTTTATATGAACTTAGTCCCCACTAATTATACCCGATATGACAGAGCATTGTGTTAGCACATGTAAATTCTACACCGAAATGACTTCATTCGTAATTCCCGGGTGCTACGACTCGTTCCTGTCTCTAGCGTGTGACAACGGATGCCGTCACGTGGCCATTATTATGCACAAGGTATGACTGGTAGTTAACTCCACGAATTTGTATGAATGATTCCCTGCCATCGTCATTGCTTATGCACATATACGGATGTATATATATATATATATATATATATATATATATATATATATATATATATATATATATATTTATATGTATATGCGCAAGCTTTGGTAGCAGACTTCTCATTGCCTCATAATATACATTTCGTAACTTTATATATATATATATATATATATATATTCATGTTATCTACATGTACAGCTACTTCCTTATAATGTAAATAAACAGAGGTACAGTATCATTGTATTGCGGCAATGAGTCTCCTTACAGTTTTATTTTCACTCTTTGAGATCTTTTATAACATGAAATTTTCGAATTTATCTTTGAATCCTCTTTTTGAGATTAGAAACGATCATTAAGTATACTTATTCAAATTGATCGGAAAATTTAATTATAATTATTATGAAAAAATATTTTTCCCATGAATTCTTAGATTTTCGCTAATAAAAATTAAAAAATTAATAAATTATTAAAATGAAAAAAAAATACGAATAAGCACATATATATATATATAAATATATATATATATATATATATATATATATATATATTCAGTAAATATGTATTTGTGTATTGTCCTACTTATAGGCCATAAATTCTAGAAGCACTGAAATTCTGAAGTAACTAACTTTTTCTTAGATGATTATTCTCTATTATTTATTATACATATAATTTATCATGTGGCTCTATACTTTATATACTGCTTTATACTTACACAATGCATAAAGTGTGTGCATTGAGGAAACAAACGTAGGAAGACAAGGCGTACCGGAAGTGCATGCATAATAATATACACCGTCAGTATATAAATATACATATGTATAGGTATTTACGTGTGGGTGTGTGTATTTTGCAGTGTCTGGAATAAATAATGGCATAAATCCGTTATAAACTATATATATATATATATATATATATATATATATGTATATATATATATATATATATATATATAAATTCCAACAGCATATACGTATATGTTTGTGGCAATATATGTTTATTTATATTGATATACGTATGCTCGGTATGTAAATAATATCCATTTACATCATATTTATACATCTAACTATATACTAAAATGCAAAAAAAAACAATAGAGCAGAAGATAAGAGATGAAAGTTTTCCATTCTCTCTTCTGTAAAAAATAAATAGACGATACAGATTTTGAACATTATAGATGGTATATGTTATGCGGTGTTATACAATAAATCCTCTATACAAGTATACTTTAACACTCGCAGTGTTTATAACTATAAATATCTACATCTAAGTCCAACAGGCCAAGCAGGATAAAAGAGCAATTTGTTTCAGTGTGACATAAGAAACCATCCCAGCTTTTCACTCTATAAACTAAGAAAACACTTGCTAAACTGGAAAAATCGTCAGTGAAAGTTAAAGATTTTATTAAGACTGTATTTTACAATCTTTTCAAACAGACATGTTTTAAGTACCTTATTGATTATCTTATTATTATGGATATTTCTATAAGTTAATAAATAAATTATTTATTTTCGCTCAAAAATAAATAATTTAATATTCAATGTAATTTATTGTATTAAACAAGTCGATTAAAAATTCGTTACAAAGAAAACGTATAACTGTGAATAATTTTGCTATAAAAAATGTTCCACTTTTATCGATATTGAACCTCTAGTGTGTGTTTAAACGTATTGCACTCAGAAATGCAGGAATCGGTAATAAAATGACAATAAAAAATTAAGTAGAGGCATTTTATTACGAGCATGTGTTAAACCTTGTTTTGACGTTTTTATCGTCCTTCGCAAACGTGACGTCACATTCTTTCAAATAAAAAAATATCATTACATAGACTATCTCTAAAACACCATTTGAACACAAACACACATTCATTTATTCGATTATAATATATTATGTATTTGGTTCAAAAAGAATTATTAAATTGATTCTATTTTAAATATTAATCAAATAATATTAATTTCGTTAAATTTAATCTTTATTTATTAAGAACTGGACTTAATAAATTAATTCAAAAATAAATATTATAAATAATTTATTGTGGAAGTAACTTCTAGCTTACATACTTAATAAATTTCGAAACACATACAGTTACACATATACATTAAATAGAACATCGTCTACCTAAACAATACAGAACCTAACTTTACCTCTCTACATTTCTATTTAACATCAGTTGTGAAACGAATTGAAGTCATAAATAACATCTATCAAGCCAGCAATCCGTTTTCAAATGACTTGCACATTAAGTCACGATTAGAAGACATTTTCTGTACATAGGATTGTATTTCACTATGATAAGGGTGCAATCGAAATTCTATCTTAACAGTTATATAATTCGAAACATAACCAATCAGAGCGGATGCATAAAGACATGAAATTGAAATAACATGTACTGCTATTTCACTAGAGACATATGCACACACGTGTGGCATTCTAATTCGTACAGTTGTCGATTATGTACTGTAGATATTAACGAAGATTATTTGGAACAACTGTAATATTCAAGTAATTGCTACAACAGCATGTTCTATATTAAGTTCTATGTAGTACATTACCTGGATAAGATATTGAAAATAATTATACGGTATTTAAAATAAATTGAACGTGTACTAATCTATTTAATATAAATCAGATATGAAAAATGTTAACAATATATTATTAAGACTGATAAAAGATTAAAAAATATGTACAATAAAATAATCATTGTTTTTATTTATTTATTAAAATAAATTTTCGTAATTAATAAAATATAATAATTGACAAATACTCTTAGATGATTTTTTTAATCAAAAGAACTGCCAGCATGACAATCAATAGAAAAAAATCATAAAAGAAGTGGTTTGCAGCACATAATTAGAATAAAAATACCAAAACGTGTTATTGTTGTAAATTGCAAAAATTGCTAATCTGAAGCTAAAATCAGATTTTAGGCTAATCTAAAAAATATATATAATAACAAAGTGATGATAAATTATTTAACGTTTATTTTTATAGAAAGTGTATTTATAAAGTTTATATGTTTTACTATAAATTTTACAAGCCTTAACGTATATATGTGTTGACTAACTGAATTATTTCGATTAAAGATTTTCGACATAAATATGTACGCTCGCATCCATTATCGATTTAGATATGCGTAAGAGAATTAATTAGTTGTTTCTAAGAGGTAACCTCTACGAAGTATGAAAATAGATACAGTCTAGTGCTTTCAATTAAAAATGCCTACGCAACCAGAACTGAAGAAGTGGACTTGAAAACAACATCGAACGAACGACGGGTTGGTTCGAAGGGTGTTAGTAGTAACGGGTGAGGGCGTGTCGACCTCTGATGGTCGAGGTGGGATCGAGAAAGGCATCCACTACTCAGATTTGAAGTGGCACTTCACTTGGCCGGCGCTATGAATTATCTAGAAAAACGGAGATCACATTACTCCGCCTAGAAAAGTTGTGAAAAGTTTTACCTGAATACATTTGGTTTCAAGTTCATTTAACAATGATATTTTTCTTTTCTAACTTTCGATTATATCAAGTTAAAATTTTGTTGTAACTTGTAGTCAGACAAATATAATCCATTGAAGAAAACTGTAATAATTTGTTATAAATAAAACTTTAACCATTTTCTATTCTATTTAGTAATATATATATATATATATATATATATATATATATATATATATATATATATATATATATATATGTATACATGGATAGATGCATTGTTATATATAATATTACTGTATAATTTAATAATATATGGACATACATTCAATTAAAACTTATCAGGGTAGTAACAAACTTTTAATTAAAATGTTAAAAGTTATTTTTTCCCTAACGAACACTTTTAAAGCGTTATATATGAAATGAAATGATTAATGTTTAATATAACGATAACCCAAAATTCAGCAAAAAGAAATCATAACTTGACAATAAAAAATAAGCACAAGCGTCTCATATTTCGAATCATTTTCCGTATTGTACAGCAATAAAAAATTATTGTTATCGACGTAATTATTTTTATTACTTCTTTCATCTAACTTTTAATGGTGCTTTCCGTATGCTACCTTTTCAACCCCATAAACATTGAACTTGGAGCAAATGAATCAACTTTAAGTTAGATGACAACATTGGAGAGGATGAAATTGTGATTTTATATTTATTTTCTTTATAATTTTTCTATTAAATATGGCTAATATAATTCATTTCATATATATATATATATATATATATATATATATATATATATATATATAAATTCAATAAATGTCTACACTACGAAAAAAGATAATAAATGTAAACATTATTGTAAGTATATTTTTTAGACATAAAATGTTTATTTAATGATTGTAAATACACGAGAACATAAAATTATTTTTGAATTGTTTCCCAACAAAATTTTCCTACGTTGTATTTTTTTTATGTTAATGTCTTAAGTTGTAGTTTATAATATTTTGTATATTTATAAACTTAAGACATCTTAAAAAGTTGCTAAATTTTTACTGAAAAACATAAAACGTAAGTTAATAACTTTTATCATTTGTTTTTATAATGTAGTATATTCAAAGGATTCATTTTTTAGACTCATTTACAAACTTTTTAAACTATTCACTTTACTATATTTTTTCGCGAGTTTTTTGAATGTATAAAATTATAAATTAAATACTTTCTTTATTTATACATATATATATATATATATATATATATATATATATATATATATTTATATATATACAAGGCGTGTTTTCTGTTCAAATACACAACTCTGTATCCTTAGTACATCTATTGTAAAGTCCATTAACATGCCTCATTGTTCTATTTAGTTTCAAAGAAGTTTATTAGTGTAAACTGTGCGAGCAGCGATCAATATTTCTTAAGAAATTGCATACATTGTATCATCTTTGTATAAGGTTTTCATATATATTGTAACAAACATAATTGAACGTAATTTAACTTTTGCAAAATAGTTAAATTTAATATCAATAAAAACTAAGCAGCCAATCTAAGAGTTTTCTTTCATTTCACGTTGATGAAATGAATAAAAACAGATGTACATTTATATTTTATGTGAGCACATTCAGATATTCAATTATGTTTAACTGAAAGAGAAGTTTTACGACAGTATAAGAAAAAAAATAACAATATATAGCTAACGTTCTATTCTATTTCACACGTTTGTTCCCTACGCTTTGTAAAAAAAAGAAAATACGTAAATACATATATAGGCCTTAAACTGACGTCTTTCCGTTTTTATTAAGTCATAAGTCCGGGAGACAATAAATTTCTGTTTCGTCTATAGTTTGTGTTAGCAACGTACTGTTCTAACACGTAGAAGTAGCAAAACGACGTAGATAAAACCAGGCCAAATCCAACAGAAAAAATATTTTTATACAGTATGTGAAGCCACACTCGCTATGAATACATTTATATGATCTCTTAGTGTTTTGAAGTTTGTCTTAATTAGAAATTTTCATTGTATTCTGAAATATATCATACACAGTTATAAATAGTTTTTTACTTAATGCAAAATAAAATAATTTTACTTTGAAATGTATTTATTAAGTCCTTAAATATGAACATTAATATTTTTCTTGTTTATTATAATGTTCATTTTCAAACTATTTAATGATTTCATTAATATCCGACTATGTTTTTCAATATTTTGTGTTTAATAACAGACAGAGAGATTTTAGGACAACAAATATCAAATTTAAAAACTAGTTTATAAAAAATTATTAAACGTGAAAGGACTCTTGAAAAATAATATGAATCACACACAATTTTGTAATAGACTTTCAATGTTATATCCATCATTTTAATACAAATGAACAATTATTCTACATTATTTGTGTACCAGTAAATACAGAATAGCTACTACGATAATGTATGAATTCAAATTTACTATATATTTTTTTTAAAATATGAAATGTTTCATTTAAGAAATAATAATTAAACAAAAGTCTCCCATTCAACGTAAAAATTGAAAAGTATATAATGTTTATAAACTGTGTATATGTCTACGCATATATTCATATTTTAATATAAATAATAATGGATTCTATATTGTAAGCACTTCTATAGAACTAACTTAGATTGCGAACATTTCCCGTTCCCGAACGTCTGGACAAATTGATATTTAACTAGTTCATTGCTAAACCAACATACGTTGCTGTGCGCTTCTAGTTATTAATATATTATAAATTAGACAGTACTGGATATTACACCGTCTTGACATGTTAGTGGATGATTGCCCGATCTCTAGAAACGAAATCGACGTACTGAGTGAAAGGATATATTGTGATACTGTGCTTCTACCAGTGTTACCGCTGCGAACAAACCACCTTGCCCTGCTGCACTAAAACAGCCTAATGGAGATGGAGTCTCACTCTTGAACGAAACGGAACCTCCCCATACATTGAGTTGGGCGAGTAGGCGACTCTCTCTCCGTCAGACTCATCCATCTAAATGGCATGGAGTGAGTGGATCTCGCTTGGCGGTGGGTATCTGCTAAGACCGCAAGCAATAGTATAAACTTCATCCGTGCTTCCCGTTATATACGTTCGATGGTGGAGTACTCATGGGTGAAGTTAACGATATTTCATGAGAGTGGATATATCCATAGCTGGTTACTAGCAACGCAATGGTCACTTGGAACAAATGTGATTGATTGTGTGCACGCCGAAAATATATAAGTCGAATATTTGGACCAATAGGATATTTAACGGAAACTCATTTTATTTTATTTTCCAAGCGGTGCGTGCAGATCTTAAAATACACGAGTTATTTTAATGTTTCAGAGAAATAGTTACTAAAAACGTAATCGGTAATAAGCAGATACATAAAAATGTGTATTTATTTTTTTCACTGTTCATAAAATTTATTCATTCTCGTAAACTTTATCAAATAACACAAGATGAACAATGAAATCCAATAAGTGATAAAAAGTAAAACTTTATCGTATGTATATATGTATATATATATATATATATATATATATATATGCGTATTTGTATAAGTAAATACACTTAAAAACTTTGAACATGGAACATAACTTTTATTAATCGTTGATTTGAATTATTAAACAGTCAATTAAATTATGCCGATAGCTTATGTACATGTTTACCTTTAAAATAAACTTTTTTACTACACGTATTTTATAAAATTCTAATAGCGGGTACATTGAAGCACTCAAAACACTTTTTATGAAAAGAACTTAATAGTGATTTTCAACGAAAATTCTATAAAAGAGTACTTGAAAAATATTTTAATTTCTACGTACTTTAAAATTATATTTGTTGAAATTTCAAATGTAGCATTGACCCACAATAAAAATAACTATTGAAATAAACTGTAATTTTCAGAGATAGAAAATAGTAATTACTATTTTTTACATGACTGCAAAGTTAAATTTTATATTCGTTAAACAAATATTTATATATAATTCTTCTTGTACAAATACAGTATTAATTTTTATCTGATATTCTACAAAGTATAATTATTTATATATTACACAGAATTTAAATATTTCTTTCATATTCTTCTAAAATATTTTATTACTTATTACATTAAAAATATTTTTTAAACAAATTTCTTTTTTTAAACAAATGTAAGAAGTATACATGAACGTATTTGAATAATAAAAAGTACTTCTTATTAATTTTTAAATAAATTAAGTAACATTTTTATATTGTATAATGTGTAATATTTATTTTTATATCTTTTTTACTATTTTCATTATCTTAAATAATTATAGGTTAAAAAAACGAAATGATACTTTAATCTGAAATGAAATGTTTAAAATGAAATTAGTATTTATATTTAGAATGAAAGTGTACTTTATACTCTCAAGCTATATATATATATATATAGTTTTAAGGCACATATTTATTAATTCTTTTCAATTAATAATATCGTTTTATTTAATGTTTGATGCATGTATTGACATGAAACATTTATTTCTTCAATTCATATTAATTCAAAGTCAGTGTTTATGTATTCGATATGGAAGTCAATTTTTCGTATGACAGTCGATCCAATAGATTGATTATAGAAAACCGATTGACAACTTATGCATTTTCTAACGACATTTAATAATAAATCGTTATTAGTAATACACATCGTAATACATCCATCGTACACATGCTTTCGTCCTCCGCGTCACTTCAATCGATTCGTCTCGTCGACTCCAGCTTCGAGTTGCATGGGACATGGCTCATCAACAAATTACAACAGTTTGATCGCGGGTCGACTACAAAAGCGCTCTGACCGGCCTCCGAGACGTGGATAGATGAAGCACCGAACGAGGAACCAAATGTTTTGGACACATCTGATAAATTTATGTTCGCCAGCTCGCGTTAACGTGAGACGGACGGATATTGCATCATTTACAGTGCGTTTCGCACATACACATATTATGGAATACATTCGCATACTCTCACGTATATCCTTTTCATTGTCGCTGCGTTTCCAGTTAGAAAATACGATCAAACTTGTTTTATATATCTTTGCCTTTTTTTGTTTGGTAATTTTTGTCGAATTAGTTTACTAATTGTTTTGGGATTCGAAACGGATCCGAACAAAAAATATTAATGAATTTGTAACACACATAAATACACATGTATGTGTGTTCGTATATATATATATATATATATATATATATATACATACATATATATATATATATATATATATATAAGTGATTCTAAAAAAATCCCCATTCACTTTATGTTTGATGAAATTGAAAATTGAACTGTTCCAGAATTATCTCTACACAAGTACTTAAATTAGTTATTTTACTTTACATGATACATTCTACTTTTAAGTGTACAAAATCTATATTCTGAAATTGCTACCGTACATTTACGAAGATATTAACTGATAATTATATAATAATTTATTGCATGTTATCTCTGATAAGATACCTTCTCTAATTCAGTTTATTGTTCATAACCTGGATTCAAATAAAGTCTCAGAACAATGACACTAAACTCCTTCCAATTCGTACAATTTATATGATCACTACTGTTATCTTGTTTCATTTAAATATTTTTTAGGAAGAATGTTTAAATATTTAAAATTTTCGTTGAAAGTTATAAAAGTCTACATTAAAAATGTCGATAAATTATAATTAAATTTATGTTCTCGTAGAAAGTAATATTTTAATAAAGCTTTTAGTACTGTAAACTACATTTTATCGTCTTAAATATTTAAATAATTATACTGACACAAATATGGTTATTGCTGCAATTTAATTCTAACATAAAATAATATACTTTTCAAGCTTTACTTTTCAATAACGTTTCGTATTTCAAATGGAGACGTAAAAGTAATTTACGAGTTTAGTTTTAATTATATAATTATATTTATATTTGTCATTAAGTATAATTGTTCCAAATTACTTTACAATGTAGCTATAAATCAGGTGTTATGATAAATATGAAATTTAAATATGAAAACTACATATTATTCAATGTCACTTTTGTGTTATAACCAATCGTTGAAATCTTCAATACATTTTTCATTCTAAATTATTTAATATAAAAATAACTTTATGCATAAATATTTTGCAAACAATTAACGTTTATATACAAATTATTTTAAGCTTTTTTCATTTTTTAATTTGAAAAAAATTGAAATATTCTCATAATTAAATATATTTAAATGAAAACCAATAATGTTATTTCATTAATATGAAATGTATAATAATTCCTTGATAAAATTATAAATATTATATTATAATTTAAAATTAAAAAATGGTTTTAAATTGTTTTAATTATTTGACAGTAAATGAATAAAATTTTAGCAAACTTCATACCTCTCATATCTGTATATAAAACACTGCTCTCGTCTTGAAACAAGAAATAAATCCTAAAAATGATAAATATATAGTTTGATAGACATATTACTCAAATATTCCATCATTCATTTTACACATATATGTCTACCATCTATCACATTTTATATAATTCAGTTTTCTTCGTAACGTACGCCTTAAAGTTGAAAAAAAAACAACAAAACTTCACACGAATGTTACAAGAAGACGAGAAAAAACTTTCAAATTGATATCTTCCTGTCTTAAACTCTGATATTCAATTATAGTACAAATTTTTCGTGAATTGAAACACTTCCTCAACTGTAATTCAATGTAACTGGTGAAAATTGAAAACCGAATACATTATTCTTACGATCTACACCCGGTCTATGTCTGTAACAATGATGGATTGCACGTTTTGATTGATGAAAGTGGTGCTGTTGTAGTGTGTGTATGGACCTGCAGAGTACAGACCAACGTTGCCCCAAATGGAAGCATCAAAAGCGCAGCATCCGCTCACTGCAACCAGTCTCGGCGTTAGACGTTTTGCTCGTTTCATTTATTCGAAATTCTTTGAACTAATGATGTACTGTTACAACACTAACGATATTTCATGGAGAGTGTTTTAATAAATTGCTACAACCACTGAATACAAATGGATATCATGTTTATTAATTATTATTATGTACACACGTATATATGAACATATATTCATACATATATATATATATATATATATATATATATATATATATATATAACATACGTCTATTTCACATACCAAAAATATCTATGTGTATTTCACATAAATTAATACATTGTTATTTCCAGTCTTAAATAAAAAAAAACTGATTGATATAAAATTTAATAAACAATAGATATACTTTTTAATGATTATATTTTTATACGTTAATTCAATTCCTTGTTTCAGTATTCATTTAAATTGATTTTTATTTAGATAAAAGTAGTACAGAAAAACATAAATTTCAAGATATCATTTGTGCCCTTATCTACTAAAAGAATCATTTATTTACGGAAAAATAAAGAGAATTGTAAATATTAGATATCACTAATTTGATTTTTTTAATGATCAAAATTTGTAATAATGACATGATACACAATTTAACTATTGAGAAAAGATAATAAGATTATATTTTTTGTAATTAATGTAAGTTGTATTCTTAAATCAGAGAAATGATTTAAATATAGATATTTTTTTAAAAAAAAAATTTATAAATGTACACGTCCGAATATATCGATAAAGAATTTAATTTTTGTCAATAGATTATTTCAGACATAGCTTTTAGTTATTTTATTTTTAAATACAGACTTTTCTAACATACAATCAACTTCATTGCTAGTAGATTCTAAAACATTCAAAATGGTTTTAACGATTACTCTTCTGTAATAGCTTGAGGATGTTAAAGTCTTTATTACCTAACACTTCTTGAACATTGCGCCAACTTAAACCATCCATCTTTATAATACGTGCCTCACCATTTTATATACAACTCTGCACGTTTTGTATTGATTTTAGATTTGCTCTGAAATGTAAACGATGATAACAGCAAATATGTGCATGTTTGAGGTCGGAATATATATATATATATATATATATATAAAGACATTTCACTACTACATAGAATTTAAAGTCTGCTTGAAGGATGCTCTGCCTTATATATATATATATATATATATAAATATATATATATATATATGTATGTATATATATGTATGTATGTATGTATGTATAAATGTATATATATATACATATACTCTATAATAAACAAACGGTTCGTTGAATTAATATGTATTGTGCTTTGCTGTATAAATTAATTCTTGCCATTTGAAGTTATTTCATTTCAGATCGACGATTCGTACATTAAGATGACGTAATGATCTTAATTTGGTATCATTAGTCGTGTAATTTATAAACGTTACAACAACCAAATTAATTTCTCTTCATTTGATTTGTGCCAAAATACATGATAATACAATAAGTATTTTTCCATATGTAAAAGAAAACAAATATGAAAAGAGCAGTAATTCTATTTAAATCATTTTTTGAAAAAGTATAATCAACATTCTTATACATCTCCATTATTAAATGAATTAAATCTATTAAAACTTCATTCAATATTTATTGAATATATACTTCAAATACAAACATAACTTACAATATCATTAAGGATAATGTATATGAGTTATTAATAAAGAAGTGGTCTTTTGTATAAAAAAAAGATATTATTATAAATTAAAATTAGAGGAAAAGATATTGTTAAAGAATATTTTTACGCATTCCATTCAAATTTGTGATCATTATTAGCTATAGTTATTTAAATTGCTAACAATAGATCCAACATCAAAGAAACTGGACCATTAACTTTTAAAATGTCATAAAACATTTAAAACGTTAGTACTTCAAATAAAAATCTACATTTTTGCGAGTTTTATTTTATATTAAATGAAATAAATATAATTTAAATTTTACCCATTCCGAAATGGCTAATAAAAAGGTTTTAGATGTTTATGTATCATAATTTAGCAACTAAATTCACTTTTTTATGAATATGTATATTGAAATTTAAAATATAAAATTCAATTATATTTTGATTGAATCAGAAATTTAATATTGATCAAATAATATTCGTTCAAATTACTAATATATATATATATATATATATATATATATATATATATATATATATATACACATATATATACATATATATAAATAAATAATTGAAATTTCTTTCTGGAAGATTTAATCCAATAACAAGAAAAAAAATATAATCTAGATTGTGGTAAATCCGCCGAAGGAAACGGTTGAAATTTTACTGTTATAATTGCCGTGATGAAAACGGTGCCTATAGTCAAGTCATCCACCTCTGAAACGTCCGTAGGGAAATTAGCTCATTACCTGTACCCGTTCTCATTGCGTACTGAAATATATCTAAATGTACAAAAATTGAAAAATTATTTTATATGACTCAATAATATGTTGTATGAAATATATTACATTCCATTTGAAAAATTTCATTTGACAAATGTTTTTAAGAGTTATTTAAATTTAAAAATGAATAGACATAGATTATTTAAAATTTTAAAATGAAACATAAGTATAATCATTCTCTCAAACTGTCTTGTAGACATTTTAATTAAGAACGACGTTTTCTTTTTCAAAAATTCTTTTCTATTGAACTTCAGTGTAAGTGTTTTTCTACTAAATAAATTCTGAATGTATATGAAAATATAAAGTTTATTTATTTTACATTTTAAAGAAATAAACTAGTCCAAATATCATAATTCGTCTTTACGTATCCTTACACTGTTCTTCATTCGATCTGTGTAATATTAAAAGTAAAAGAGATATTAAAATGTAAAAAGGTACTGGGATCGAGGATTGCACGACGACTCCGAAAGTAATATATCAATATTATATCACATATGTATACTTAATCCGATACACAGCATATCCTATTCGAAAGGTATGGAGGAATACAAACAAACCCGTCGATATTTATATTCCAGCAACACTAATATTGTATGTCAGTTATGTGTTATTCGAGTCTCGTACACGCAGTTTAAATTTGATTTGAGTCTAAGTTTAAATTCACGCAGTTCACGTGATGTATAAGCAATATAGGTTAAACACATCATGCACGAAAGGGAGCAGCTGTCACCATACATTATTCAAAATGGTTGCTTCTGAGACATGTTCCGCCGTAGGTTAGGATGAAAAAGACTATCTATCGAGCGCATGTTCTAACTCGATAAACATATCTACCTATTGGTGGATGGAGATTTGTGAACGAATCTGATGCAAATATATAAAAAAAAATGTGTCAGCCTTTGTCATCATTCTGGAAAGAATTATGTCAATCCTGATTTGTTTCCGGAATTTCCGGAGTTTATATCTTATAACACGGACATATCTTCATTCCTATATACTCATACATACAAATGTATATATATATATATATATATATATATATATATATATATACACACCAAATAAGATGTGTACTAAACCATCAAATCTAAGTCGTCATCAAATGGTTTTAGTGATGTTAATTAAAAGTGATTGCTCGCACCTTCAGAACATTAACAAATACTTAACTGCTATTTAAAACTATAGTATTTGTATTTAAAACTAAAAGCTAATAAAATTTTCATCATTAAATACTTTTTATTAGCTTTATCTCAGTTACCTTTTATAAATATCTATTAATATAAAAAATATCAGGATCTGGGAAGTTTATTTGATAAAAACATACAAATCAAAAATTAACGGTTTTAAAACTTTCAAAAATTTCCAAGTCAAAAGTCAATAAGTAATTAGAATTTTTACAAAATGTATTACTAACTTTACTTAAAAAAATAAGTTCGTTTATTATCTTCACTATTAATTAAAAAGTATCCAGTATCTTTTTTAATTATTTTTTAAATTAAATTATAATTCTAGCAAAAAGTGTCATTACTCTGAAGGACTATATATCCTGTAACAAAAATAATAACCATAAATGATTGTGTGTATGTGTCTATATATATATATATATATATAAATTACCCTGGTCTAAACACACCTAGTTTTACCTAACATAGAAAATAAGTTCGTTTAGTGTGTTTACATGTACCAGCAGAACCTAAAACTGGCTGATATGACAAAGTTACCTCTCCGTTGTTTTCCATCTGACAGCTTATAAAGTTACGAAACATCCTGAGGCAATTTCTAACTTCATCATTCCATAGAAGTAAGGAGGGACTTTGTCATATAGTTTGTTTTATTTACTATGTACTTATTATTCCTGTTGCATATTGTTTGTTCTGAAATTTATCCAAACACACAAACAAATATTAAACCATAAAAATGTTATTTAATTTATGAATTCTCTGTTCGATAGGTAGACTTTTTAATTCAAACGTAATGCTGAAATTTAATATTCATGTAGACCTTTTATTACTTATACGTTTACAATTTCACGTGTATCTTTTTTAAACATTTTAAATAAATGTTCATAGAGTATTTTTTATAAATCAATAATATTTATAATAAAATTTTGTTCAAATACTTATTTACAGAAAATAGTCTTCTAATAGAAGACAATAATTTAAAACTAATATTTGTAAAAATATATATGAGAGAAAAGAGTTATAGTTAAATAAATATTGTAACAAATAAATAATAAAAAAAATTTTAACGTACTCAAATTGATTGGGAAGTTAATAAGTACTTGTTTATATTTTGTAGTATCTTTTTAAGTTAATTCAATTATTGATTTTCAAAAATGTTGTATATTTATCATTGAGTTCACTAAATTCGAATGAAGCTTTCGAAAAGATCAACGCATACTCATTTTTTTTAAAAAAAAATATTAACTTTTATCAAATTTCCTATCTTAAAAATGAAATTATTAATAAATAATAAATAATTAAAATGCATACTTCAAGAATAATGAAATTATAATATAAATATAAAATTAAAATCAGCAGACAATTACAAATTCAGCATTAATTTAATTTTTAAATCTACAGAATTTTATAAATGTTTGCCACTTTTTCTTACATGTAAATTTAATACCGTTAATATTTATTTTCTTTCAAATCTAGTTTCAGTTTATAAAAAAAAATATTTGTTATTAGATTCTTTAATGTTTACTTGTATAGCAAATTGAAATCATAAGAAAAAAATATGAAAAATTCTTAGACAGATACAAATGCATTCCTGCACTTTTGGTTAAAGTATAAAAACTTAAATGTATACATGTTTTTAAATTTTTCTAGAACATATCTAAGAAAACTTCTTTATGACTGGAATTCAAACTTTTCTCGAATCATTTTCGTTAAGAGAAAATGAGAACTATATATCATTGATATGTTAATTCTTATTATCTCTCGAGATATCATTACATTTTGTGATATTTATGAGACGTAGGTCAATAATATATCAAATTTGTTACAGAGGAAAACTACGACGCGTTCTGCCTGGCCTATATGTTCACATACCGTGACTTCGAGATGGG
This sequence comes from Acanthacorydalis orientalis, assembly GCA_034766995.1. Taxonomy (NCBI): domain Eukaryota; kingdom Metazoa; phylum Arthropoda; class Insecta; order Megaloptera; family Corydalidae; genus Acanthacorydalis; species Acanthacorydalis orientalis. The sequence goes on along the minus strand of CM068323.1, from coordinate 14,839,126 downwards.
TACCTTGGGACTTGCGTGGACTGGTGACCTCAAGAATGCCGGCGGTGTTTGTGAAAAAAATGGGGTATGTTTTCACTCAGAAGTTTTTTAATACAGTTTCATGTATATACATATATATACATATATATATATATTATATGCATATACATTTTCTGTTTTATGGCTCCATAAAATAATATATTTTATATTTAAAATATTAAAACATTTCTCTAATTATGCAATAATTACACAGTAATTAAACTACTATTTTTTTAATTACTGAAATGAATAAACACACTCACATATTATATATATATATATATATATATATATATATATATATATATATATATATATATATATAATTTCACATATTAAATTATGTTATTATCCTTCATACTAGACAAGATATTTTGCGTGATTCCAGAAACCTACTTCAACCTTTTTGCATATATTAACAATTTTGACATTTATTAGTAAATAAACAACTTATTCGAGTGTCTTATTTACGAATTTCAGCATTATCGCGGTAGTATGAAGTCACTGAATACGGGAATAGTCACACTTCTTAATTATGGCAAACATGTACCACCAGCTGTTTCACACGTGACATTAGCTCATGAAATAGGTCATAATTTTGGCTCGCCGGTGAGTATTGCATAAATGTTTGATATGTTCTCGTATAAGTACTTTCAAAAATACAATTATTTTAATACTAGTGCACGTGATGTTTAGGAATTGTCTGTGATTCGAGTTTAATAATTCCAGCATGATCCTGAATTGTGTACTCCTGGCGGCGAGGATGGAAATTTTATTATGTTCGCTCGAGCCACGTCAGGCGATAAAAAGAACAACAATCATTTCTCTCCGTGCAGTCTAAAAAGTATAAACCCGGTTTTGAATTATAAAGCAAGATCGACGAAAGGATGTTTCACAGGTATGTCGTGCGCTTTGTATACGATATTGTAAATACGTCTCATATTATTAAATTATTACATATTTGTTCTTTCTGCAAATAAAAGATATTTTCACTTGTTAATAAATGGACATACTTTATTGAATCATTGATATCTCTTTTATCAGAAACAACATAAAATTAATAACTATTATCTAATTGTTTCTTCCTGCACACGTACACACACACACACACACACACACACACACACATATATATATATATATATACATAAATACATATAGATAGATAGATATAGATACATAAAAAAATTATTTACAGAACCTCAGACGGCAATTTGTGGAAACGGTGTTGTGGAAGAAGGCGAAGAATGTGACTGTGGATGGGAAGGAGATTGTCACGATCAATGTTGTCATCCACAAAGAAATAAGCCTCCACTTGACGAAACACCATGTAAACTAACAGCTGGAAGTGATTGTAGCCCTTCACAGGTAAATAATCTTATTCCACTTAAATGCTTATACAGATAAAACATATACAAATAAAAAAGTTTATGATAAATACTGGAATAAAATAAATACACACACTCCTATAAAGTATAAGTTAAATTTTATGAAATAAAGATTCTTTACATAACAGTTATTAAAGTATTCAGTATAAAGTATTGTTATATCTTTATTTTTTATCTTCCTAATAATAAAATCAATTTTATCGAAAAAAGAAAATACACCCTCCTATATATAATACCAAATACTGGGAAATTCAATTTTGTTAATCCCAGTTGTTGAAACGCTTTTATGTTATCACATAATGTTTTAATAGCAAAATCAATTCACTTCAAACGACGCCTCATTAATCTTAAAAATACTTAATTTGCCAGTTCGTTTATTCAAAAATGATTAAAAATAAATATAAAGAATGCCAAAAAGACCATTAAAAACAACACAAATATAGAATTAAAATATCAACATTTTCTGTTCATCTTTTATATTCGTCTTTTTCTTTATATGTTCGTATTTTAATTGTATTTTAATAAATTATATATTACAACGAATTATTATATATAAATATGAACATTTAGTTTATAGATTTAATTGTAAATTAAATATGTTTATTTTTAATTTTTTAACGAATTAAATCATAAATTTTAATTTATTGCATTTGATATGAAAATAAATCAATTTAATAAATATTCATTACTTATATCTGAAAATTATTTTCTTAGTTTTAAACAATATTTCTTTCCAGGGTCCATGCTGTACTTCAGAATGTAGATTGAAATTTGGAGAAAAATGTAGAGATGACAATGGTTGTCGTGACGCTAGTTATTGCAATGGAAGAGGCCCACAATGTCCACCATCGATTAATAAAGCGAACAAAACGATTTGCAATAACGAATTTGTCTGTTTTATGGGTGTAAGTATTAAAAATAGTGTATATTTTATAATAGAAAAATTTGTGCAAACTATATTCTAATTTAATATTTTAAAAAAATCCGTGATTCAATTTAAATTTCCGTAGATATTCAATAAGTATCTTTAAAGTATATTAAAGGAGTATATATATATAAAGTGAATTAAGATATAAATCGTTCTGATTTTTATAGGAATGCACAGGGTCTATTTGCCTCGCTTACGGTCTCGAATCATGCCAGTGTATACCAGGCCCGCAAGATCCGAAGACAAAAGCCTGCGAATTATGCTGCAAACTTCCAGGAGACAACCAGCCATGTTTATCATCGTTCGCCTGGAATGAAATGCCTTACGATGTACCAGACATGAATTCAAAACCAGGAACTCCGTGCAATGACTACAATGGTTACTGTGACGTGTTTCAAAAATGTCGTGAAGTCGATCCATCAGGACCGTTAGCGACGTTACGCAAACTACTTCTATCCGAGGAAAGCATCGAAAGTTTCAAAAAGTGGGTGCTTGATTACTGGTATGCTGTTACTCTGATCATTATTGCAGTGATTGCGTTATTGGTAAGTATTTGTGGACTAGTACATTATAGTAATTTACTTAAATTTATATCGAGCGGGATTTCGTTTCACAAACTAGCGTACATGTAGTGTTAATTTTTTTATGAAGAATTATTTTATTACTTAAACTTTTTACAACATTTAAATGAAAAACGCGTGTTTGATTCAGTATGATATAAATAACTTAATATACAATACATACTGACATAGGTAAAAATTAAGCAAATCAAGTCGAATTTTATATTAATATTGTGTAAAATTAAACATATATTTTAATGTCTAAAATCGTTTTAGAAATATGAATTAAAATTTACATTCTATACCTGTACATAAATTTCTTGATTGCAGGTTGCAAAAATGAATTTATTTATTTATCTTGAATAAGCAAAAGAAATGTTTGAAAGTATTTTCAACATATACAAATGACTTAATATTTTACTCTATTAATTACTGGACATCATATTAATCGTCTCGTCGTACAACCATTTATTTATTAAATTCGAAAAAAATATTCGTCCAACATTTTATACAAATTGGAAAGATACTTATTTATTTTGAAAATAAATTACGATTCCATTTTTCGAAGAAAAATAAAGAATCTTATTATAAAATGAATTATTTGTACATTATTATTTTTAGAGAAAAAAAATACAATCAAACCTTAATTAATTTTTGAATATTTTTAAATTTTTTCCAATTAATTTCAATTTATTATCGACATTAAACCATTAAGCATAGTTAAAGAATATAAAAGTCTGTACTTCATTTTAAACTACCTATTAGTAGTAAATGAAAGATAATTATATTGTAATTTTCCTTACAATGTGATCAATCAAATGAATTGAGTGACAATAATACCAAATTTTTATACATAGTTATTAGAATCACTAATTTTTAACTTGCATAGTGCCGCGTTTAATTGTGTAGCGTTAATATTTTATAAATTAATGTATTTTTTAATTTTTAACTATTAAAAAATCGCAATTAAATATCGACGTATTAATCAAATTATAATTTCTTCAGATAAAAAAACTTCAGCCATCCAGATCTCGTAAGTGAAACGTGTCACCCTTTCCCAGCTTTTCGTAAAATATTTCTATATCACATTGCTGCTCCATATATTAAGCTATATATTTGTTGATGTTTTCCAAAAAAAATAGACATACTATTTCTACTTTTTGTAATTGTGGTTATTTATATTTTTTGTAAACGAAAGTTGAAGTACCATAGTGATAGATTATAATATAATTAGATTGTTTTTATATATTAGCACGATTGTTTTGTGAAAACTATTTTGATTATTATTAATTGTAAATGTTATCATTATCGCAGGTGATGAGCACAAAATATCTTGGAAAGCGTCCGAACTTGAAATTGAAATCAGTTACGATAATCCATAGTTCGACGACAGAAACAGTACGTCTTCCATCCGATGGAGAAAGGGGGCAAGTCACTGTACATCCTGGTGTAAGATCCAAACTGCCATTGAAACAGAAAGTGCGTAACGGTAAAAAGCGGCGTTCACGTCATACTAAAGACACAACCAATAATAATTCAAGTCCGAAAAAAGGTAAGAACATTCTTAAAAAGAAACGTTCCAAAGTAGCAAATCATAACGACGAATCGCCCAAACGATCAAACGAAACATCTAAATCGGAAGCGCCGCGTGCGAAATCAAAGAAACCTAGTAATAAAGTTGCTCCGACGAAACAAAAAAAGAAAAAGAAAGAAGTTATCGATTACAGTTCTGAGCAAAAAGATCAGGACACGAAAGGGATTATCAACGGAGAGACTGACAATGTAGTCACGACGCCCGATTGTGATACAGACCCTGTAGGAAAAGTTCAAAATTGGTTATTAAAATCACAGTTACCCGTAGTTATTCCTAAATCGAAATCGACGCCGGCCGGTTTAACGGAACGCTCGTCCCGAAGTCCTAGGAAACCTCGACCGCAAACGCTGCGACCTTCCACAGATAAGAGTAAAAGTGTCGGGTATCTTCCCGGGGATAAAGAAAAAATGCGCCTTCAAGTAATCTACAAACCTCCGTTCAAATTCAGTGTTAAGCTAAGGAAAGCGGACAAGAGTAGCGTCGTTGTAGATCGAAGTGGACAACGTGTTGCCGATAGGTCAGACAACGCGAGACAAGTCAGTCGTCGAACAGGTTTACTTGTTCGATCAGTCAAAGACCAGCGAAATCGTCATTCGGATAAAATATCATCGGGAGTGACGATCGATAACACGATAGCACCCTTTACCCAATTAGCGGTTCCCTCAGCGCCTCCTGGAAATCTAGTGAATGCAACGGATGACGATATTAATTCGAATATTCATACCGTCCAATCAGACCTAGAAGTACTTCTATCCGAAAGTGAATTCTTATTTTCTGATGGATGAACTGTTTAATAAACTTTTTTGTGCGTACATTTCCAGTCTGTTTTTTACAAAATACGACACATTCCGAATATGTTCGGTATTTGTAATTGTAGTGTTTAATCATAGACTGCTTGAAATAATTTATAGTAAAGAAAAAAGATATATATATATATATATAAATATAATTATACGAAAATAAAAATAATTGTGGATCTCTATTGTAGTAGCAGCTACAAAATGTCGACCTTTTTTAACTGTATATATACATTTTAAATCAGTTTATGGTATTTTTACAGTGCCATGGATAACAACAATGTACTTAATGTAAAATAACACTTTATATAAGATAAAACTCGACCATGCATTTTTATATGTTCTAATGTGCCAACTGTAATATGTTATAATTTTTACTCAATACCGATTTATGACATTTATAACTTGTAACAAATATTACATTGTATTTTTTATAATTATTCATAAAAATACAAAGTAAATCATAAAAAACAAAACTTACTAGCAGTGAAACTAAAAGTAAACTAATAAGACTTTTCTTGAAATGCGAATTAACGTTTATTATAAACAGATTTTCAGTTACTGCTTGTTGGAGTTAATTTTTGATATTTTCTCTTATTTTCTCTTTATCTTTCCTATATATTTTCCTTAGATATTTTTCGTTCGATTTTTATTTATTTTCTTATTTTATTTTCAACCAAAGCAGTGCTGATTGTTGAAATTAGCTTTAATAGATGTAAACAAATAATAATTTCAATTATTAAAATGAATTAATCATTTCAAGAAGATGTATACATTTATAATTATGTTATTTTAATAGTATGTCTTCATAACATATCTAACTGTAAAACATTCCAAACAATAACTGTAAAGCATCAGTTATTATTTCTTATTAAAGTGTTTATATTTTATACAAAGTGTTTTATTATTCCTCGGATTTTTTAATTTATTTATTAACATGTATAATATATTATGTAATATATCAAACTATATATAACACGGTCAAAGAATTGCGATAATATTTTGTATAGCACTGCATTTATAATACGTTTTTTTATATGCAAGAAGAACGAAATGGAGCAAAAATCACGATTAAGACGAAATATTGAGATATTCTGTGAGTTCTCAGATTTCTTCTTCTTCGATATCGCTACAGCCCAAATCGAGCCTTAACCTCCTCAATTTTTTGTCTCCAGACATCCCTCTGCCTGGCAATCCTCCAGTTCCAGACTCCCAACAGTTCCACTGCATCCGTCTCTACATGGTCTATCCATCTGAGCCTTGGCTTCCTCACAGGTCTTCTCTCGCCTGATTGTCCATCCAAGGCCCTTTTTGGTACTCTAGTCCGGCACCCGCTCAGTGTAACCTGTCCATCACAGGCGGAACATTTTTATAAAGGTTGATAGTTTTGGTTCCTTATAGACTATGTATTTCGAAGTTGTAGCATATTCTCCATATACCTCTATTGTTTACTGGCCGAAATATCCTTCTCAACATTCTTCTTTCGACGATGTTCAACATTTCTGCGGTCTTAGCTGACAGGATCCACACTTCACTTCCTTAAGTATGTATGACGGTTTTATACAGTCGGATTTTGGTCTTCGTTGCCAATTTTTTTTCATTCGAATGATAACGATTTCTTATTGATAAAACAATTTAAAAACAAATATATCAAAACTTATTTTTCGAAATATCTCGCTGTGGCTTTGAGGTATAGATATGTTGATATTATTAAAATAATTTATTGAATATTTTGTAATTTCTATTGATAAATAAAATCTAAAACGCAACGTAGTACTGTAGGAACGATATGACATATTTCGTATTAACTTCGAACTTCGTACAAGCTTTCAACCTCCTAAAAATACTATGTTTTCGTAAAACCAATTAACGGTACTATATGAGGATTTTATGTGTATGTACCGACCATATATAATATATGTAATGTATAAATATTTTCTACTATAATATGTATAAATATTTTATACTATAAACTCTAATTATTATATATTTTTGTCGTATTATACGTTTTTATTTCAAATATGTTTCAAAACTGATTATTTTCTATCTGAAATTTTCATTTCATTTAGATATTCCTTTTATTACATAGATGTAAGTAAAATTTGCCATAATAAAGCACATTTGAAACTGTAGTACAAAAAGAGGATAACATAATCTATGTACATGAAAAAGAATAGAATCAATTTCATTTTGTATTTTTAATCTTTTAAGCTCATCTGCACGAATACACCGTACTTGTACGATCATCATATGCATATGTTTTCATATGGGGCACGTACCACACCAACATGTATGTGTGTTTGTCGATAGTACACACACACACAATAATGATAAAATAAAACTATGACTCATCATCGTACCCTACTTCACAACTGATCTGTCAAGTTTTGACGTTGGTTGAACAAAATTCGTATTCAAATTTAACTCGTCTCTTTACTTTATACAAAAAAATTCAATGTTTTTTAAAATGAACTCATATGATTATTTTAGTCTAAATTATTGTATTTTTTGAATAATTTAGAATAAAGTACCGTTTGAATAATTAATTCTAACCTAAAATATTTTAATTCCTGTAACAATGGTGCTTTTAGAACCAAACGAACGTTTAAAATCTTTAGCTAATATAAGTGACTCTGTGGAAGTGGATGTGAACGTTCCACCTAGAAGGTAATTAAAAATATTTATCTCTTGTAGTATTCGAATCTAATAAAAGTGTATGTAATAGGTATTATCGTTCTGGCCTCGAAATGGTTCGAATGGCCAATGTGTACTTGGATGAGGGGAGTTTAGAAAACGCCTATGTTTTATATATGAAATTTATGATATTGTTCATTGAAAAAATACGCAAACACCCCGAGTATGCATCTGTACCTGATGATCTAAAAGCAACTAATTCTACCAAATTACGTGAAGTTATACCAAGGGCTGAACAATTAAAAGCACGTCTATTAAAAAAATATACATTGGAATACAACAAATACTTAGATGAGCAGGTATTTTATCAATAACTATTGATAAATGTATGTATCTTATACTTGATATCATCTTTCTTTATAGAAACGTAAAGAACAGGAATTTCTTAATAGAAAACTAGCAGAAATGAAATTACGTGAAAAGAGAGAACGTGATGCATTGGATAATAGGTTTATCGACGTACCACCACCAGATAAACGATGGACAACGGTGATACCTGCTCCGACAATTGAAGGAGTGACATATCCAGATGAAGATGACATGCAAGCTCCACCAGCAGGACCAATTCTAATTAAACCTAATATTCCAAAGTACTTAAGACATATAAAAAATAATTTCATATTTAAATAATTTATAAATTTCATTCTAATTGTCTTTTTAGGAAACCTGCAGATGATACATCTATTAAGCCAGTACCTGTGATACCAAAGCCTGATAAATTAGATATACCAAGGTACAATTTTATTACAATAATTAAAGCTGTTACTTTATAAATAAAGAACATATTTTATTATTTTACAGCCCATCTCTACCCACTGTAGATAGATCATTGAAACCATCGTCATTACTTAGCCCATCTGTTCAAAACAAAATTGGTATGCGTGATGTTATTGTACCATCTAAATTAATGTCAAAGTTCCTTAGCCTCGCTCAAAAAAATACCAGTAATAGCATTGAAACATGTGGAGTTTTGGCTGGAAAATTGGTAATGAAATATTATTTACTAATAAATATTTTACACTGCAATAAAAAGTATTCTTTATACAGGAGCGTGATCGATTAATAATAACTCATGTTATTGTATCAAAACAAGAAGGAACATCTGATACTTGTGTTACCAAAAATGAAGAAGAAATATTTGATTATCAAGATCAACACAGTTTAATTACACTTGGATGGATTCATGTTAGTTACTATTTTTATATATCTGTTATATTACAAATAAATAAAAAAAATGTTTTTATATAGTTTGTTATAATGATGTAGTTTGTATATATTGTAAGTATTTGATACCTAAACTATGGTTTTGTTAATAGGCTTTATATTTTTTTATATAAAACATTCATATTTCAGACACACCCAACACAAACAGCATTTTTATCAAGTATAGATGTTCATACACAGTGTTCATATCAAATAATGATGCCTGAAGCAATTGCAATAGTTTGTGCACCAAAGCATAAACAGTAAGTTAATAATTGTAAAAGTTTTACAAGTTTATCACAAATCATTTATACACATTTATAAAAAAAAATATGTTTACAAAAGTTTATTATGACTTTTAGGACGGGATTTTATGTTCTTACATTGTATGGTCTTGAATTGATATCACAATGTAGACAAACAGGTTTTCATCCTCATCCAAGTGACCCGCTGCTATTTACAGTAAGTTTTAAAATCAAATTTGTATATTCTAGTTTCAATTTTTTTAAAATATTTACAGATTTCATTATAATGTATTTGTTAGGAAAGATAAGTTAGGTATAGATCCAATTGTTATTCAAATTTTCAGAATGCAGAACATACAAAGGTTGACGACTCTTCTTTTGTAGACATAGTAGATCTGCGATGATAGGAAATAAAGTTATATTAGAAGATATGTATTGTATACTTACAGTAAATAAAGAACCTATTGCATTGTTGCATACAGAGTATTATTAATATATAAATATATATGTATATATATATATATATATATTTTCTTAAATTATTATCGAGCTATTGTAATGTCTTTTGATAAAGTTGTTTTCTTTACTAAACTATTTGATTAGTATATTTTGCTAAAAACATTCACTTATTCATTCAACTCACATTTATAGCATTAACATATCCTTATTATTTTTACTTAAAGCACAATGTATTCTTAATAAAATTATTATTAATATTATATATGTAACTTCTTATATATGAATCAGTAGTAACTGAAATTTCAAAATTATATCTTCATTCTATAAAAAAATTAATGAATTTTTATACATTTTTTAAAAATGTCACAATAATCATTTTGTATTCATTACAATTCATATTCAGTTATTAAATTTTTCATATGATATTTAATTTAATAGAGAAAAATAATATTTATTGAAAATAAAAATATTTCACATAAAAAAATGTATACACAAATATATACATATACATTCGGAAACAAGTATGGTGATATGTTAGTATATAACATGAGTAATTCATAAATATGCACTTTTGTAATTAGAAAAGTAAAATTAATTTACTAATTTTTTAAATGACATTACATATTTGAAAATGTTGATGATCTTGAAAATGTTTCACATGGAAATATACATTTATATTTTGTAAATTTCTGTATATAGTTGTACTTTATAAAAAGGAAATATCTTATTTGATAAATAAAGATTGTTGCTTCTGCTTAAATGTGTCTATGACTTGTAAATTCTTTATCAACGCATATTTATATGTCTATAATATAAGAAAAAAAATTAGCCATAATTATTAGCTCCTTAGCATAGAAATGATTTAATAACACAATATTAATATATAATATCAAAATAGCAAAAGAAATTCAAAAAGGATTAAGCAAAATTTAATTTTCAACATGTTTTTTTCAATTGCTGGAAATTATACATATAAAACAGCTATTTAAAACTGATTTCATGTATAATACTATTGTACAAATGGCGTCCCGACTTTTCCGTGTCTATCCGTTATGATAATCTATCTCACTTTTTTGTGCACTAATAAATCGTCGTTTGAGGAGACAATTTATCATTCTAATTGGTTGTTTTTTTATTATAAGAAACATACTTTTTCATTCTAGAATCAATAAATATGTTAAAAATAATTTTATTCAATAGTTTTATATCTTTTACAGTTAAAATTCGTACAGAAACAAATAAATACTTTTAACTGTAAGTAATTTTTGTATATGGGAAAAGTTGATTTTTTTAAAAATGATTAGTTTTTATTTACCAATCATTTCAACTCTAATTTTACTTTCAAACACTTTTTGAGCCTTTGGTAAACTCTCATTAAACACGTCTTTATAATCTAGAATAAATTAACATATTTTTTATAATACTAAAACAAAGTAATAATTTATTAAATAAATATAAAAGAACGAGTAACTAGTTACAGTGAATAACAAGTAGGAACCGAACATAGTTCAGATTTTAATATTTTAGATATACATGTACACTTTAGCAACTGTTACATTGACTAACTAATGCTGAGATATTGAATTCATCGGAATTCAAACATAACAAAGAAAATCATATATAGTTCTAACGCAAAATTAAAATCGTACATCAACAAATACTTCGCTATTTGTAATAGACATGACAATAATTGAACTTGACTTATTCAGGACAAATCATTTAAAAAATACCTATTAAGTAAACAATAAAGTTATTGACACGAAATTTCTTATCGTCGTTCTTGTGTTGAATTAAAGTTCACTTAAATATAGAAATGTGTTTGTCAGACATTTCTTCAGACATACTTATTCAGGTTAGATCTAATTTAAATTTAATATCACAATATTTGTAAAAAAAGTGTCGCCTTATGTGTGTGTGTGTGTGTATATATATATATATATATATATATATATATATATATATATATATATATATATATATATATATATATATATATATATATATATATATATATATATATATATATATATATATATATATACGCATTTAAACGTTTCACGTTATTTACATAAAATTAAAAAAGAACGAACGAATAGCAGATAAAAGTGTATCCATGTATATATATATATATATATATATATATATATATATATATATATATATATATATATATATATATATATATACCTGAATCAAAGAATAAATTGATATTTAAAACGTGCGCATGTATCCTTGAAATGCATTCAATCCGGTTGTCTAATAAAAAGTCTATCAATGCCTGACTGAATTTTAAGTAAAATAAAAGTACATCTATAATTCAAACGTGATTGAAATTTCTTTCAAATTTCTTGTACAAAATATGATCTCTTATATATTTTTAAACAGGTTTTTATTTCATTTTGTTCGATTTTGCTTGATAGAAAAAAAATATCTTGTTAAATTAGACATCCTTCAGTAAATTTCAAGAACAGCAAGATATTTTTCTAAAAACAGTCCATTGAATTCGTAGAATATGATTCATAAATCTGCTCACATATTCGATTTAGTCATCGATGTAGAATGTGTGTCTTACATAATTTTTCCACTAAAGTTTTTTAAATCCTCATTTATATTACACATCTTAAAATGTATCTTGAGTTTTAATTTATATAGTCTTGAATGTATTTTTTACGTGGTAAATATATATATATATATATATATATATATATATATACACACATAAAGAGTGAGAGAGAGGGGCGCGTTATAGCTTCATGGGGTCCAGGAAAATTTGAATTAGGGGACCCCATGTACAGTGTACTACTACAGTAATGAGTTTATAAAAGATTGGTTTGAGGTCCCTATGTTGGTGTCCTTCTCTGGGAAATTGCCCTTTTAGCTCATTGGATAATATATATATATATATATATATATATATATATATATATATATAAGTGGGTATATGATACCTCATTAATAATAATATATAATAATTTATTACTAATTATTTCATTTTCATGAATAAAATAATTATATACAAAATAATATCAAAATAACTAAATTACGTCCTAAATTAAGTGACACATTTTTTTACTTCATATAGATTAATAATTTTATCTATTTTTGTAATAGTTTTTTTACTATATACTATAGATTAATAATTTTAACTAGTTTTTTTAATAATTTAATGGGACATTTTTTCAAATTAATGGAAGTAAAAAATGTATACTGAAAATAAATATATTTAGGTATAAAAATTATAAAATTTATTTATAAATATTATTTTTTTTTAATTTAAGATTATAATTTTTTACTGCATTGCGAATTTCAAAAAGTTCTCAACTTCATTTAAAGGTGCCAGGTTTTTCCTTTTTTGTTTTGTTTATGTTAAGAACTGGTTTCAAGGCAACTCATTAACTAAAAAAATATATATACTATTTTCTATATAAAAGGTGTTGAACGTCGTTGAACTGGTTTTGTTGGTCGGGTTTGCTTGCTATTTATGAACGTATGAAAGTAACACAAATTATTTTTCTTATCGTGATCAACATCGAACAACACGTAAGCACGTGTTGCTGGCATGTCCGGGTATGAACAAAACTTAATACAGAAATTGTTCGATTATTAACATTTTTCAACAAATATTAACCGTATATACGGTTTAATAAAATTGAAGTTAATGTAGAATTTAAATAACGAAGGAAATATCAAAGTTTCACGTCTTTCAGTCCAATGCAATGTTATATATAAGTTTTTTATATATGTATTAAATACTCATGTCAACATCATGCCCAGCCTTTATCCATGCTACATAAATATCTTTTTAAAATATTTTCAACTTAAACATGCAGTGCTTCTCTGTCACTCATTTATAATGCTTTTTATGATAAATACATATACTTAATATATAATAAGAAAAATTATATTTCTTTTACTTATTTTTTATAAAGTTAATTGTTTAATCTTGTTTAAACATTATACTTATTAAAAAGTACATTTTTTAAATCAGTTGAATATTTAAAATACTTTTTTTCTTATTAGCTTTAATTGTTATATATATATATATATATATATATATATATATATATATATATATATATATATATATATAATATTAAAATGTCAAACGAATGTGATTGAGATATTCTGACGGGAATCTGCGAATGACAGTTCAGTGTATTCAAACGCCTCGTGTTCCGTGATAAACAATTTTCCAATGGGAAGACCGTCTTTTTCTTAATTATCTATATGACGCTTGTATGACCTTGTTAAAGATGTGTTCGTGCCATCGGTAAACGTTCTGATTATAATACTATACGAGTGAGACAGCTACGTCCCAAGCAATAATACCGTGCGAATCTTTTGTACTTTCAATGATCAACCTGTATAAATCGTACTTAGTAGTGCACACATAGTAGACAAGATTAGGTGATCATTGGCCGGCGCTACAATTCATATATAAAAGTACAACGAAAATAAAACACTGAATTGAGAAATACAAGAGGCGCTGTATTTAAATAAAAAGAGTAAATAATCATTCTTCTGTGGTTACAATCGGAAACAATCATTCTAGAAATACATAGGGCTTATCACTTTGTTTATTTGATGTAATTATATTTTGTGAACTTAATGATACTGTGTAAAAGTTTCTTCTTTTCGATTTGTTTACTGTGTTCTGTATAAAGTTCAAATTGTTTTCTATCAGGATCGTTCGTATTTTTCTGAACATAAACTGAATATTCCGTTCGAATTCAATACATTTTTATACAAATTAGATTGAAACTGGTCGGAATTTAGTTGTTTTTTTTTTTTTTGTAATAACATAAATATGCTTATAAAACTAGTGTTGATTTTACAATTTGGAATATTTTTTTCCGCAGGTAAGTTCAAAGTTCATGGCCGCTTTTTTGTTAAATAGAAATATTTTAATTCTTACCAGTATACTTTTTTAATATAAATACGTGATGAATTATTTTATTCCATTGTCACGAGCATGTTATCACTCTGAGATAAATTTGATAAGATATTAATTAAATATTGTGTTTGGTAATACGTGAATACATACATACATACATATATATATATATATATATATATATATATATATATATATATATATATATATATATATATATATATATATATATATGCGCACATAACTGTATTTAATTGAATTAGCATAACATTTAAATACAGCTATATTTGGTATCTAATTTTAATATCATATCGCATTTCTGAAAACAAGTGTCAGTTTTTAAAAACTATTATAAGAAAATTAAATTAAAGATTTTACGATTGAATATTTGGATTGAGTTATTCTGTAATACATATTGATCTTGCTAGATATATCATAATTAATATTTTATCAATTTTAGAGCTTATTAATTGAATTGACAAATTAAAATTATCAAATTCATGTTAAAAGTATTAATACTTAAAAGATATATTATACGTAGATAATGATATGAATTGAGATGCTATTTTTTTAATAAATGACGTAATTTATCTTTAATCAATTAATATACACTGTTTAAAATTGGACTATGGTTAAATGGGTCGAGAACATGCATAAATATAAAGCATTGTTTAAAAATACAAAATAATCAACTTTTCATTTGAAGACATGTCTTTGATTAATCAAATTCAATTGAATACTAATTAAAGAAATTTTTTCTAGAATACGAATTGTAAATATGAAATATGTCGACCGTTTGTTTGGAATGAATATAAATGAAAGAATATAAATGTTTTCGTTATTTTGTATATGTTTTCCTTGTGGTTCACCTATGATCCAATCTAATTTACATTAACCAATGTTTATTTTCAATTACTATGATTATATTTAAACTGTAAACAAAGTTATTTCAAACGAGTCTTTGAATAAAAGAATGATTGAAACATATGTAAGGTAACGTTATAGTTGCCATTAAAATTATTACGATTATCATATTTTTTTACAAAAAAATATATTTTTTAAACAATAATACTGCACTCAACTCACTATTTACTTCGTTTTTTTAATAGATAAAAATATGTGGTTATTTGTTATACAGAAATATAAATAAAATATTAATAATATTTTAGTACTTTAAATAATGATTATATATATATGGATATTCATACAATTATTATTAAATACTCTTTTTAATTAAATGAGTGGAAACATTCAAATAAAAATACGTGGGTAACTTTTCCCACAGTCATTTATGAATCATCTGAACACATCATATAGTAATACATTAAATATTAAAGAAACTGTATAAATCATCATTGAAGATCGATGACTTTTAATAATGTGAACATTGACCTAGTCTGATAAATACGTTCTGGATATAGAAATATTTTGATACGAACATATTTTTATACATAAATAACATATAAATGACTTTTCCATAAGAAATCTAGTTATTAAATAAATATTTTTATAAACGGTAATTAAGTATGACAAATATGTTTCTTTACTTTTGTCATTTTTTTTAAAAAAATGTTCTAATAGAGATTCGATTATTTTTTACGATAACATGCAAACAAACTATAAGCCACAGATCAAAATTTGTAAAGTAATTAATTAAGTTATCTGTATTTCTCAAATTTGATCTGTAGATTTATATATTTAGAAAAAATATGATTATTTTCGATGACTGATCTGTGCTGATTTTTTATTTAAAATATGGTAAAATATATTTATAAATTATTATCGAAGTTTTTCCTAACGCTACATTTAAATTGTAGAATTAAGAACAAACATTATACTCATAGTAACAGATGTAAATTCTAAAAAAACACACAATAAATCGTTATCAATAATACAAATCAGAATGATATCAGAATAAGTAATTAATGTGAGTCATGAAGCGATCTTTTTATTTGTACGCTGATCAGTTTGTTCTGAGAATGTCAGAACGGATTTAACACAATAAAGTCATATATATATATATATATACATATAGATATTTCCTTAAAGATTTTATTAGTTGTACATACATCAGATTAATACATATGTTTTAATGAAATTTTAAACCGATTCACTTAACACAGGTATGCAAAATATTATATGTTGTTTTACATTAAGCAGTCAAGTGAGTGCCATGCACATGGTATTCTTCATATAATGTGTAAGAAAATACGGTATTAACTATATTAGCAAAGTGAGTGCAATGACTTTACATATATATATACAGGTGCATGTATAAATTTCGAAATGAAATACATAAAAAGAGTTAAATGCATATAAACCCATAATTAATTCATTGTTATTCAGTTGAATACAGTTTGGAAATATATTTCCCCTTAGGCCATCATAAATAGTTTAATTTGAATGGTATTTAGAGTCAGATTTGTTACTTAGAAACCTGTATCAATAACATTAATCACATGTAACCCTAAAACTGTATTTTCAATATTGGTTATTCACTTGAGGATTTAATATTTTAAAATGAATTGTTATGGAACAATTAGAGGTTGCCTTTGTGTATATCTGTCTCATATTCGCAGGTATATAAATACAAAATAAAAGTTTTTCTTAGAAAAATGCATTCAAGGTAATACTTTTATATTAAATCTGTATAGAAAAGTGTATATCATTCAGATAATCAATAATTATTATTAACGTGTTATATACATATATATATATATATATATATATATATATATATATATATATATAACATTATGTAGATTGTATATAAAGTATATAAATATATATAATTTATCACATATCCAAGTTATTCAGTATCATAAAGCACTAAAATCGATATAACTGTATTTTTTTCAAAAATATTAATACATTTTAGATCATTTTTGGCGTAAGTTAAATCAGTTTAAAACGAAACTAGTTTAATTTAATTATAAACTGAAAAATCAATTAAATGATAATATAAAATATTTGTCGATATCTAATTATTAAAAATATATGAACTAAAAAATGTGTGTTATCTGAATAGGTCATAATTAGAGGAATTGACCATGAGACATGTGGACGAATGTTACAACTGAATTATTTCTCAAGGTCAATAAAAAGAAAAGCAACTGCATAAACCAACTTTTTTGTTTAGATTATTTTATAGTTTTTAAATGTATATTTACAAGATTTTATCAAACGAAACCAACCGCATACACCTAATGTTTTAATAATTTATTTATGTATTCTCTGTTATTTTCAAGCTGAATGATAACCAGCAGACACGTGATTTAACTATGAAAATAACAACTTTATTTGTAAGTCATTTATGTTTTACTTAGAACATAATAATATTTATCTTCATACCAACAAGAATCAAAATGTTTTTTTATGTCCATGTATCATGTTTTCGTATAAATCTTTTTCGATATGGGCAGATTGAACTAGAATAACATTTATTAAATTTATAATTTCTTAAAATGTAGCAAAGAAAAACTGAAAACGATTTAAACTTTGAACAAAAAAAGTAATTATTGGTCCTCAAATCAATAGAAAGAAGACCGATACACATACGTATGTTTCTGAATTAAACAATTTAAAATTTAATTATTATCAATTTATAATTTTGTTTATTAATAACCTGCTATTAATTATTGAATATTTTCTTGACTACTTTATAAATAAAACAATAAAGGTATGTAACCTTCAACGTTTTTTAATAGGTCAATAGAAATAGGTTATCTGTTTTCTATTGCACTATTATTTTTATTTCTTTTTTATGTATGTAATAATTTGAAATATGGCTATAATATGACTACATTGTATTGATTTATATTATATTCATAGATAATGTTATCAAAGAGATAAGTAAAAATTAAATATATGCGACAAGGAACATAAATTGTTTTAATTGGAATTATTTATTGTGTTTATAAAAATATTCTCTAAAATTTAATATTAATATTGTTTCAGCACTCAATAAATAAATTACTATTTTCGAAATAAATAAATATGGCTGTATTTTTAATTTGAATTTCATTTAAAATTGAATAGACTTTTTTATAGAATTTAAGTAATATATAATAATATTCGTCTTCCCTTATATTATTTTCAAACAAAGTAGATTAAAAAAAATAATAATTAATTACCACTTTGCATCTTTTTTTATTTTACTGTCATTTATGTTATATCCTTATTAGATTTTTCAAGTTATAACAGTACACTTTAATAAACTTTTTTCACTTTAATAAGATAAATTTCAATTTAAATATATTTATTTATCAAAAATCGTTTTAATAATCAAATAGTCTTTTTACAGAAATGTTACATGTGATCATATTACATTTGTTCTTGATAGTCGTTACAAATTTAATCAATATTAATGCCAATGTTAACTCTTAATATTACTACGAA
The DNA here is from genome assembly GCA_034766995.1 of Acanthacorydalis orientalis. Classification (NCBI taxonomy): domain Eukaryota; kingdom Metazoa; phylum Arthropoda; class Insecta; order Megaloptera; family Corydalidae; genus Acanthacorydalis; species Acanthacorydalis orientalis. Next base: position 14,819,948 of record CM068323.1, on the reverse strand, counting down.
TCATGCAAAAATTTCTGTAATGATAATCTGAATGTTGATGACACATGTAATAAAATATTGTATCTCTGTGTGCTCATACATGTTTTAGTATACGAATATTACATTTGTGTCACGTAATTGAACAAATTCAGCTGTACTTTATAAAATACACAGGTCAGACTCACTAATGATTAAGTCGCCAGACGTTATTGATAAATTGATGTATTGATTATTTCAGTTAATTGTAATATATTACGTTTGAACAATTTTTTTCATAAGAAATATATATATATATATATAATGTTCATAATAATAACTGATATTTTTAAATATGCTTAGCTGCATTGCATTTTTCAATAATAATTTACTTGAAACAGCAGTTAACGTATTAAATGTACATTTCTAATTAATAATATAGAATGTTTTTAAAAACGGATATTTGTTCTCTGTTTCCTGAATAATAAATATTTTTTATTCAAGGCAAATTCAAGTTGTATTTGTCATTAAAAACTTGAAGAATTCAATTAACTAGCAGTTTTTATTTATATCATTAACCTTCGTTACGGTACTTTTTTATACTAACAGAATACAAGATTTACTAAGATTGTTAATATTCTACTGTGAAATATAAATCATTTTAAGTATTAATACGTAGTAGTGCATAATTTTGTTTCATTTTTGTTGTTGTGTATATAAAAAATATAATAGAGAATAAAATATTTTTATTATTAACTATTGCTTCATTTTCAATTTATATATTAAGTTGCAGTCAAAAATACTAAAAGATAGTTCCTTTTAATCACATTGAATAATAAATTAATTATTTTCTAGGGCTAGATACCATATCAACGAATACCGATATTCATCAAAATGTATCCATTTCTTCATTGAATGAATTGAAAACAACTTTATTAAAACCAACACAAAACATTTTAGATACTGGCAATAAAAAAGATGCTAAGGATCAAAAACAAAATGAAGCATTTACAACATTTCCAACTAGTGGTTACATTTTAAAAAATGGAACAACTTTAGAAAAATTAAATAAAAATGTAACTTCTACATACATGAATATAAAGTCTAATGAAAAACATACTGATGAAACATCGTCAATGTTTCCAACAAAGGGCTATGTCTCAAAAGATGTATCAGTTTTAAATCACTTAAAAAAAACGATTGATACTTCTACAGTACCTAATGTATTTCCAGACGATATAAATAAATTTAATATTATGGAGAAGAATAAAACCATCATTAATTTGCTTAATCATAATGTGTCCAGTTTAAAAGATATTGATGAGAATAATAAAAGTGTTATACTTCCGAAACTCGATAGTAATGCTGCACTTAATGATAATAATTCGAATTCGGTTCATAAGTTAAACAATAAAAATGTTTCTATCGATTCATTAAATAGCAGTAAAAACGATAATTCAAAAAATACACACACTTCCGCGTCTACGAAAGAAGGTTCAGAGAAGATTTCCGAATTACTGCCAGTTCATGTGCAAAACAGTACTTATTCAGAATCAACAACTATTCAAAAAACGAATCCACAAGAAGTATTTCCTACAGACCCTACTAAATTTACTATTATTCATACAAATGATAGTTTAGTAAAAAATCTAACTCACGAAACGACGGATTCAGAAATAAGTGATTTAAATTCAGCAGAAAATTATAATGGAGAATATGATGTTGATCAAATTAAACCCGAAACAGAAAAAAATATTCCAATGAATTCTGAGCAGCCCGATCAAGATGCAGAATTATTCCCACTTGAAAATGAAGATAAAAAGTTCGTAAAGAATGAAACACGTTTAAATCATGAACAACCAGAGAGTAAACCAAAAGTTATGAAGGGCGAACTTGCCGAAATTCTCGTCAGTGTTTTTGTAATGATAGCTATATTTGGATATATAACTCTTGTTATTTGGAGAAAATCCTTAGAGTGAGTACTGTTTCATTTATTGTTAAAAATAAATTAATAATTACAATAATTGCACTTTATATATTTACAGATATCGGTACGGAAATAGAGAATTATTAGTCAATGAAGAAGAATATAGCCGCTATGACAATAGATTTGAGGTATAACTTTACATATAATCGTAATAATTATTTGTTTTTAAAAACTTAATTGTTCATTTTTATTTTTTAGTTATGAATGAACAACTATAATGTTTAAAGACTGAACAGAGTTACAGTGTTTTATAAGATTTATTACATTCATTCGACACATGCCTGGACATATACGTATTTATTATGATTTGAATTCATTAAAAACAATATAATTTTTTATATTTTTTAAGGAATTTATCGTTTTCTACGAATAAAATTTTTGAAAAAAAAACGAGGAAAGGAAGATTTGATCTCCATTGTGATTTATTATTTCTCTGTTACAAATTATATTACAACAAATACGAAATTTACAATTATTTTATTTATATACAAGTATAAACATTTTTGTTGCCTATACATTAAATAATCGTTTTAAAATATAACCTTGAATTGATGTTTTAAAAAATATTATTTTTAGAAAATATTGAATTTTAAAGGCGTAAAATATTTGAGATTGATAAAGTCATTTTTTGTTAAGTGAATGTGTTATCTGATTAAATATTGTAATCACTTATAAACGATTAATTAGAAAAAAAATTTTTGATTTATTGTATAAAGTTCTTTGTATATAAGTGATATGCTACAGAAAAATAAGTAATTAACTTTATTATCATTATTTTAGGAATAAGAACATGTTTTATATTGTGCCAAATAATTGTATTTAAAATATCCCGGATCTAAAGAAATTTTGTAATTTCACTAGCTATTTTTATTTTAAGTATTATTTTAGGTGAATGTTAAATGTCTGCTAGAGAATCAGTTAATAGACACTGAGAATTAAAATAACATGTTTCATTTGATTGAATTTTTTAAAAATTTGTTACTCTAGTGACGTGATAACATTTCTCAGATACTTCATAATGAAATAAATTTATCAGGAAATAATTTTATTTTGATAAATTGAAACTTTATTGAAATAATGGAATTAAAAATTACACACTAACATGAATGAAATATAAAAAAATGAAGAATAAATGTGGTCAGTGGAATGAGATCATTTAAATATACTTTCGTTTTTTGTAGGAATATTTAGATAACATAATGACTTCTAGTATAGGTGATTTTATAAATCAGAAATTATATTAATAAAATAATAAAAGTTATGCTTCTACAATAACTTTCCATACATTTATTTTTCTAGTCATTATTACTGTTGCATTTTTATAAATTTATTTTTAACTAAGATTATGTATATATATATATATATACAATGTGAAACATCAGTTTTTTTTAAAATAAATATTAGATGTTTCTTTCACAATAATGTATTATGTTCTTGAAAATATATTTTATTAATTGTAATATACAGAATTGATATTGTCTAAAAGTAAGTCTGTGCATGTTTCTGTTGTATTATTATTTTTAAGTCATATAATACAATAAATCAGTTACATATTGAAAATGTTTCAGTGGAAATCATTAGAAATATAATTATTTTGAATCACTTTTGTTAGAAATTTGTTACAAATAACGTAATTTTTTGAAAATTAATTCTCATGTATTTTTTAGTTACATTTCAGTAATTAAGATTTTAAAAATGATTTTGTTACACCTACTCATATGTTATTTTTAAAGTAATTTGTACTTGTTGAAAAAATTGAGAACAATTTGTTTGTTGTGTACTATTTAAGGTTGTCTTTTAAAAACCAAGTGACAATGAATTACTTTATTATTGAAATAATGGTTGATTGATTACTGTTGTTTGGTTGAATGTAAAAACTGTAATATTTTAGTGTAAAAAACTATTTTGAATATTATGAAATAATATTTATTATCTGATTCCATTATTTTCAATAGAATCTGGTAACAGAAGTTTTGAAGTAATAAAAAGAAACTGTGATAAGTGGACATGAAATGGATAAAAGTGATTAAGGTGAATGTTTTTTTTTATTCATAAATAAAACTCTTGTAAATCATTTATGTATTTTATATATTTTCAACATTATGGATTAGTTATCAACAGAAACAATTTTGTCTATAACAATCCTCCCTGATTTACATTTTAATCATTTATTCTTTACATACAAATATCTTGTAAGATTAATAGTTATAAATATTTTTTTGTCACAAATTTATGACCATCACCATATTTCCTAATGAAATTCTCAATAGAGAACACAAATTAAAAGAAAAATAACTATGTTTTATAAAAGCAAGAAAAATAAATTTTAATAATTTTTCCTATTTATTATGAGTTACAACCACTGGGCCGACGTTATCTCCAGTTTCTCTGTTGTGAGGACCATGAGCTCCATCACAATAAGGCCACTGTAAAAATAAAAATACATTCTGAAATGTTTTATTTAATTCTGAGATTAGTAAACATACGTTTTTAGACCGCCAACACCGACAGAACACTGCCTTATCAGCAATATCTTCAATCGCCACAGTATCTACTACTTTTGCAATATCTTTTCGTATTAAATAATTCACTTTAGGTTTTGGTCTTGCTTCTGGACAGTAAGCTTTGTACGATAGATATGTAACACCCGCTACTAAAGCTGTTGGTGGAATCAGTGCCAGCCAATCTTTGACTATAGGAAAAATACAAACGTTTATAGGATGCTTACATACACATTTGTGAGTACATGTGAATATATATTAATATGTACACACACATTTTAAGATTAGGTTCTTAATTTGAGATAATGTATTTAGATATTGAATAATTAAAACTCCATTGTACAACCTAATTAATTTAAAGAAAAATTAATGAAGTATTATTAGTTGAGGTAAGATAATGTATTTTATTTTATAAAATTGTTTTCAATGATGACATCATCAAATTTAATTTAAAAAAATATAAGTTGATGCCATACATTCATACTATTGTAATGATGTATATGACTTGGGTAATATAATTACTTAAACATCTAGTCTTATGATAACAATGATATTTACTTCCAAGTCGAAACCATCCTCCAATTGAGTCAGGAATAGGTAAACCTGACAAATAATTCGGAATTGACACTTTCACTAAATGTGCAAACGGTTGCATTATTTACCAATATGTAGATAAGATCAGATAAATATAATAAGTTTAATACAATGTACTTAAAAGTAACTGTTTTGTTAATAACTTTTACGAATACTGCGAATACAATGAATAGCTCAGACTTTTCCTTCGAAAATATAAGGTAGTCAATGATAACCTTATATAATTGGGACACGATTGTTCAGAGGCGGAGGCGGACGTGGAGCATACATGTGGTTGTAAAAAAATAATTTAAGAAGTATTATTATTATTACTTCAATAATGTATTAAATAAGTGAGGACGAATCCTCAAAATTGAAATTATATACGGGAATAATTTTAAAAGTAAAACAAATGATAAAAAAAATGATGTGAATGTTTATGTCAAATTTGGTTTTAAAAAATATCTAACAGGAAAATATGAAAAGTTTAGTTGTTGTGCATACTAGTTGATATGGACAAAATTGAACGTTTGTCAGTTCTTAAAAATATTATTAGTAAAGTGTATCTATGAAAATGTTTTGCAAGACGCCACTGCATTTGAAATTCGCATGAACTAGTTTTGCGGCATGTCTGACATCTGTAGGCATTACTACTGAGACGCTAACGATTCTGGACTCAGTCGGCTGTTGTGATCTACGAACGTGTGCGTGTATGTGTAATCAATGAAACTAGTCAGCGAATATGGCTGAAGAGGTGATGGTAGTTTTAAACCGAAGTGAAAATTCGGGGTTTGGTTTTTCACTCCTGGGACACGCTGGATTACCACCTATTATATACGACATTGTGGAAAATTCACCGGCAGCAGAAAGTGGCGAGGTAAGTCCATTTTGTATCATGTCTTCATCTGAAAACATGTTTGTTTTCATCGTCCGGCGTCTTATCCGTCACGATTGACAGAAGCGTGTAAACGTTGCTTCTTCACCTGTGTAATCTATTGCACCTAGTTGAGAATTCGCTAATTGCATCTATTGACAAGTATTGTTTATTAAATATATTTTCAGTTGTGTATTATAAACTTTATTTATTGTTAACATTACTTAAATTACTTGGGTGGGACAAACATGTGTGTATATATATATATATATATATATATATATATATATATATATATATATATATATATATATATATATATATATACACAAATAATTATTAAAATATATATTTTTCTTGTCAAGTAAATTCTCTAATTTTATATTAAATAAAAAAGAACTTAAAATACAGTGATAACCAACCCTTTTAAGTAATATGTATATTAATAGTTAATCCCAATGCGTCATATATTTTCCAATTTTCCAATAGAATATCCTCATAGGAACCCAAATATACACAAATATTGATTGTATCAGACACTGTAATGTTTACAAGTCTTATACAAAATCATATTAATCTGAAAGAGGCTGACTAATAAACTTATTCTATTTAAATAGTCAACATATTTTCAATATTATTTATCATATTAAGTACTTTTGTGGGTATAAATGTGAACATTTGCACAGATTTCAAATTTTAACATGTTCTGTATGAATTTATTGACTGTCATTAAGACGAGAGCATGTAATTTGATTCTGGGAGATGGTGTTGTTGCAATTGTGAATTCCTTGTATAATGAATGAAAAAAAAACGTCAATTCTAATTTATATTCCTTGACTGTTTTTCAAAATGTTATGCTTTGAAACATTTACTAAAATGGATCTCTCTAATAATATCCAAACTTGTGTAACAATTTTTATTTAGAATATAATTTTAATAACTTGAAAATACCTTTTTAAAAAATTAAAAATACCATGATTTTTAGCTGATAGGGCTTCTGTTTTTCAATGCATTGAGAAGATACTTTTATGTGAAATCGAAAAAAAATGCAAATTAATAAAAAGTAATTGTTTTTAGTATAATATAATACTACAATATTTTTTTTATTGAAACAGTAATAGAGCACTTAAATTCAATGGTTTTAACTGAAAAGTTTTCTAAATTATCTTAAAAATTAGAATAGTATTAAAGAAGGCTCAAGTTATGAAAATAGATTTGTACTTAGAAAATAAAATGAAAATTAAATTTTACTCAACATATTTTAGAGAGTTTTTTTTATTTTTATTAATTTATATATTTAGTTATAGTTGTTTTTTATTTACAATTTCATCTATTGAAAATTACAATTTATGTATTGATTGTGTACATATGTATTCAATTGTGAATATAATTAATTAAGTAAGTACTCATTCTGTATTTACTAATTAAAGCAACAATACGTGTATTTTAAAAATATTTATTCACGTTCATTGTAACTGAATGATCTCAATTACGTTAAAGTGTGCCAAAGAAAGGCAAACAGTGAATGTAAATCAGTATAGTGTGTATAGAAACGATAGCCATCGTATCTTACTGGTTAAATTGTAATTAAGACTACATATTTTTCATATTATAAGCAACCCTGTTTTGAAAATTAGTATTTCATTTATTTATTATTATTAAATTTTTTTAATTGTTAATGACCATCTGGTTTAACTGTAAATTTATAGATTTTAACTTTTATGCTGTTATTAATATTGTATTTTATGTAAACGAATGTATTTATTAATCGAGACAATATGTTTATATATTTGTACTTTTTATTAAATAATTATCAAAAGTGTAAATAAAAGTTTACTTACAACAAATTGTTTATGTTTCATGAATATGTATGTACATTTCTCTAAAATTAAATTAAAATTACAAAATATTTGCATTTTTTTATTTTAAAATTCATTCAGATGAAGGTAGTCTTTTCACATTGCAGAATTTTATTATTTTATGTTTCGATGTCGTTATCTTTAAGTTTTATATTCGGTAATTACAAATATATTTACACAGAATACATGAACCAATTAAAATCGTTATTTAAAAAATGTTCACTTCTCGTAATTTATAACTTATTCAGTGATATTTTCTAAATAATATGCTGAAATTACTAAATTATTAACGTTTATTGAGTAGAAACTATGCAGCGTTTCTACAAGATTGTTGAATATGTTTCGTCTTTAGTATAGAATTAGAACCGTGTTTTACGGTGGAATATCTATTAAAGTATATAATGCTTTTGTTAGGATATTTAATATGTATGTGCATGTATATATATATATATATATATATATATATATATGTACACACACATATGTATATGTGTATAATATAACATACATTTACGTTTAAGTTTACATATTAACTAATAATAATAATATATAATTCTTCAAATAATTGATACTATAAAATTTAATCAAATATATATAAGGAAATATGTTACATATAAATTTGTTGTCAGTGAATTAATAACGCTAATGTATCTGAAAATTTGTATTGAAATAAAATTTGAGTAAAAATATATTTTTTCAATGTACGATGGAATATTAAATAAAATTAATAATTTTATAATAATGAAATAGTATATTATTTCATATAAATTATTATTATTTAACAATTCATAAATATTTTAGCTGTTTTATATTTTAATTAATCTCAGAGTTATAAATTTTGCAAAAAAAATTAGGAGATATATAAGTATATAATATTGGAATGCATAATGCCTGTTTTATTTCAAGTTTAAAAGATTGTCCTTAAATAAATTTTCATCAGAATGATTTGTTACGGCCAATTTGTAGAAAAATGTCCACAAATGTCTACAATAAAATGTCTGTCTACAAATAAAATTTATTTATAACATAATTTGATTATTTTAGATTATAATATAGTTTTATGTTAATAGTCTTAAACAGTCGTTTTTGTACAAAGTGTAAGTTACTTTTTTTAATTCTTAACTAAAGTTTTACTAATTGTAGATATGAAATGAACTTCAAATGTTTATATAAATTTTAGTAGATTTCTTTAGTGTGAAATTTTATCGTAACATATTTAATGGTTTTTCAATATGTTCCTTCAGGTATAAGAACACGACCTATGGTATGTATGGACATAGAATTCACCTCGTACACAGAATATACAAATGATATGAAACCGACTGTTGCAATTAAAAATATGTAATTGTACTGAAAAATAAATAATTGATTATTGTAAAATATATAATAAAGAATTAATTACGTTTTTTTAAGAATGATTCATATAGTTCAGAAATTATTTTTCAGTTTACTAAATTATTGTTTGTATTTTTTGAGACAGTTAATTTTTTAACGCTGTTTCATAAAATTATCAACACAGTATTTGAAACAGTAATTTTTATATAAAACAGAATATAACATTCGTTATTATTGCGTACTTTTTACATTTTATAAAACACTCATCATACATTGAACGTCGATTTCATAAATATTTATATATGTAGCGTTATCATATTTTATTTTGTTTATCTAACATATTTTGAAGTATCTTTTTATCTGTCAGAATTCATGGCTGTTTCGTTGCATCTGTCTTGTCAATTCATTTTCGTTACAATATGACGCGATCTCAATTATTTCCTGTCCAGTTACCATATTTCTCGTTATAATGTTTGTTTGTTTTTTGTTGACGCTTTGAATGTTTCGATTGTTTACTTGGCCTCTTTTCCTGAATGTTACAAAGTTTCGACATTCGTTAAATAGTTTCATAGCTCATATTTTAGTTTTATTGTATATTTTTTTTATTGTTGTTTTTCTTCTTATGTAACAGAAATAGTTGATCGATTACGTAGATTCGAATGTGTGGCATATATGTAAATATATATATATATATATATATATATATATATATATATACATATATATATACATATATATATATATATATATATATATATATATATATATATATATATATATATATATATATAGATAGATAGATAGAGTGGAAAAGGTTAATTTTATTAATAAATTTCAGTATTAGATTTGAATCTGTTACTAAAAATTATCACTTCGAAGTCAAAATTATATTGTAATAAATGAAAGATGAATTGTATCGCAATCAAATTTACAAATGATGGGACACTATGGAAATTTTCATATTATTTAAAAATCTATTAAAGTAAAAATTGAGGTACGATATTTTGACTTCCCAAAGATAATATATACTGAATATGTTTTTGATAGTATTAAAACAACATGGATGCGAATTGAATATATGTAAAAGAAACATTTATTTTTCGTTGCATACAAGACTGTTCCATAAATGCGAAAAAGCATTTTCGAAAGTCGTGAAATATTTCAAATTCTTTGTTATTCGTAATTATAGTCTTATATGCAATGTATGAGCATAAAAGGTACTACAATAGTTGCAAAAATGCTGTTAAATGTCGTCTGTCTGTAATTAATCTGCAATTTTTATTAAAAAGTATAAAAAGAAACAAGTTTTTTATTCGTTGCCGGATAAAATATTTATAATTAAAAAATGTATGTTTTCGAAAATAATTCATTGAAAATTAGAAAATAAATAAATTATAAAATGTGTTAAGGTTTTTTCCATAGTTTTAGTGTACATATATGTTCGGAAAACCGTATTAATATAATTTATTTAGTAATAACTTAATTTTACTTTACTATTCTTGTATAAATTTAAGAAAGAAAGAATTTTGAAAACATTTGTATATATTTTTTTTGAATATAAAAGCTATTTAAACCCATTTTTTTTTAAAAAATGAATCTATGTTTCTTTAATAAAATAAAAAACTATTTCTTGACAATTTGGATAATGTATATATATATATATATATATATATATATATATATATATATATACACACACACACACAAACATACATAGTATGTTTGAATAGTATGTAGAAACACTAAACGTTTTACTTTATCTTTGGAAAAGATACTATTGTATGAAAATAATTACGTGACAAGAACACACAATAAAGTAAATTCTATCCTATTTCTTAACACCTACATTTTTGCTGTATGCAATGTGGTCTTAAACAACCTACGATAATGAATATTGAGTAAAAAACACCACTCACTAATATTTTGTATAATTAGAAAACATATATGTATGTATGCATGTGTGTATGTATATATATATATATATATATATATATATATATATATATATGTACAAATACACAAACGGAACCAGATATATACTTATGAATCTATGAATGTATGTTACACATGACCCTTTCTGCTATTTATAAAATGAAGATATTTTTGGCGTTGCACTCATGTTTTTTTTATTAAGAAAAGTTTTGTTCAAAATGTGTCAGTTTGAAAAAATATATGATATTGTACGTGTACATACGTGAAATTTAGTTATGTCAAATGATGTTGAGTGAAAAAACATTTTATATTTGATTAATATTTTTCATGTAAGATATTTAATGAATTTATTAAGTTATTGAGTTCAATTATATTCCAAAAATCGTATTTGAATTTAATAGAATTAGTATTCAATAAATTTCAAATTGTATTTAGTGTTATGTAACATATTTCGGTTTTAATTGTATAAAAAAGATAAAACATATTTAAACATTACTGATATTATAAAGAAATACTTTAATAAAAATGTTTATGGTTAGCTTTATGAAAGTGGAAGAAAATAATTTAAAAAATCGTCGATGAAAGAAAATAATTATTATTTTTATATTAAATTGTTTTCAGTTAGTAGTTTTTCTATTATTTTATATTAATGTAAAAGTAAACGTCTGCTTTATTTAAATACTATTGTATGTACATCGAGTTCTCATACTATTTCAATAAAAATGTTTGATTTTTTAATTGTTTAACATTAAAATCAAGTTATTTATAAAATATAAAATTTTATATAAGACTTGAATAATATAATTCAAAGGAATACATTATTTAATGTTATACAGTTTAAATTGTTTAATTTAAAGCTCGGGTAGTTCAATTTTTTCCGTTATAATAATTTACAATTCTGTCGTATAATTGCTGTCAACAACAGCATACACTTCAGCCTTTTTAGCTGAAAACTACCCTTGGTTCTTGTATATTTTAATTGCATATGCTTGGCGATATTATAGAAGCATAACGAGTTGTGCCGTTCATATAATGGTCACTGAACATTTCAGTTAATTTTAAGGATAGGTATTATGAATTGACGTTATATTTGACCCGTATAATTGTCTTGTAGGGATCTACGCAGAATGTTTATTTTATTTATGGCTGTATTCTGTTCAATATATTTTCTGCACATTTTTTTTCTGTTCATTTATTTCAGTGTAGTTCAATGATTTATATTTTTATATACAAAATTGTAGTCATATATTTTTTATTCATAATTATATAGTTCTGTATTTGTAGTACAATTTATACTTGATTCTAATTTTTTTTACAGTTTTTCTAAGCGACAGTGCATTATGTACAAAATAGATATTTTTTTTATTCTTTACAAATTTAATTTACTTTTTCATATTGCTTGTATAAAAACAAATTTAAAACAAATATTTTTTTATTTATTTCTTAAACATCCACATTGAAACTATTAATAATTCTTTTGCGTTATTAATTTAAATAATTCTAAAACTTTATACATCTTTGTTTCGAAATAATTGGTTTGTTTGTGATATATTAATAAGAATAGCTAATTTAATAACAGATCTAACATTTTGTATAGTAGTTTATGTATATGTATACAGAAGTATTTTTTTGAATTAATGATTTTATGTTTTACCAAAGTCATACCTATATTAGTTACAAACATTTTCTTCTATAAACGTATTCGCTGTCAAACAAGAAAGTTTATACCGTTTGTAGTTCCTTAGTGCTTAATTGTTTTGCATATGATTATAACATAAGTTCAGCTGAAAATTATGCTAATATTATTCTGAAATTGCGTCTCTATGTTAGTTTTGTATAGTTGCTTGTCCTCTGTAATTTGCACACGTAATGCAAAATTAATATGGTTATTTAATACACGAACAAATGCCCGAAAATGAGAAAATGTATATATATATATATGTATATATATATATTATTTGTATTGATAATATATAAAATTATAACATTTAATATGAAATTTATGAATAGAACTGATAAGTTAACGTTTATAAAAACACTTTAGATACTAGAGTTACAATGACTTGTTATTAAAAATATGTTATTATATCTTTTTGTAATTTTGATAATATCTGATTCAATTAGATAAGTAAACGTCTAAATAATGCGTTTAAATTTTATCGCTGTCAATAACAATTGATTTATTGTTCTCTCTAATTTTCCAAAAATTCTACCGAGGAGTGTCGTTAATTGCATGTCTAGTACAAATTAATATTATACTTATTATAAAAAATTAAAATGACCTAGTTCCGTTTCGTATTTATAAACTATTTCATCTTTATCGTTAAAGGAAATGAATAGATATTTGTGACATTTTATTTGGAAACTATCTTTGATGCGTTTGTAAATTATATCTTGTATTTAATAAGTAATCATAAATGTAATGTTTATCGTAATGCAATTACAATATTTTGAACTTAATTTTGATATCTTATATTTATCCATTATAGTGTCATTTGTAGTAAATATGTACGTTATAAATGTTAGTTTTAATACTGATGTAGTTTAATGTCGTTCATTTTGTTACAGATTAATAGTTTATTCGATTTATTTCACTTTGATTTGCAATTGTATATATATATATATATATATATATATATATATATATATATATATATATACTCGTATATATATATATATATATATATATATATATATATACGTTCATGTATACTCAAAAAAATATATATGAAATATGTATGATATTTGTTTACATTTGATTAATTATTCATTTGTCTATTTGAAAATATATTCATTTTAATGTGTATTTGAATATTCAACATTCAGAAAATTGTGTATATATATATATATATATATATATATATAAATACATTCATACATACATATACATACACACACGGGGGCGCGCGGAACTTATCATGAATTCCCATTTTCTCATATTATCTTCTTTTGTGCGAGTTGTTTTACAGAATTAAATTTACTTGTTTTAACATTAAATTTATAATGAAATCGTCAAGTAACTGTAAAATTTGTATCAACTCATTTCTCTTTATGTTATACAATTTCTTAATAAAGTACATTCTGAAATATTTAAAGAACGATAAATATTAGAAAACCGGAAATAGTAGCGTAGAATGTGTTTTAATGTAATTGTTAATTTAATTATATAATAGTATTTTTTAAAACGATATTTTAATGTTTTATTGTTGTAAAAAAAACAATAATTGATTGAATAATTCGAGTGTGTGTTAAACAGTGTACCTACTTGTAACGAGCTGAATAAGTTGGTAAATTCGTTTACAGTGTGTTATTAATTTAAAAAAATTAGTTGAACAGAGTGACGTTTCTCTCCTGCCATATTCATAACAGTAATCCAATGCCGTAATTACGAATGCCATAATATCCTTTTCCCGGCATCAAGAAATAACACAGCACACAGCGAAACATATTTGGGATCATCTGCTGTCAACTGTCACGGTGGGGCGTTTCCTTACGGCTCATAAACACGTTATACTCTCAGCAACAACCACTGACAGAAAGCTTGTGATGGCTCTGGAATAATATAAGCCAGAACTTTAATTAGTCGTACTTTTTACGACACACTAATAGCTATGCGACATTCCGAATATTGATGGTATAAATGACGTTAATAATTGACTATTGTTAGCTTAAATCCGTGGCATTTAAATAGTGGAGGATGATAAACAGATTAATCCTTCATAACTATATATATATATATATATATATATTTCGTGAAATACAAAATACTTTTTTTATGTTCAAATGCACATTATTTAATCCTTATTGTATATTATTTTTAATTAGTATATTCAGCTGCATATAAACATCCTATTATTCATTTTAAACATTGACAAATAATTAATTTTTCTAGATACAGAAAAATATTTTTTGTGTATGCTGTTATTTTAATATTTCATCGTATATATACAATGTGGAAAATAATTACAGAATATTCATACTTGTCGATAATCCTTTATATATATATTTATATATATATATATATATATATATATATATATATATATATATATATATATATATACATATACATATATTGCTATTATAAGTTTTCAGTTCCTATATTCCTTATAAGTCGATTTCTGAAAGTAAAAATTCGATATTCTAGAAATTACTTTTAAAAAGTACAAGCCTTGCTAATTAAATTGAACTTTATAAGATTTGTATGAAAAACCAACGTCAGCAAATATTAACACCGCACAATTTGTCGAGTGAATACATTGAAATTAATTTGGACGAAGTTAATTGAGTTCAAATTGACAATGAACATAAGAGACGTATCAAATTAATTTTAATGGTGTTTTACTGTCATTCTATTAACGATTTCAATCAACCGTAATATTGTATGACTTGAATGCACCTACACTACTTATGCGATGTACAATGATTACTGAGAAATTTTGATCTTTGTTCTATTTTCAAATCTCATTTCAGAAATCGGTTCTTCAGTGTCTTCGTCGGTTAATTAAATCTTATTCAATATCGTGCTATACGAAGTTAGTATGAAAGATAAAATTAAGTTAATAAACTTGTGAAATTCATTTAGGTCTGCCGCATTATACAGTTTAAAATGATTTGTATGTGCGTTTCAGTATTTCTGCACGAATTTTGAAGTTTCAGTTATGATGTAAATACATCTCTAACACTTTTATTCGTCTTTAAAAGAAGTGATACTCGATGTCGACATAAACATAATTTACATCAATTCACTATACAGATGATATATCGAATAATTTGAATTTGTTCTGCAAGATTTACATTGTTTAATAGTAATCCTTGAAATAATTTCATAATTCTATATATTCAGTTATATAAAATAAAGAACTATTTATAAAATGTACAAAATCTGCATAGTACTTAATTTCAGTCGTTTTTTTTGATCTCAGTGTTTGTTTTATAAATTTTATCGACCGTCGACGGCCATGTGTGCGTATGGTAGAATATAATGTATTGCAATTTACACACATTGAACTTTTTTTATTATGACCTCAATATATCAACCAAACAAAATAGGTCGTGCTATAGAGGTAGGAATTCCTGCCATTTATTTTTTTCTCGTATTAATAACATCGCATACGTTATAAATTAAATACAAATCACCTCATACTGAGAACATATATCTATTAAAAAAATATATAATTCGTTACTTCCTCTGTTGATGTTAAAAATATGCGTTTTAAAAATGTATTGACATTTATATAATCTTAAATATTAAGTAATGCACTTTTATCTTGTATAGTTTTTGTTAATATTTTTAATTATATATTAAAAAGTGTTTTTGTATAATTAAGATGTGTAATATTGTATAGTAAAGTTAATATATTATAATATATATTGAAAAGTATTAGTAAAAGTAGTTAATATATATTGAAAAGTGAATATTAAAATTTGTACACGTCATAAATTATTTATAATAAGGTATTGTAGATAGAATGTTCCTTAACTAATGACAGTTTAAGTAAACTTTCAACTAGTGATAATTTAAGTAAACATTAATAAATGTAACAATATTGTTATTTTATTATTTATCTTCAAACAAATTATGAATTAGTGTACTTAATAACCTTAAAACTATAAATTAGTATTTATGTAGATACCATATGAATGGAAAATAAAAGTACATGAATAGCTTACTCAAACTGGTATTATTATATATGAAAATTGTTCAACTAGAAGGGATCTGTTATTAAAACTTTGTGAATTGGAGAGGTACCAGTACATAAAATTTGAAAACAGACTACATACAATGATATATTGTTTTGTTGTTTGTTATTTATTATTTATAAGGATTTTTCAATAAAGTATGTACTATAAAATATAAATGTATTATTATATATATATATATATATATATATATATATATATATATATATATATATATATATTTAACACGTGGACATTTAGTCTTGTTTTATCCAATTCTATGTTTTGTTCATTCAGTTCAGTTTAATATTTAAATATAAAAACATTAATTAAAATCATGTTTATATAGCAAGTCTTTATTACATGAGTATATAGTTAATATTTTTTTTATTGAAGGTAATAAAAATTATAGCTAATGTGATAATGTTCGAAAATAAAACGTTAATTAATATTTAAATAACAATTTTTAAATAAAGCTTTCAAGTTGACATTTTTGTAAAAAATAGTTTTCTTTATGCATGTGTGCATATTTCATTCTTTGTTATTTTGTTAATATATATATATATATATATATATATATATATATATATATATATATATATATATATATATTATAAAAAATAATTGCATTGAAATCATTCGCTTTTACGAGTAGGAAATTGTGATTACTATTGTAGAAACTGTAGTCTTTAATTGATATCAATGTAATTTTAGAACGAATGCTCAGTAAAGAAAATCTTTTCATTCGTTGTTTTTTAATGAATATTATTTTTTTTTGTAAATAGGCTGTAATTAAGTGTAATTCTCGTTTAACTCTTAAACTACACACTATCTGTATGAAACATACGAAACACTCTGTTGTTGAGGTCCCTTTGACCAGAACGTGTAGTTTAAGGGTTAATGAATACAATTTTAATTTGTGTTAGATATTTACTAAACGTAATTCATTCAAAATATTAGAGTCTAGAGCTTAAAACATACATTAATTTGCTCAATATCGAAAGAAAATACATATTAATGTTGAATTATATTTTGTTTGAATGAATTTATGGAGCAGTACTAGTATTTTATTAATTGTTAGAGATAATTTTAAAGAGATGTCATTGAAACTGTTAAAATTATAAATATCGCAGAAATTTATATTTTGTATAAAATATTTCATATTACTTTCATGATATCGATTCTTGTTCTGTGAAAATTCAAACTTGAAAAATACAGATTAGTTTTCCAAGAAAGCTTTTTATAAAATATATGTTGTAAATAATGGTCCATAAATTGAAAATATTGTATGTTGTGTTTTTATGATATTTTGCACGGAACCAATATCAGAAAAAAAAATAATTATACTACACTTTTCTGTAAAGAAATTTGGAAAGTGATTGATTGATTTTATATATTCTATAAACATGTAATATATATATATATATATATATATATATATATATATATATATATTAAATAACGTTAATGTAACAAAATATTTGATTATATTATTGAATATTTCTAGAAATTTGGAAAAAAATAGAAATATGAGGATGTTGCAATGATTTATTGAAAAGAAAATATGCTTTTTTGTCTGCTTCTCTTTAAAACAGGTTTTAGATAATGAAAAAATCTAATTTTTTGAGTACATATATTTAATAATTTTCTTAAAATAATTTTCAGATATTGTATGCACATTTTTTAATTGATATTCATTATCTTTACCAACAAAAACATTTGTTTAGAAAATTTAAATTAATTCATATTAAGTCTGTATATATATATATATATATATATATATATATATATATATATATATATATATATATATATATATACTTTCATCAAGTACTGAAACGAATAATTTATGTAAAAATTAAGTTTTAAAACAGTACCACTTTTTATATAATCACTATTCTCGTTAATAGTGCAATTACAGTATTCTTCTTGATTTTATTACTTTATCGTGTTTTAAGGCTGAAAAATCAACATAAAATTTAATACAGTAAGATGAAACGACGCAATGATACGTTTAATAAATGTGTCGTGGATAGTTGGAATGTATTTGTGTATGTAAATCAGGAGTGTGCACCCTTTTTTATCTAATGACTCCAGTTTAGTTAATCGCTGTGTTTACTTTCCTGAAATTATATCCTTTCAAATTAAACACAGTATATTTTATTGTAAATTTTATATGTACAACTTTTTTTATCATTCAATAATTACTAACAAGATTTTTTAATAACAGTCTTATTAATCTATTCGTAAATTTAACTAAAAATCTTATTAGAAAGAATGTAAAAGAATAGTATAATAATAGAAGTGTACAAAAACATATTTGAATATGTATTGTGGAAAATAACAGTAAAAATATATTTAGATTGTTTGCTGTGATTTTTTTTACCTACTACATGATGTTTCTCTGTGAGAAATAAACAATCGTCAATTTGCAAATATTTGAATTAATTAAAAATGAAATATTCATATTAATGTTCATAATGTAACATGCAATGAAGAATAATTCATAGTACAAGGTCAGATAAATAATAAATGTGCATTACACGTTTAGGATGATGTAATTCTTTTCAAACCACGTCTTTGCATAAAAGACGTAGTAACGAATTGTGTAATTAATAAGTATTTATTGCAAAAAGTACACCTGTTAGACATATATATATATATATATATATATATATATATATATATAAAAACAAATACTATGAACTACATTTATTTCGATTTATTGTCGAATATATTGTGGTTAAATATTTTCAATCCCGTAAAATTATTTATTGGTTTTAAGTAGTTTCTATGATGTTTTAATCCGAATTTTATAGTCTCGAAATTTATTCTTGTATGAAATGTAAAGGTAAATGACTCATGCGAACGTGTCGAACGTGTGATTAAATTTTGTGCAAGAATTTGATGAACTTAACGCAATAACGTGACACGCAAGTACTAAAATAACGTGCGTTTGTCTGCATATGTGCGTGTGCATTTGTACAGCAGAGTTGAAAATAGAATTGTCGTTTTGATTTCTTTATGTATATTGTGAACATCGTCTAGTCGACTCACTGAAAATATACTAACAATTATTCTCATTATGTTAAAATATTCATTACCTCGACATCTATTCGAATAGCATATAAATAGATCGTCGCGTTGGATGAAATGAAAAGAAATTTTATTCTATACATCGAAATAAATCAAAAGTATATCGATGTTTTTGAAATAATGCATTAGAATTATAAAATTAACGAAATTAAACTTTAACGAAATTAATTATTAAATTAAAATTAACGAAATGTTACTGCTTTTTCATATATTACAGGTTTTTTCTAAATTTTTTCATGTTATTCCCACACATTTCCGCATTTCGTTATTTCCTGTCCCATATGACACATTTTCATAAATTCTCAAATCTAATTTCGTAGAATTTGGAAACCAGATTTATTTGAAAATAAATTGAAACAGTTTATTAATTTTTTAAGTAATACTATTTAGTCCGCAGCTTCATTTAAAAATAATGTAAAATATTTTGTTTAAAATAGCTTTAAATTGTGTTCAGGTGAACGTAGATTAATTATGATTTAAAAATATTAAAATGGAGTGTTTACTAACTTTTTTATAAATTTATTATCGCTATCGAGCTAGTTTGTTAATAGAAGCAGTAGCTTGATTTTAATTTTTAATTCGTTTTTGTAATGCGTCTCATTGATTTGAAACTAATAGAATTATTTGTGTATTTTAATTTATTTTGTTTTGTAGGGGATTAATTATCATGCAGTGTAAATAGTGTAGTAAATATTATATTGGTAATCAGCTGTAAATATGATTTTAACAAATAATTAAAATTTTTAAAACGATTTAATTTTACAAAGAGTTTTTTAATTAGCACGAAACATTTTTATGTTTTTAGTCCAATCAGTTATTTATTATGTAACTTAAATATAAACTATCGATACACATTTGTGTGCAAGTGATTTTAAACAATGTTACTGTTATTTCTATTATTATTTTTTTTTTGTACATATGGTACTAAACGATCTCATTCCTGTTTTGTAAACTTATTTAGTATTCATTTTATCAGTATTAGTCTTCATTTGAAAAGAAAAAATGTTATCTATGTAATTATATTGTATGTCAATGTACGTCAAACATTTAAAAGTTATAATTGAATGCATTCATTTAAAAGCACGAACTGGAAAAATATTCTATAAACAGTAATTTATAAAATGTCAGATTTAAATGTTTTTGATGGAAATTTTCGAAATCGTTTATTAATTTGTTACAAAGTTACGTCGAAAAAATTGGAAAAATGAGTTTTGTTTTTAAAATTTTTAGTTTTCTAATATGGCTTTTTTTAAATATATATATATATATATATATATATATATATATATATATATATATATATATATTGCATGTTTTCAGATTTAGATTGTTAAGTAAGGTTGTAATTTAAAATCATTTATGCGTCACAGTTTGTTGTTATACACAAGTAAAATTGTTTTCAAACTTATCTTAAAAATGTTTTTCTGTTTTAAATTATTTACTTCGGTATTCATTTTTAAATTCCTTGTAAATATAAGTTTACATGGGAATATTTGTGTATTCTGTTTTTTAAAAAAACAGTCTGTATTTAATCACAGATTAATGGTGAATGTAAGAGAGTGTCACTATTGTGTTTTGTAATTGAATATGTGACTGAAAAATGTAATTCTGTAAGTTTGCAAAGTTAGATCCGAAAAAAGTAATTTTACAAATATGTTGTTCCAGTTGATATTAACATTTACATTTTAAACTGTTGTTAATGAAACTAGTACGTACAATATCATCTGTTGGGTACAGTAAAGAATTTCTTGTATTCGTTTTTTGTGTTTTTGATCATGAAAAGTGAACTTTTTTCTGTTTAGGGTTATTTTTAGTATGTTTTGTACTAGAATGTTTCTGTACGTAACAAAAAGTTAAAATAAACTCTTTAAAGTAATTCATGACAATCTGAATAGTTTTGTTTTTACAATCGATTATTTTTTATAGATTTACATGTACTATATTAATAGTTTATGTTGAAATATGCACCGTAAACTATTATCAAATGAAATTAAAAAGCATGCAATTACTTTTCTTTATTTTTTGAATTGCATAGTGTATTTAATCTTATAGATTACAATATCTTCTTGTATACATATATTGAGCTTTTTATATACAAATCTTTTACAATACACGGTTGATATTACAGAACTGATAAAATATTATGAAAATAACTTTCGCACGAACATATAATAATATTAAATATTGAAGCATTTAACGCATTCTTTAATATATTCCAGTATGAATAACAAAAAAAAAAAAAACGAAATCCATCCATCAAAAACTGTTTCGTTCAATATGTATGAAAAATATTAGATGTTTTTCCTATAATCCTTTTTTGATGCTGACAAGCGGTAAATGGAAACAGATTATATCTATCCCTTATATAAATATGAGGAACAAAACAGTCCAATAAATATATGTATGTGTGGTGAAACAAAACCGCATTTTTAATAAATTCATAATTTCACTCCGGGGAAATTTATCCTGTCAGAGAGACGAAGCGTGCTTTCACTCATAATACATGTAATCTAATCGATTGTGTCCTACATTCGTATACATACAAGTGGAAACGAGATTAGTGTCGCTCGTTGTCTTCGTGTAAGCTTTTCTAACAATTACATTACAACGAGACAATTTAATTAGATAAAAAATTATAGAAATTATTTTTGCATCTTTTCGAATTCATTCTGATTAAAAAGCATTTATTAACAAGTAAATATCTCTTTTTTTGATTTAATACAGGTTTAATTTACAGTATCTCTTTGATTTTTAATCGTATACTCAGGAAGTTTTACTTTTTTAATCAAAAGGACATGATAATCGTATAATTTATTTTAGTATGAATTAAACTTATTATTAACACAAGTATTAAATTATTCTATAATTATTCTTCAATCAAATTGATAAATTAATTGTAATATGTTAAAAAAAATTATTCAATTACCCTAAAATAAAAATTTGTACGCAAGTAGGATCGATTGAATAATTTATAAGTAAGTTTTTGCACTCATTTGAAATCGTACAGTTTATTAACATTGTAACTTAAAATTATATTACATAAATTCCATCCTGTAAGAGATTGTAACAGTTTCCTAGGAAAAAGTTTTTCCAACAAGAGAACAAAGTTAATTTTAACGCGACATATTTCGCAGTGAGGGCGATTGTATGTCTGCAGAAGACAACTTTTGAACTTTTTAAACCCCCGACTCATATTATTTTCTGTATATATATATATGTATATATATATGTATATATATATATATATATATATATATATATATAAATGTGTGTTTTTTTATTCATATCGTCCTTGTAAATCACTGTAGACATTTTGAAATATTCTTCAACACTTCTTACTGTTACGCATCACAATTTTACTCGTTATAACATTGTTCGATTTTTGTATACACTTATTACAGTGTCAGCTAAATTCAAAGAATTTTAATTTTTCGAAAAGTTTTAATATTTCAGTAATTTTTAACGTATTCATTGAGATTTTTTTCACTCTTCACGAATATTATTTTTCATATTGACCTTTGTTAATAGTTAGTAATGTATTTTTTATTTCCATTGTGTATAACTTTAAATTAATTTTGATTCAGTTTAAAAATTTTAAAAATTATATATAAATGTACTACTTTAATATATATATATATATATATATATATATATATATATATATATATATATATATATATATGTCGTATTTTATTATTAAAAAAGTACTTTTTTCAATATTTATATGCTGAAATTAGAATAAAATGAAATCAGCAATCACCACAAGAAATTTATAAAAGTATAAAAAAAGTATTAATGTATTTAAATAAAAAAAAAAAACATAAACAGTATTCTGTATAAAATAATCTATTATTGAACCCACATGTTCCAGATTAAACAGATTTAACCTTTAATTCGTCATAATTGTAAACGATTTATTCAAATTATGTTATTTGTGACACCTACGAGTGTAATGTCTTTCAAACAAACAAAAAAAAGCAAAATGACACTTTAAAAGAGAAGGATGTTACCATTAATATTATTTTATTTTTGTACATGATTTTAGTATAAAACTGTAAACATCTCCTAGCTGCTGTTATAATTGTATTTATAAGTTGAGGTAATTTTCTTTAAATAATTTATGGGTTTTCATGATAGGTACATTTTTTTGTTTTGGTTAGTGAATAACCTTTATTTATTTTTTAATTATCTAGACAAAATTTAATTTATTAAAATTTAGTTTTGATTAAAATTGCAACAAAAAAAATGAATGTGTTGTATTATGTTTTTAAAGTAGTTTATCTATTAAAAAGGTAGTTTTATAAAAAAAAACAGATATTTGTGTCATGCATTTTTATTAAGATGTGATTTTTATATTTAATATAAAATTTACTACATATGCCTTACGAGAAAATGATTTCCTTAATTTAAAAATCTGTATTGCAGTATATATTATTTAAAATAATTCTTTCTTAATTAAAAATATACAGAATGCTCAACTGAGTGAAATCGAATAAGTTTAATGAATTATGAATGAAATAATAACTGTTCGACTATAGAACGAATCAAGTATATTATTTTTTATATTATTTATAATTGAGTACAATGTATAACGATTGTTGTGCCTTATATAGTTAGTGTTCCATTGAATAATCATTTCAGTATCAATTGAAGGCTGTATTGAAATATAATAGTATGTTTTTTAATATTGATATATCAAATTATTTTTATTAATTAAATGTCGAATATTAACAACGTAATATTATTAATATGTTATTATATTAGTCTTTATTTACAAAACTATTTCAATAAATTGAAAAGTATTTCATGTGCATACTAAAAATAGTAGAATGTTTTCATATGAAAGAGAAATATTTTTTTAAAAGAGTTAAATGTATCAAAATGATTAATATTAATTTTTTGTCGGCTTTATTTTCAATTCGTTTTATCAGTTAAAATAACTGGGATGAACTTTATATCAGATACGAATGAGTTTGATTTTGTTATATTAACAAATAAAGGTTTATTATTTAACAATACAGTGAATGTCACCAAAAGGAAGTAATTTTAATATAAAAGTCTGATATAAGTGAAAATATTTAATAACTCTAATAATTAAATTATGAAAATTTCAGCAGCATGTATTCATGGACCTGAGCCATAATAATGAAATGATTTAAAATTAATATCAGGATGAAACTTACTGGTCCGAAAACAAGAAGACGTTGTTAATATATTATAAGCACATTGTTTAAATTTTGTGGTATATTTGCGGATATTTGTGTTACCATACAGTTTCTGTATAGAAAGCCATTTCTGAGCTTAATTATTGATCAGTACAATTTCTGCGTGAAGATATGTTTTACATTATGTTCAGTGCTAAATCCAACGTTACGCTTTTGTGACAGTGACTGTAACATAAATTATTGTCCACAATGTATTTATAATAAGTTCACTCTTACATTTTTTTTTACATCAGTATAAATCAAGAGTGTTTTATATTCAGGTTCAACATTATAAGAAAAATTCTTATTAATGCAGGTTTTTCTAATAAAAAAACATGTTTTATGTATAAAAATATGAGCGACTATCTCTTTCATTAGAGTAACTTGTCGTTTATTGTATCATACAGTGTCATTATGTATCATTTAAATAGTATATCTTATAAATAATCCATTGTTACTCCCAAAGATTGATATTGTATTTATTGTAATAATAGAGAGTGTAACAAAAATCGTTTTGTATTAAATCGTTGACTGTTAAGTTGAAATGTCAACTGAAATGTTGCACATAGTGCGATTAGAATAATACTCCACCCACCTTTATATAGGACATTATTGAGGTCATATTTCAGTTTTCAGCTCGTAAAGTTTACTTCTAGATAAATTTCAAAACAATAGTTTAATTTACAGGCATGTATCTTGAAACTTTCAAATGACCTCTGTTGAGTTCTTTATGTTGTATATATATATATATAACATGATGTAATTCATAACTGATCGTTAAGTTAATAGAATTTTATCGTTAAACAATCTTTTCGTCAAAAAAGTTCTGAAAGTAATAAATCTTCCATGAAAAATTATAATCACTGTTAAAAATCTATCCTCGCTTCTGATACAAGTTATCAAACAATTTATCTGTCAGAAAAATAAATTGATTCTCTAACGGTTTGTGATTAAAAAAAATCATCCGTGGAAGGAAAAAAAACCGAGTTTATCTCGTGTATCTCAGCTGTAACACTCATCTCGTATCCTTGCGGTGTTTAACGAGAGGTTCATTTAATTTCGTGTCGTACTTGACAGATTCGTTGCAATCAGCTTTCTATCCATCGGACTGTATACTTTTCATTCATTCGTTTTCTGTTTTATTCGTTTATATTCTCTCGTTACTGTAAATTGGTTTCGTTTCTTGTTTGACTTATAACGTTCTGTTTATGTCAATTGAAATGGCACACAATACGAATTTGTTGTTGATTTGAGGTCGTTAATTTTCAATTAACATGTAAGAGATTAAGGAAAAATAATATTCTAAACTGTTTACTTCTATCTCGTGTGTTTCATCTCAGTATAAAATCGAATTTTATCCAAAGAAAGTAAACTTCAGTTTAATGAATAAACCTGTTGAGAATATATAATCATTATTTCAAAACAGGAAATTCTCTAGAGGTTTTTAAGAAAATTACGATTTCATTATGTATGTAAATAAGATTTTGTTTATATATAAAGGTTTATAAATATTTTAAATTGTTGAAAATCTTTTCATAAAAACATGTATTTTAAATATATTTTTATTCGATATTATAAATATGTATATTAAATATAAATGTGTCCGTATGTATTAAAAACAAATCGTTTAATTGACTTGACATTTCGGATATTTTATAAAGTTTTCAATTAATTCAAGTATAAATAAAGGTTAAAGAAATAGTTTAGTTAAAACATTTTTTATTGAAAAATAAGTCTAACGGTTATATGATATTTTTCTTTGTATGCTTTGTGAATTTCTTCATGCTTGTAACCAAGTATAAACACGTGTTACTAATCCGTTAATTTGTATTTCTTAAAAGCATTATTTTTTACACATTATTCTGTTAGTAAACTATATCAACACAATTATGAAGTGTTTCAATGTTTGTCGAATTAGTTTATTTTATCATTAATGAATTAGTTTTGAATAGTTACAAATATATATATATATATATATATATTCTCAATACTGTTTCATTATAACAAAAAAAACAACTTTTTTAATCCGGAAAGAGTGATAAATATGCTTCTAATTATTTTGTTATTGAGTATTTTGATATTATTTTCAATTATCTAATATAATATATCATTTTCACTTTTTTATCAAATCCAATTTCTATTAATTAAATTCTTATCTGTTGATTGTTTTTATTAGAATTCTAGAATGTTCTTCTGACATTGATTACCGAGGTATCAATTCTATTATTAAAAATCATATTTTTATCTCGTAGATTATAATTTGTTTATGTTTTGTTAGATCATCTTGAATTCTTCGATTCACATTCGATAATTTTAGGATTTCCTAAATTAACACACAGAAAACAATAAAGAAAATATTCATAAATGTTAATAATCTTTAATTAATATATTAGATATTGTTGAAAGTAAGTTTATATTCTCTAATAATTTTAGTCGGTTGTTTTAAAGTAACAATCATATATTATGCATTAAGTTTAATTAAGTTGATCTAAAGTGGTTACATGTAATATGTGCGGGTTTTCTACACTATAAGACTTATAGTTGTCGATTAATATTACTACTAATACGAGTACCTTCGTGGTTTTATGTGATTAATAATTATAATAGGTTTGATATTTTTCATATCTATTAGATTCAATGTAAAACTTCGTTTTTTTTCATTTGAATCAGCTGAAATATATGTTTAACGCAAACAAATATAATTAAATCTTCTGTACGATTGAAAGATGTATTTTTGGGAAACGAAATAAAATTTAAACGATAATCATCGAACATAGTCCTATAAATTAACATGGTATATTTGATTTTTTTTACATTCAAAACAAGAACAGTGATTTAACGTTAACAGCTTTCATTTAAAGCTGCACGTTTTGACTGTAATGTTTCAATGATAAGAATCTGAAGGTATTCAACATCAGCAATATAAATTCAGATAATGTTACCCGTACTTTCTACTATTCTTTAATGTATCATTCTGACGGAACGTAAAATTGCCTTCTAGTAACATTTAGTATCATAGATATCTTTTTTATGTTGGTGATATAAGATTGTTCACTGTATTTGATTTTAAATAATCGATATTGCTTTTTAATATATATATATATATATATATATATATATATATATATATATATATATATATATATATATATATAAATGCTATAACATGTAAATCATGACATAATTTGAAATTCTTTTAAGAAGTATGTCATAATTCGAAAATAAAATCTGTAATGAAACGTAGATGTTTGCAGAAAAAACATAAACAGTAAAAAAATCATATAAAAAACAATACTTTGCTTTAAAGTAAAATGACGTTACCAGATGTTGAAGAGCAGCAAAAACTTGTATACTTACATATGTATATACGATACACACACACACACACATATATATATATATATATATATATATATATATATATATATATATAAATGTATATATATAAATATGTAATTTATAAATTTAATTAAAGGAACATTTTTTTTTGAAAAAAACACAAGTGTTTAGGATTAACGATTTTTTTAAAAAATAGGAAGTTATATTTAGTTATTTCTATAAGTTTTTATATTTCGATTCGTTTCTATTTTTTTCTGGTATATTATATTTGATACTTCTTTGAATAAATATTTAGCTTATTTATACACATTAAATAAATTCATATACGTAATAGATATTTAAAGTATGATAGATTTCGAAGTGTGCGTTTAATTTTGTAATTTTCTTATTTAATGATTTTCAAAAAAATCCTGATATTAAATATAAAAAATACATATTTAAATTATAAAATAAATCTATGTCAATGACAAGTATGCTTCTACTTTAATATTATTTTAAAAGCAACAGAATCATTCTTAGACAGAGTGAAATGTTGTTATATTTGTACAAACTTTTTTAAGATCAAACGTTAATGTTTGAAACTTTTTGAAGATCAAACATCGGTTTATGGCTGTGGCTGTGTAGTTTACTTTTAAAAGTATATCGACACAAAGTATTACTCTGAATTTACTTCTTTTGAATTCTACGTGAACAAATTATGATATTGTTATATTCGACAAAAAAGTGGTTAATAACTATTTGGACAATAATTATTTGGGCACTTTTTTGTAATATTTATTTTTATTATAGATATTTTTTTCATACAATAAAACAAAATTTTGTATTTAAATCATACATTTTCGCTCAGTAATTGTATTAGTTCTCCTGTAATATATTCTTGATTTTATTGCTTTCTAGTTTTGTTCAGTTTCAAATCTAAGATACCATATGTATATTTTCAAAGTAATTGTTAGAAGATAAATATTTTTATACATATAGAATAAAAAAAACTTGTTGTTTTAATTTACTTTTTATAGTAAAGTGATTTAAATAATATAATATGTATCTGTTCGAAGCTTTTTGTTTGAAATGACTTTATTTGTTCATCTAAAACGTATGTTATGTATTTTACATTTGAAAAACAGTACGTTCTTCTGAACTGTTTAAATATTTCATGTTGAAAAATTAAATCAACATATTCGTGGACGTATGTACATTGTTCTCATAGGATGTTTGAATATTAAATATCAAGGAAGCGTAAGATTTCATTTATACTCATTTAATGTCAGCATATTTTAATTGCATTGTCCAATTTATAGAAGAAACTAAACACGCAAAGTCACTACACATTGTATATATATTTAATTAGTCAGGCACGTCTAGGGTGGTGCGTAGCTCAGTGTTCGCTTGACGTTCGCGACAAAAGATAAAATACGAAAAGTGGAAAATGAAGGGAAAAGAAACACGCTAAAATCGATACCGAGAACAAACCTTGTGGCTTGTATTTTTTCTTTTCTTTTTTTTTCGTGAAAAAAATGCAAATTTTATGTCAACAAGACGAAAAGCCGTCGTCTAGTGGTTGTGAATGATTAAACAAACCGAAGAACTTTATTATATGTGATGCGTTCAACATACGAAAAGAAGAGAACTGTTTTATTCAAGAGTTATTTTGTTAAATATTTAGTTCGGTCTTACGATTTGTATAACAATAATAATGTAACAGGGTATAGGTCAAATTTATTGCAATTATTTACCACTCTAGTTTACTACTTTAGCTTAAATTATTCAATCCAACCTCTTCTGTTTTTCTATTGACATTATGTCTTTATAGATCAATTTATAATATTTATTATATATATATATATATATATATATACATATACATATAACAAGTTTATGTACAAATATTGCACACCTAGATAAGTAAAAATATTTTTCATAACAAATATTCTGTTATTTTTAAAATATATAAAAATAGCGAATATGAACATCGGAAAAGATGTGTTTTTGTATAGATTGTGAGAAATGATTTTATGTTAAAATATTGTTATGTAGATAGTGGGACAGAAAGTGTGTGTATATATTATATATATTTGAATATTTATATTTTATTTACAAATGGATATATATATATATATATATATATATATATATATATATATATCTTTATTGAAATAAATTTAAAATTAAATTGATACATGTACAGTATCTATTTCCTAGAAAAAAATAATATTTTACAAATATTTAGAAATATAAAAACTCATATTTATATTTTAGATATAAAATATTTCTTTCCATATTCTTGTAATGTTTTAAAAACATTTAATATTATTTTTAATTATTTTAAGGTAAGCTTTGATTGATTATTCAGATGCTGCTTTTTGTATGTAAATGTCTCAGTTATGATTTTTTAAAGAAATAGTTTTAAAATATTTTATTTCTTTACTGTATATATATATCTTATTATGTAAAAAATGGATGTTTACTGGTTAAATATGTTATTTATCTTAGTAACGTTGTAATAATTATTAACGATTTAAAAATAAACTACTGAATTCTTTTATAAATAGTGAACTATTTCTGGATCAATAATGATGACATAGAATTACTTTACTCGCTTTATAAAATTTGCAAACATTCACCTTATAAAATATGCATGTGTCGTTGGTAGAGCCTTTTACGTAGTTATATTTCTTCCCTCTTTAAGTATCCATTATAATTTTTCCACTCAACGCATTTATAAAGGCATTTTTTTTTTAAATAAGTAGAAGAATATATATATATATATATATATATATATATATATACTATGAATCGTAAATATACTTATTTTTTGAAAAAATGACCAAT
The DNA here is from genome assembly GCA_034766995.1 of Acanthacorydalis orientalis. Lineage (NCBI taxonomy): Eukaryota > Metazoa > Arthropoda > Insecta > Megaloptera > Corydalidae > Acanthacorydalis > Acanthacorydalis orientalis. Next base: position 14,788,782 of record CM068323.1, on the reverse strand, counting down.
ATATAAATCAAACATATATACATTCCACATTTGTGCGAATTTCTACATCTGCCAAAGATATTAGATTTTTCTGTATCTATAAAATACGCATACAGGACATGCACATTTCGTTTGAAATGTTGTTACCCGCTGCAAAAGAGACAGTTTCCTCACTCACTGTGTCGATAAACAGTATAAGTAACATGAATTTTTAATGTCCGATCTGTCAGTGGAAGTACTCTCGAGGATTTACTGCGAAACTTAACTGCCTCACTTCACGGCCTAGTGTGCGTATAGCCTTGACGCTTCGTTAAAGCCAGTTCTTGAAATACACGATTTTGCATTTTGCTTTAGGGTGGAAAGCACTGATGTCAGTCAGTCAGCTTGTTAGGTAGGTAGGTAGATACGTGTAGACTGGTAGGTAGGAAGGTGTTTCAGAGTTTACGATTTGAATACTGGAGGGTTAGATCGATCGTAAAAGCATTATTTGATATCACCTATATGTTTGATCGAGGCGTGTGATTCAGTACGCTTGAGATTGTAAACATGTTGTTTCGCATAAATTATATATGTGAGGAGGAAAACTTTGACGTAACAGAACGTTGTCAAATAATGTGTTTGAACAAAACGCACGTATGATTTACATATGTTCATATTTTGTAAACTTTGGTCTCTTGGTATCAATGAAAATATGAACTATTTTCTAAACCATCATGTTAAAATCTTAGAATATCTGTCTTGTCGTATTTTTAAGTTTTTAAATAAAACAGTCGTTTTATAAATTAGGTCAAACGTAATTACACATTGAACATCAATTTATATAAACTTTGTACAAGTAGATACTTATGCATGCTTTTTTTACATGCATATTTGACTAGCAAATAATGAGATTGTGTTTACGATTTCTTTACTGTCATGTGTGTCTGCGGGTCTATTGAAAATGAACTATCGCATCAGTTTCGTCGTCGAATGTATAGAGCGGAACTAGTGCTCCCCTGCTTATGTCGTTGGTTTGAGCCGGACAATGACTGATTGTCCGGCGCTAGATAATTCTCACGGAGTTTTTGTACATTTTCACATACAATTATTTAATTATAATTGTTACTTTGTCAGTTGAAATTAATTCAAATTTTTTTTAATATTTTATCTTTACATCTCAGACTTTTAAAAAATTCGCAATTTAAGTAATGTTAAATCAAACAGTTTAGAATTTTAAATCTTAGTGAATTTTTTTAAATTATTTCAGATATATTAGAAGTATTTTAAATGAAAACTGTTTTAAGTAAATAAGACATTTATTTAATTAATCACATGTAGTATTAATTTATAAATGATACCCGTAAGATATGTCATGTTTTCAATTTTGACAATTTTAGTTTTTCAATAGTATTCAATTCAACTAGTTTCAATGAAACATAATTCTCGTAAATTGTTTTTGTAGAAGAAAATGATTATTCAATTTACACATACAGATATATATATATATATATATATATATATATATATATATATATATATATATGTAGTAAAATATAGTGTACCGTATTAAATTCTACCTCGAGCTCCTTTCCCGAAGTTATGAAGTAGCAAGTACTAAATATTCGTGCTCTGAATACGAAATTAATGCACTGAAAATGGATTAACTTTTCATTTTATATTCAGCGAAAGCAACGCTGCATTGGTCATCTACATATTTCTGAAAGCTTGTGTAGAACATTTAATAATTTCCATACGTTTATGAATAAAGGCCTGTAACGTTTATGTTACAACACAATTTAAAGTATTTTGGATAAAAAAATGAGCCTTTTATTCTACACCATTCCATATGAGCATATATTTATTTTCTATTATATTATTAATGTGTGGAAAATGTGTATTTTGTAATATAAATATTTTATTTTACAATCAGAGTTTTCACGAATTATTAGTGACTTTCTTATATTTACGTTTATTTGAAAACATTCTGCCTAAATTTTAAAATTGTGATAAAAATCGTACATTAACGTTTGTTATAATTTAGAGTATTAAATTCAATTATTATAATAATAATACAATTAAAATATGAATGAATATATTATAGATTTTTCTGTTTATTTATATATATATATATATATATATATACACACATGTACAAACATACATACACACTTTCATTCACGTGCTTGTATTTATACCAGATAAACTTAAAAGATGCTCTTTTAAAAAGTTTTTGTAATTCTTAACTTTTAATAAGTTAGTTATCCATAATTGAGTAAATTTAAAGTAGAATCATGTTTTACTTATAAATTATTGTCACGCTTCTTCACTGTAAAGTTCATTTTAGTTTCAATGCTTGCTTGATTTACAAAACGGCATTACTTGTAGTTACACTTCTATTATGAAATTCTTTGCGTTTATATATATAAAACCGAATCTACATGTATTCTATATGGTAATGATGTATTTATAATTATAATCAAATATTTTATTAATTCTTTACATTTAAAATGTTAAGATTTTCGTGATGTAAGACTACAACAAATATAACTACAGAGTAATATAATTTTCTTATTAATAAATATTTTATATAATAGTTATGTGATTTAAATATTTAATGATTAATAGATTCTTTATTAAAAACATCTTTTTGTACAGAAAATTATCACTAATGCTTTCAGTTTTACTTTATATACATACATGCATATATATATATATATATATATATATATATATATATATATATTAAATATATAAATTTATGAACTACATCTTTGTGGTTATTTCAAGAAATTATGATCAAGTTGAAATGATTTTACAAAGTTATTAATAAAAATTATGATTTTTTAATCTGCGGTTTTGAATATTTTAATATATATATATGTGTGTGTGTGTGTTCTGTTTTATTATATTTTTCGATTAAAAATTTACATTTAAAACGAAAACATTTTTAAAAGACACTTTATTAACATGAAAGAAACGTTTATAATGAAAGAAAATGAATATTTTTAGACGTTAATCAATACGTTTTCAAAAATAAATTAGAAAATATCACCAACGTATGATTCAGCTTATTTCAAGATAAGTTCATATAAAAAAAAGTTAAAATGAAATTTATGGTTTAGGTAGAAACGACGGTGGAAGTAGATACCATAAATATTGAGAAAAATATGGTTGGGAGAGAGACAGCGACCGGAATTCATGAAAATCAATAACTCATTGTTAGCGACTTGAATCGATAAAGTTATTTATATCAATATTAAGTAACTGAAATTGATATTGGGAATCGGCAATGATAGTAGTAAAGTGTGTTTGTATTTCGAGTGTATAAAAGTCTTCAAAAACATTGAAGAACGTTTTGCGAATATGACACATTGGTGTCGATTATAGATAGAGTAATATTTATATAGTGCATAACCAGCGGTATATTAAGGGCGCGGAGTAGGGGGTGTCTAGACTGGGCAGCCACCCGGATCCCCGTGAGCGAGAGAGGGCCCTTAGAAATCTCAAAAGTAATAAGCAAACTTAAAATATTATATAAAATACATTAACAGTGACGGGTCAAGCCGGTGTCGGAATCTGGCTGCCGCCGGGGATCCCGGGTTTTGAGGGTCGCCGAGCTTGGGGAAAAATCATCTTTTTGTCATAAAAGATCGGATTAGTGGTAAAAAAATAAAAATTGATTTCTTGAATTTAATAGTCATAACAAATAGGTGTCTTACGAAAAACGAAGCTTGGTATAATAATTATGCGATATTTTAATCAATATTTAATTTTTAGTTAATTTTATGTTCAGTTCTAAACTTATTCCGATCACAAAAAATATTTTCAAGGAATTTTGAATTGGCTCAAATGAACTCATAAAAGTGCGTGAAAAGAAAAAGTGTAACAATATTAATACAAACAATTTTCATTACAAAGACAAACCGTTTAATTAAAATTTATATTGTGTATTAAAACTTTCTATTCGTAAGTTTTATAGTATTTTAGAGTATTGTTTAACGTTTTGCATTTTTTAAAATATATATTGAACATAAGAACTGTTATTATATGATATGTATCTAACCGTAAAATTTAAATTACTTTAAACATTTAATATCTTGCGTTTTCACTGTTCAGTATATAGTATTATTGAAGAAAATATATCTTTCACTAAAAGTCATTATTGTAGAGAAATTACCGTCATAAAGTTGAACTGTAAAAGGTAAATCCATTACATGTAACACGGATGCTGAAATCCAAATCCCATACAAATAAGATTGATTTATATAGATGGGCTTCTTTTTAATACCTATGTTGTTTATTTTTCAATAATTATTTTAACACAAATAAAAAATAAGTAATGATTTCAACTTGTTGTTTCTCTTTTCAATTTGTATAGTAAAATTTAAAAAAGAAATTATTAAAAAATATTTTATATACATTGTCACATTTTCAAAGTATTTTTTAAATCGAACACTTTTTAATTTTGAATTGTTATTCTAAAGATTTATCGATACAATTCTCGGATAAAAATTGTATTGACTGATGTTTTTGTTACGCCACTGTTCTATATAATAATATTACTGATATCAATCCCATCAAGGAAAATATACGGACACAGCGAGAGGTGGTAAAATGCTGTTAGTATAGTTAACATTTTCATTCGAAGCTTGATGTTTTGTGCGTATACAATACAGCCGTATGAGGCTGGGTCGTTGAGGCGAGGACGGCCTAGTCTTTGGATGCAACGGTGGAATGTTGTGGGTGGTGACGCTTTGGCGTCGATTCGTTATGGCGTCGGGACGTTGTTGACGTGTACACGGCGCTACCTAGCTAACGTGAGTCTATATACTGAGCCAGACACATATATATTATGAGTTGTGAGTACATCAAAAGCACGAATATAGGAAATTGTATTTACTACCTGGATGTATTAACTACTGAGATTAAATATTTTTTACGTTAGTTATGTAAATTTTCATTCTTTTTTTTCCGAAAAGTAATGTTGTAATCAGAATATAGAATAAAACGCGAGTATTAAACACGGTCGTATCTGTAACATAACAAAAAACAGATATGAAAAACGTATATGTATACATTTCATATTTGAATGCTTGTTTGCATGGAAAAATATTTCTGAAATGTACCAGATCGACCATTAGTTCACTAATCAAAATTACTCTTGTGTTTATATATATATATATATATATATATATGTTATATATATATATATATATATATATATATATATATATATATATATATATATATATACATACATACATACACATAGCCACACAAGAATGGTTTGTATAAATTTCACAGGTATTAAAACATTGAAATGATTTGATTGAATCATATTGAGATCGTTTTCATGTAATAGTATTTTAAGATTGGGATTTTACGGATAAGAAAAATAATACAAAAAGGTTTTTGTGTATCGATATACATTAAGTTTAATATATTCAATGTATGCATATATTTAATAACATTCATTTACATAAGAATCGAATTTCTGTTGCTATTTTTATACAAAAATTTAGAGTTAAAAAAGATTTTAATTCTTGTTTTCTCAAGTTTTGAAACGTATTCTTTATATTTATGAATAAGTTTTGAATCTATAAAAAATCTCTTAGACATCATTTGAATAATTTATCAAATGTGTCCTGTTCGTATATCAATGCTTTGTTGTTCATTTTAAAGTGTTTTTTTTTTATTGTTATTATTATTTAGATTCATTCTTTTTTAAGAGTTTTCTTTGAAAAGACGTATATATTTTATTTCTGATAAACTACGTTTGTAAATAATAACTATTGGGAAAGACATTCACTTTCAATCATAAAATTGATCTTAATAGAAGATATTTGTCGTAGTCTTGTAATAAATATAGAGAAAAAAATATTATTCAATTCATCATTCTCTTTTTCTTCAGTTGTATTTCTCCTTTCTAGTATTATAAATATACAAGAAAAAACTGTTTTATTTATTAATATTATGTAAATTGTATATATTTATTAACCATATGAAAACAACTTGTGGCAAATAATCATTCATTCAGTTTAAAAATGCAAATGTATCATCAATTTAGCATTGTTGACCTCTGCTCTCTCTCATTTATTGTTCTGTGTAATGACAAGTCAAGATTTTAGTTTCATTTATACATGTAGAAATGAAAGCATTTTGTTATTGTTGACATGAAAATTATATTATGTATTTTGTATTCAATTTATTTTCATTTTCTAATTTAGTAATTATTTATTTAACATTATGCCTATTTATTAATATTTTATAATTTTGTTACTTAAAAATCAGATAAGTTATATACGGTTTAAAAAATTCATCGATAGGATATTCTGACAGAACATGTGTCAGTCATAACGAAGATACATCTTTTCTTGATGTAATGTACACGAACAGTTACATTAAGAGATTTCGTTTATATCTTTTATATTCTTTAGTGGTATTTTTTATTAGAATCATTGTACGTTGTACATTTTTGTACATATGAGCACTACAGTCGTCTCAGTAAAATTTAAAATAAATGTAATTTTAATAATATAATTTTACAAATTTATTTGCAGGTTAGAAGAATTTTTTATTTTTCAATAAAGTCCCACGTTACAGATATTTCAAAGTATAAAAGAAATGATTTTTTTCATTCGAAATATAAATAATTATTTTTAAGAGAAATATATATATATATTTGTGTAAAAAAATAAACCTACATATAATACACATATTGTGAATGTTTTCCATTCTTTGTATATAATTCTGTTTTTTTGCTTTTTACGCAGAAGATTTATATATATATATATATATATATATATATATATATATATATATATATATATATATTTATATTTATTTATATATTTATGTGTGTGTGTGTGTGCGTGTGTGTTTGCGCGTATCCAAATGTGAAAATCAATAGTATTGAAGTAAAATATAAAAGACCAAATCCACTACTCGCATTACTTGCACACTTCAGATTACTTTCAGTGTACCGTTATCTTTAACATAATCGTATCTCTGTCTGTAGCCGTTCAACGTGGGTGTATGAAACGTTGTAACTCGATCATCTTGTGGGGGATGTTCGTGTGAAAATGATTTCGCGTTTGGGTGAATATGTTTGTTCATACAAACAAAGTTGTTTTGCTGTTTTGTATCATCATTTGTATTGCAATAAAGATATAAAAGGGTAGCTCGAACATTTCTTTATAATTCTTTCTTATAGTTAAATTGTTCTTTTTGACGAAAAAACTTTAGATGTATATAGAATACGAGTTTAATCCATTTTAGAGAATAATGACAATTTGCTATATAACATAAACTTCCAATTGGGTAGATAACCTATTCATTTTTTTTCTGTAATTTTTTGTTGTAATATATAATCGTTGTAAGATAATACTTCAATCATTTAAACAAAAAATATATACAATTTTAATTAACTTCTGTAAACAAATTTATTTTTCATATTTTAAATATATATATATATATATATATATATATATATATATATATATATATATGATCTTGCCATTTAATTTTGTTTATATGGTATTTATTATTGAGTTATGTTAAATAAAAAGAATAATTAGAGAAACAAAATTAATTAAATATTTTTTGAGATCATAAAACAATTTAAATTTAGAACCATAATCAGTGCAATTAAAATTAAATGCTTCTCAATTCAATGCAAGTTCATACAATGTTCAAGTTAATTTAGATGTTGATAGATCACAAACAAGAGATAATATTTACAGTTCAAAACCGAAATATTCTGTATATTCATCTGATTTTTGAAATGTTTCAACTAAAGCAACTCTTACAGACAGATTTGATTTGAATACCTAATGTGTACGTACCTGTACACGTGTATTATATACAGACATTTGCTGATGTATATGTTTTGCGTATTATTTCGAAGGTGTGTGTCTGTATTTCAAAAAGCGAAAAACCTCAAGTGACTGTGAGCTATTTTTATCTCTGTAAGAAGGAAAACTGAACTTCTCGACGTGTTCGACCGTGGAAATCTCGCACGCTTGAGGAAACATCGATTTATATGAGTATCAGTGTGTATGTGTGTAATATATATATATATATATATATATATATATATATATATATATATATATATATGTGTGTGTATGAAATTGTATGTATATGCGGAGCGGACATCCTTTTGATTTTTTGTATCTGTTATATGAGATTAAGATTTGGAAAAAAAATGTTAAAGTGTGATTTGTAAATACTTCGTTGTAAACTCAATGTCTAGTTAATAATGTTGTGTAATTTTGTACATATTTTATTGATGTGGATGACCTCAATTGCTTTATTGATTAATAATAAAATACGTGCGAAAATCAAGTCGTGGAAATTAATATTTCCTTCTATGTGAAATTCTAGTATTTTAAAACAAAGGTCAAGGAAACGTATTTATATTCATTATAAAAACAAGGCCGCTCTTCTAATCTACATAATACAATGAATATCAAGAATTATTTGCGTTTCGGTTCAAACGTTTCTTTACTCGATTTTACTGATTTCTATTTTTAGAAGTAATTAATGCAACTCGTAGATCGCAATTGATTCATTAATTGGTTTGTGTAATTTGTATTTTATTAAGTAAATCAATAGAAGAATATTCATTCATAAAATATCAAATACTAATTACGATATCAGAGTCTCTGTTAGTGTGTTCAATAATGTGAAAAGTTATTGACTATGATTTGTTTAATTTTCATATATTCGCAGTTAACATGCCGTAAGGATTCAAAATATAGTAACATTACTAATTGCTTTGAGTCATAATACAGTATAATGCGGATTTATCATGAAACATATCGACTGATTTATTTATTCAAATAGTTTTCAACTAGAGAACATTTTAGTTTTATTTCCAGTGGCTCAGTAAATATAATGTCTTTTTAATGAATAACATTTAGAAATAAGTTGTACAAAAAATATTTTAATAGCACTACATCAACTAGTTATATTTTTAATTAAATTTTCCTCTCTTTCAAGCTCGTGTACTACTATTTTTTATTAAGCTTAATCGTACTGAATGAAGAATTTAATGACATATTAGAAAAAATGAATAATGAATATAAGTATGTAATATTCCCAGTATTATTACAATTTAATGAGACGGTTTTTAATCAGCGAAATAAGATATCTGAACAAATAAAAATATGTTTTTGAAGATATACTGACATAGATTTAAACTGTCAAAGCTATTGTTTTTCAGGTTATAGTTTAGGAGAGAAGGTACAATGCATGAGGTTAATGAATCATCGAAAAAATTGTAGTTATAAAAAAGGTTCTTTTTAAAAATAATTTTTACATTTTTAGCCAGTGATGCATATTAAAAATAAATAAAAAAACTATACTAATTTAGCTTATATATTTTTCGGTTTAAAAAATAAAGAATTTATTTAAAATTTCTTAAATTTTAAATGTTACTTTTTAATAATATTTGCGGACAAGTATGTTTGTGAAAAATATTATGAAATATTTGTTTATCTAATATAAATCTGAATCAATGTTTTTCTTTTGAATTATCGCCGTTGTTTTACAAATGCACTAGTTATGAGTAGGAAATTGGTACACTGTGTGTGATGTATGTTTATTACCTTTATTAGTCCCTTGTAACATTACTTATCTCGTATATTACATTATGCAGTATACTTTTAACGGGAAACATACTGTACACATTATCACACTCAGTGTTATTTGTATTTACTGTTATTCATCTTCAAAAACTTTCCACTCGACATAATTATTAAATAATTACAAGAATTTTTATATTATAATTTTATATGAACAAGTTCAAAGAAATCTGTTTTACTTATATAAGTTTCAATGAATCCAAATACTTCAAATCCAAAACGAAAATGTTATAAAATGAAACAAAACTAATAATTCAAATATACTCATTTATAAAAATGCTAATTTTATTTTACTTTTCATTAGAAGTAATAAATGTGTATTCAATTTTTTTAAATGTTGAATGTTTTTAAATAAAATTAACCTGTAGAGAATTGGAAAAAAGACGGTCAAAGCATTTCCTGCAATCAAAAGAAAAGATGAATTTAAATGTTTTATCAGAATATAATCGAAGATAAAAAAGGATTTATATGAAAAATGAGAGAAATGATTGTAAAAAATTAAAAGCTTTTAACAGAAACGTGCTTTTTTAAAAAGAAAATTAAATTTATTTGAAAATATCTTTAATATTTGTTAACTTTTGTATAATAATATTTTTTTAAATTAGTTTATATTTGTATACCACTTTTATAAATGATTAATTGCAACTAATTTTTATTTGTAAATACTAGAGTTGCGTATATATATATATATATATAATGTCTTCTAACGAGCTTTTTCTTTAGAGTATAAAAACGATCTTTTTACTTCGTTATATAGCACAGCTACATTGACGAGCTCACATTTTACATCTTTAATAATCTCTGTATATATAGAGTTTATATTTTCCACCATTTTCCCAGCTCTGTAATTGGTTTCTTTGTATATTTTTCCCTTTTTAATTTACGTAAATAAAGCGATTATTTAAAATAGTAGACATTTTCACAGGATAACTTCAAATTATAGAGTATGCACTCTATTTACTTTAATAATATTATATTTGTGGTTGTGTACTTAAATTGCCTTTTGAATTGCTATTAAGTCTAAATGTATTTTTCTTCTGAGGTTTTTAAGTATTTAATTTGTGATTTAATTTGCAAAAGCGTGTATATTTTTTTTATTTTATATAATTACAGTGTTATGTGTTAGATAGTATTAAAATGAGTTTAGATACATTTAACATATATAAATGAAAGTAAAATTTAATATTGTATGTTTATTAAAATATAAAATTGATATTTAAGTGCCTTAGAGAAAGATGTATTAATGTTTCGTTTTATTAATTTTAACTAGTATATTAAAAATACATATTTTATACATTTATTTTACCAATCTATTTCATTTAATAAAAGTAATAAATAATATGGATGTCTGTGTAACATCGGAACCATATTTTTTACCAAAACTAAATAATACATTTAAATCAATATGAAACCTTTTTTATGAAATCATTAATTATTTTTAACATAATATACATTTTACTACACGTCAACAATACTTGATTTCGTAGGTGCTGCACATTCTTGAAATTCTACAATCAGATTAGATTGATAAGCTTCACGCAAACTTAAAAGTCAGCACTTAAATATTTATATTTCATATCACTACAAATAAAGATGATGGATGTTTTAGCTCACAAAAAGTGTAGGGAAAACCGCCTGAAAATATTTTATTTATACTTGTCTCTTATATTACCGAATGGAAATGTATTTTATTAAAAATGTTCTTGTGTATTATTTGTTTCATTTTTTCTGCTTGTCAAAAAATATAAAAATTGATGGTTTCGTTAGTACTGGGTGATTCATTTTAGGCTTTCACATGTATCAGCCTATATTAAGTAAATATGTTTGTACTTGCAATTAATACGGTTGATTTTTTATAATAATTAATAATTAATTTTTATTGACATTAATGTACTATTTAAAAATTACAAAAATAATTTTGTTGAACTAATGATGAAAGTTATTCTACTTAATGCATTTTTTTCATTACATATTCCGGGTATATTTTCACATATAATGTTAAAATGATTGTAAATTATTTGTTAAGATTACAATCAGTTTGGTGTTAAAAACAAATCATTTGTTAACGTAATGTTTATTTATTTTTGAATTAATAATGTGTACAAAATAATTAAAAATGGTACGGAGAAAGCAGATTTGTATTGTGTTTCTGCAGTTAGTTTTATTAATCTATTACGGTTTGAGAATCGTACAAAGAAAATTAAAATTTGCATTCGACGATGGTCAGTTTTAAAATATAAGTAATGTGTGCGTGTTTTTCTTAGAATAGATAGATGAGAACTAAATTTAAATATAAAATTAGCCGAAATTAAATTAAAAATGACTTCACAGTATAATTAAATATGTGGATTGAAGAGTGCATTGTTAGTGGTTTACATTTTGTTATTTGCTCATTTTCATACAATTGTAATAATAATTTACAAAAGAACTGACAACTGAAAAGTTATTTGACGTTGTGACAAATAGATGAGGTACGTGAATACACGTTATTATACTTAAGTTAACAAGTTCCATACAGTAGAGTTTTTGAGATGAACTGTAAAATTTAGGTCATAAACTGTATGTAAATATATATGAAAATCATATATATATATATATATATATATATATATATATATATATATATATATATATATAATATTATATTATTTATAAAATGTACAAAAGTACCCATTTTTAAGATTTTATATCTACTGTTATTTTCTTGTAAAGCTCTTAAAAAATCGTAAAATTTTTAACATTTATGTATATATATATATACACACGTATACACGTAAAAATACGTTTATGTGTAAATATGTTTACATATTAACAATACAAATGTATTAAGATACGTATATGTGTAGGTATGATCAAAAATTAAATGGGCAGTTCTTTGGTATAAGAAATACAGAATGATAAGTCTTTATTCCTGATAAAATTACGTCATATCATTTCACGGATGACAATTGTAGGTGTAGGATAGACTTTCTGTAGAATACATGTTACAAGTTTATATACACGTACAATCTAGTTGTTTACGGACGAAATTCAGGATATATTTTGTCATACAGCTAGGGAGACATTATAGTACTGCAGGTTTCACCTAACAAACATAACTATGTACATATATATATATATATATATATATATATATATATGTATATGTATATGTATATATATATATATTTGTGTACATTCATATTGTACAACAGAAAATGTTTCAGGTCACACACAAAGACGTATGAGAGAATTGTGTAGATAAGTTTGTGCACTGGAAACGTATGAATTTTGTATGAATTTTGGTGGAATTTTCTGTTCTGACTTTTGCTTTAAGGTTATTGATTTGTTTGCATTGTACATTTGTTTTATACAAAAAAATCGTTGACTGATTTGTTTACTGTTCAATCTTTTTTTTAAAAAAAAGTATCTAAATAATACTTGTAAATCTTCATTTACATTTATTTTCAATTGAACTTTTCTTTCATTTAGTAATTCATTTCAATGCAAATACTAGAAGAATTTTTGTTAATGTTGAAATATATGTTTTTTTTATAAGCTTGTAATATATTTTAACCTCATTTCCAAAGTACAAAAGTTGAAAACTTTATTTCTTTAAGTATTTCAGTATTACACCATATAAATATAATATATACTAACTAAACTTTTTTGCTAGACTAGCATTCTGATTCCTTTTGCTTAACGAGAACACTTAATTTTTTTCAGTTTCATATACCCTTTCCATACACAAGGTTTTTACATTATGTAACAGTGATACAAGTTTTAAAAGTTTGTTTGAAATATTTTAACTACCAAACTGTATTTCGGGTTCCAAATTGAACCGATGGGTTAATGAGAGTTAACGTGGTTTAGAGTTTAAAATAAATTGTTAACTATTAATTATGCTGTACTTTTCTTTTTGAAATATATTTTTCTATCAAAGACACAAACACGCATATATATATATATATATAAATGATCATATTTTTAAACAGTATTTTATCTATTCAAGATTTTTTCGAATTTTAAAATAACGAAGTACGAAAATTGTTTGAGTAGGAAAGTTGAAAAAGTTTTTATTAAATTGGTTATTGAAAGGTAAAAAGCTTATTTAAAATTCAATAAACTTTTTATTAAGAAGTTTCTTTGAAAGTGATCTAAAAGAATGTCATTTATTTTAACCGTATTGAAAATGTATTTTTTTATAACTGATATAATCATTTTTTCATATATTTTTTTAATGACAACTGTATTCAGTTTTAATCAAAAACTTTTTTAATTAACATAAAAAGTCAGTGCATTTTATCTGCAACAAATGTACATCAAATGTTACAAACATCGTCAAGTATCTAATAACAACAGGTCTCTAGTGACTGCAAAGTAACAAAAGTAATTAGAGTTTTACATTACTCAAACGCGAATTAACGTTGGAATTTTCATGGAAGCTATAAAAAAATGAATGAAGGTGCGGAAAATATCCAGCCAGATAAAATGTTTTCATAATAAAACTGCTCTAGGCATGCAATTATAACAAATTATAACTTAAAATAATATCCCGAAGACGCTGTTTCTTAAAGTGGTTTGTAGTTTATAAGCAATTTTGGAATTTTATGTTGAATTTTCTTGATTTCGTCGTATTACTTAACTAGTAAGTAATACAACGAACCTTGAATAGTTGTAGATTGAAAGAAGTGTTATAAAGATAGGTAGTTCCTTCTCCTCTCGTAGTATTTGTATTTTATAAAAATGTATTTATAAAGTTATTCTTTGAAAAAATATTATTATCAACTATTTTAATAATTGCTTTTTACATATTCTTGAATTTCGTAAAATGACAATGTAGTATAGACCATTATATTTTTTGATTGGGTTTGGTAAATAATTATTCATAAAAATTTAATCAGAGTTAAAAATATTCTGCTTCTATATATATATATATATTCTAGTACAAATATATGAATTTTAGATGTTGAATATACGTGTAATGTTTTTTAACATGAATGAATAATAATACATGGAAAAACATGCTTCGTATAACTAAAAGACATTAAAATGTTCACTACTTTTTTACAAGAATATCTAAAGCTATGCATACAAAAAGCTCTAATGGCAGTTTCATGTCAACAGGAATTATTACACGTGGAAATCCTGTTCGCAGTGAAAAAAATATAACACTGGAAAATCTAACAAAGTGTTTTCGGTTATATATCCCACAATAGTTGAAGTTAATTTGAAATGTTTCTGTTTACAAATACGTCGATTTAATGAATTTTGTTTTCAGTTTAAGATTTTTAATTAAAGTTCGTCGAAAATTAAAACATGAACTGGAATTAATTTATTCAGTTTCGTTAGACTGATTTTTAGATTTGTATTTGTCCTTTGCTTGTTGTTGAAAGTAGTTTGGTATAATTTGATTTTTGTCGTTTTGTATAATATAAACTTCTTATATACTTATCATGATATATGTGTGTGTATATATATGCAAATATAAAATTATCTTCAATTATCTGCAATTACTTGCTTTACAGAAGATAATAACACTAAAGATGTATATTTAATTATGTGGTAGTGCATTTTTAATCGATATTACTCATTCTAGCTGAATAGTGAGTTTTACTCAAGGTTCATAAAACTAGGCTAAAATAATATTATCATTAATGTTATTAAATTTCATCGAATGAATACTTTTTATTACTGTTTGTCATCTAATAATTATTCACATTAAATAATTACAATTAATGTTTACTCATTATTACTATTGTGTATGTGTAAATATATTTTATTGTATATTTTTAATAAAAAATCGAAATATGCATTTGTTAAAAATGTACAACAAAATATTAATTTCCCTCATGCATATATATATATATATATATATATATATATATATATATATATATATATATATATATATATATATATATATACATACACACATACACATATAAGTTTATGGGAGCTAAAACATTCTACACATAATTCTTTCAAAGAGTGTTGACTATATACGAATAATAGTCTCTTGTGATTACAATCTAAAGTTTTAGAACATGTTTATGTAGTGTTTAAATTCCAAAAAATATTAGTATCTACCCGAGTTCACGTTTGATACTCTTTTAAGTTTGTTCTTTATACCCTTGTAAATAAAATTAAGCAAGCATAAGTAAAAAAGGTAGCGTTCCAATGGGAATGAGCAGTCACTCTATTGACATCTTAGGGAACACGTAGAGAGGAACGATTTTCAAGTGCTACAAAATTTTACAATATATTTTTCGAGAGTTGAAAGGTGTTTCAATTGCATGGGATACATATATACATATGTTTATATATATATATATATATATATATATATATATATATATATATATGATACGTAAAATATGTCGGTTTAGATAACAATTTTATTTATAACGTAAAAGCTTTCAACACTTTTCAATATCGTTTAGATTTTACTGAAACAGAAATAGTACACCTAGATTTATTACTCGATTTAAAATGTATACGTTAATATTATTTAAATATTAATAAATATAATATGAAGTTAAAAAAACTTGTAAAAGTTTATTGCTTAATAAGAATATATATATATAAAAGTAATATTCTCAAATTCGTATAAAATGGAGTATAATCGTAATACAATCTCTCTCTCTATCTCTCTCTCTCTCTCTCTCTGTATATATATATATATATATATATATATATATATATATATATATATATATATATCGTAATTAATTAAACATTTTCAACAAAAGCTCAGTTAAAATGTACAAACAATTTTTAAAAACGTTTATTTTGATATTTGAGGGAAATTAAAAATACTGATGTGTACATATGTGCTTTGCTGAATTTACTGAAATTTACTTATCGTACCTTTGAGAAGAACGCATGAAATGTTCAAATGCGATATTTATTTTCATTTGTGTTTAATTTGTTGCTTTATATATTTCGAAGGAAATATATTGAAATAATATAAAACATTATACGTTATGAAAGTTCTGTATAGGTTGATTGTTTTTTTATTTCGTATAAACGTATACAGCGCAACTATTTTTTTTTGCAATCATTTTATATATTAATCGTGCTTTTTACAAATTTATTGTAGAATCACTATTATTATGTAGGTTTTTAATTTTATATTTTTATTAGTGTTCGTTATTTTCGATTAATTTCATTATTTTATTTAACTTTGTTCATTATTTTATTAAATATTATGTTATTGGTTAGCTGTTCAATATTCGTGAGATATTTGTTGGTATTAATTTATTGAAAAGAAAGCGATAAAATGTGTTAATTCAATTTCTAAAATAATTTGTATTAGTTTTACATGACATATCGTAACTTTTTTTTCAAATGAAGTATGTCTTGTAATTAGAAACATACATTTTTCGTAGTGAATCAAATTAAATCTTGTAAATTAATTATAAAGTTGAATTTTTTGATACAAACTTTTTTAATACGAAATCACGCAGTTATTTGCATATAACAGCTAATAAAGTAATTTCCATTCTGGAAATGAAGATTTTCTACGAATTGACTGTTGATTTTCTTTTCAGTCTCTGTATATATATATATATATATATATATATATATATATAAAAGAAATGATATGAAATAATATTTTTTCATTTTTATTATTTTTTTTTAGTAAAGATCGTTATGTAATTGTAAACAAATGTCTGTTAAAATGTTTATTAGTGTCTCGACTTTTTTCTTTTGTGTACATAGTATTGACATTTGTGTTGGAATGTCGTTTAAAACTGCAAATAAATAATGTATGTGCGGTATTGATTTCAAACAAGAATCCGTTCTGTTCAATATTACGCGTTTTCAACATGCACACTGCGGCCATTCTAGTTGATTGAACAATTTGACTGTCTCTTTAAGTTTCAATCGGAGCGTAAAACCAATGCAATTGGTTTGCAATAGTACTACATCCTGTAATTGCATTGGCTGCATACTGTATTACTGTCTCTCCCAAAAGTTTCAATATTGTGAATGTGTGATGTACGTATATTGCGGTCATTATGGCTTTTTCATTACGTTGATGTTCAACATTTTGTATGAATAAGGGAAAGTGGATATCTGTTTATATTTTCGATAAACACAATTGTATCCAAATTTTATTGATTTATTTTCGTTAAATTTTTTTGGATATTTTTTAAGTGCCGATGTCTTCATATATATATATATATATATATATATATATATATATATATATATATTAACACTAAGGTTTTTCTAGAATAATTTGAAAACATGATATTCTGAGAATACAGGATCTGATTAATATAAAACAAGAAATAAACATATCAGTCAAACAACTTATGTTTAACGGTATATGTTTGTAATCTGATATTGTTATGAAGGAACACGATACCATTTTCCCGGTAATAGTACCTGTTTTTTCCTGATGACTACCTTTAAATAATACATTTAAAAGTGTACTTCTCTGTAGTGAGAGTTTGTTTGGTGTCTGAGAAATCATAGTTAATGATTCAATACCAAATCTGTCAGATATAGAGCATCTCTTTTTTAGATATATACTATTTTCTTGTTCCATAGATAGTTTAGAAGAATATTTTTTAGTTAATGTTACTCAGTGTATACACGATTCAATTTCTATCTCTAGTCATTGGTTCAAAGCCGGATCGTTCTGATTGCATTTGAGAAATAAATCACAAAAAGGGATGCAATCCTAAGTAAGGAAGAAATATAGCTAAGTTTCCTCTAATGTCCATCAATTGACCTTTGTATTGTCGTTTGACTTTCGGCAACCTGTCTACTAGTGCAGTGTAAATTATTTTTATTTAATATCACTATTTTGACATCATCAACCTCGAAAAACGAATATGTTGCAATCAATTTAATACCTAAATTAAGATATGAAAAAAAATTATAAAAATAAATTTTGTGTATTTCTAATATCTCTAAAAGCGTATAAATTATATGTATTTACAACAATTTCAACACGTTATATTTCAGATTAAAACAATCATCATTATCTAAGAAAGTAAAATAATTTCAAGCCATTTATATATTATATATAATAGTTTAATTATCGTTTAATTACATTTACGTTTCTATGTTAAACGTAATTATGTACATTTACAGTTCTTTTATGGTTGTAATGAATTTGTTGTAAATTAAAAAGTAATTTGTAAAATGTACTTATCAGATAAGATTATAGGTCATATATTTTTCTGTAATACCAATAATTTATTCTATTATATTTAGATAATATAAGATAACGAGAAAAATATATAATTAGTACTATTTCATTCTTGAAGTGTGTTCGTAAGTTATTTGTAGAAAATAAGTATGTATTATTGAAAATTATCAATTTGTTTTATTTGCACATTTTGTTGATATGATAAAGTATTTTTTTAATGAAATTAAAGTGTACACCTGATTATGTATACCTGATATTTTTTTATCTTTTTGATAAGTTACAGGTTCATAACATTTATTTATGTCATTATCAATTTTCGTTTTTTTTTTTCAAACTAGTAGATAATTTTATTGTACTGTTTGATTACTTTATGAAATATTTAGTAATTATTTTTATTTCACAATTATATATATATATATATATATATGAATTGTATTGTGTGTTATTTATTTTTTAATAATCAACGTTTTATTTTCGAAAGGAAAAATTATCAGATACTTTAAATATAAAATGTTACCATACATATTATTAAATGAAAATATTCGTACATTTTTGAATAATATTTTTTACATATTTGTTTCTGTTGAAAGTACTAAAAATTACAAACTTGCGAATCTTTCATTGCCTATTGATTAGAAAAGATTTGAGTCTAATAGTTAAAATAATGTGATCGTCTATTTGTAATTTATTTACATTTTCTATCAATATGTTGTATGCCGGTGATAATTCAATTCAGTTAAAGTCATATTTTGAGTAATAATTTTTATTTCGGTTAGAATTTAATAAATCTTGCACGATATAAGAAAGAAACCCGTATATAGAATATTTAGGAATATCCGAGATGAAATAGATTAACTGACTGGATATTATATTCGCTTCGAAGAACACGCGAAAGCCAATATACATTGAGTGAATATTAAAAAAAAGTATATATTGCAAAATATGTGTCTGTGTGATGGTATATATCATATAGATATATATATATGATGTCAAAGTATATTGAAATATTATTTATAATAAAGTTATGTAAATTAGTTTTTAAGTAAAGAATGTACAACAAATATTTTATTTAAGAAATAGATTATTTAAAAAAAACATGCAAAATGTACATTTGTTACATTATGCTCTATTTTACCCTACCATAACATCCGGTTAATATATATTAGTTGTATTTCCATTTGCATTTTAATTACATCGATTGCAGTGACTAATGTTTATAGGTGAAATTTAGGCTAACGTTGTATCATTTGATCTCAATATAAAAATGGAACACACACACACACACATATATAGTTTTGATATTTAAAAAAAAACTTCTGTGTGCATGAATATTTCTTTTGTTAAAGGGATTTAAAAATAATTTTTGATAGGTATCAATAATTTATTAGCTCTATTTATAATTTGTAAAGGTTTAGATTTTACATTGAATAAATGATTAATTTTAGTCTATTTGTCTGTATATATGTGTGTATATATATATATATATATATATATATATATATATATATATATATATATATATATGCGTGTGTGTGTGTATAGAGAGAGATTAAAACATTTGAAATTTATTTAACTTATAATTAATATTCTTTAATCTATTCTATTTTTGTATGTTTATGTGTATAATAAAGTATATTAATTACTTTATTTGTTTAAAGGAAGAAAAATTAAAATAGTAGAATTGAAATGTAAGAAAGTTTCTACAGAAATAATTCATTTAGAATATTTTTCTCAAGACGATTAACATTTTATAAGAATAGTTCATTTCAATTTCCTTATCTGTTTTCTTCTTAAATAGTTTTTGTATGTGAATTTAAATTAGTTCATTTGTGTACCCATTGTTAACAAATTTGAGACTGAAAATATTGTCAGTTAAAAATGAGAACTTAAAGTTAACATATATATATATATATATAAATTTATCTAAAAAATCTTATGTTATTTTTATTTATGTTTATTATACAAGTATTACATATTTAAAATTTGCAACAACAAATGTACATTAATTTTAATTAGTAGTATATTTTTGTTTAAACTATATATACTGCCAATAATTACATATTTTTCTTTAATATTCCTCTAAGTGTATAAAACTTTCCATAAAGTTTGTACAATACGCTCTTATTTCCCCTCACCATTATAAACGAGGAAGTAATTACATCGTTTTGTATATCAGAGTCTCCCCTATAAAGCTCGTTAAAATTGCAAATTTGTTACCATTTAAAATCTAAACTATATATATTATACTTAGTGCACACATAAAATTGTCTGGATAATTATAAACATATTATTGGCATTATTCCTAATAACGTATTTTATATTTAAACGTGTATGTTTGTATATATATATATATATATATATATATATATATATATATATATATATATATATATATACATATATATATACTAGGTCAGTCATGAAATTTAAACTAATTAACGTTATACATTGTTTTATAAGTGGAATCAATTTTATCATTATACAATTATTTAAAACAGCTAGCATTAAATATATATATATATATATATATATATATATATATATAATTATAAAAAATATATGACAACAATTTTAATGAAAATTATAAGTATTTTTAGTATAAATATATTTTTTTTAAAAAAATAATAGTACTTATTTTTCGTAAAAGCTTTAACGTTATTATTAAATTGTTGGAAGTATTTTTTTATTCTATTAATGAATGAAACATGCTAATATATTTATGTAATTGAATATATCTGGATAAAAAGAAAAGAACATAATTTAATTTACTGAATGCATTGCATGTGAAGCATTCCTTCTGTTTATCCTATACTGGAAATACGTGTCAGTTTTCATTATTTAACCGATTCTTTTTCACACATTAAATTATTATTTAAACATTGTAAGTTCAATATAGTATTTTTACTTACTTAACAAATTTACGTACTGTATTTGATATTTAACGTAAATTATTTTTCAAGTTTTGGTTATTTAATTAAAAATACTTCGTATAATCAATATATAAAGCTTTGTAACTAATTACATTGATTTGCTAAATTAGTTTAATGTTAAATATGTTGACAGTCATAATTTATTTAATTTAAATAATTGTAATTGACTTGAATTTTATTTAAAGAACCGTTATTATATTCGTTTTTATTAGTTAAAGAAAGAATGGAAACAAGTAAAAATAAAAATATTTATCAATATTTTATTTAATATTACTTGTATTTAGAACTTGAAATGAAAGATGCCAATAGAATGTGTAAGTTTATTTTATAATAATTGACCCTCTTTTAAATTCAGTTAATATTTGACTGTCATTTTTATTTTTTAGAAATATGTATAGTAGGTTTTATTAAAATTTTATTTTTCAATAATTTTTAGTAAAAAGTAAATACAATTTATTTAGCAATCTTTTTTTCTCACCCTTACTTTTTTAATTTTTATAAATATTCTCACTAATTTATTTAATGTTGTACAATGTTTGATTTATCTTCTTGTAAGAAAATAACGTATTAGTTAATTAAACCCCATTTTCTCTTCAGTGGGTTCTTACAGGTCATAACGATTATCCAATGCTTTTAGTAAAGTAATTAAAACCGTCAAACACATTGATTGAAAATCTACTTGACATTAGCTAATGAACACTTCGTGCAGTCTAGGAAGTATGCACTTGTTCAGGGTTTTCAAACTTAAGTCTTTTGTATTTCCAGGCTTCTTTACACGTATACACACATACATTTCATATATTGTGGTAGGTCCTAGTCTAGTAGACTTCTTGTACTGGTTTACGGCAATCACAGGTCACGGTTTACATTGTTTGCGTGCATGCATATTAAACAATGTATCCAAAACTTGTGAATGACTTTATGACGTCAAAATGATCGTGTCAAATTACTATTACGTACTATTTTCATGAACAAATTTGTTCATTTGCATGCATTATGTTAATAGGTATGTTAAACATTTCAATCATTAACCATATGCATTTCACGAAATATTTTCTCTAAAAATATGTTTTATTTAGCTGAAAAATTATCGTTTAGAGTCTAATATTTATAGATTAATAAAACAATTTTGATATTTTTATATATAATTTCAAAATTCGTAATTATTTATTATTTATACGATGTTTAAAACACGCATTCAGTACGTTTCATTAAATTAAAGAGAAATAGACTTGTATGGTCTTATAGGACATTCCAGAAACCCATATAAAATAAGGTTGTTGGCTTGTTGAAGTATTGATTAATACACGAAAGAATAGAATCTGTTAAAAGCAAATCAATTTTCGTTTAAACCAGTACATAAAATCCATAGCAAACAATGAATCAAGAGTAAACAAATATGTCGATAGCGAGTGTTTTACTTTTTACTTGTTTATATATTGAAACAAGCATATGTACATATATATATATATATATATATATATATATATATATATATATATATATATATAACAATTTCTATACAATATTTGATTCTTGGTAAAATAAATAGTATTACAACAAATATGAACTATTATTATGTCAGTTATTGAATGTCTGTCATTGTGACTTTTTTTATACATATCTATCATTTTTGTAAATTATACAATTCTAGAATATGAAATTGTTTATGTACATGTGCTTTTTCATTCAAAACATTTATTTGTTTTAATATTTTTTTTGAGTCGTTATTTGTTTTATTTACATACTAGTGCGTTTGTGTTTGATACAAAAAAAAACAATTTTTTATTTACTTTTTCTTCTACGGAAAAGGTTTATATTAAAAAAATGTTTGCAAAAAATACATTGTACAAAAATCCTATCCACACATATGTATTTTATGAAATTAATGGATGAAATAAGGAATAGTTTCAGATAAGTTTTATTTAGATAAATCGTTAATGCCATTTACAGATATATATATATATATATATATATATATATATATATATATATATATATATTCATATATATGATTATTTGTATGTTTATCATGTATTCTCTTTTGGGTACGCGAATAAAATTTCAAAAAGGGCATGTTAGGAAGCATTTTGTTAAGTAATAGGTATATAAAACGTCGAAATATTTCAGCAGTGAGTATAAAGCTCGGATCGAGCTTTTGAAGTTTTGCAGCACATATATCTTTATTTCTTTTTTCATATATTTTTAATGACTTCCGTACATTTTAACATACAAACAGCCACGCAATGAAGTATTTATGTATAATTCATTATACGGACAAAATATTTTGAGAAAGGGTAAATGTTACCTTCAAGAAATTATACCAGTAATTCCTTACTGCATTGCGCAAATACTATACTTGAAGATACATCGAATGTTCGATATGATTTATATAATTGGGATAATAATATGGTATACGTAAAAAAATGAACTTGTTACCTGTTTTAAAGTTGATTTCGTATATGTTTTTCAAACGTATTTATGGTTAACTCGTTTAATTTTGAAGCTTTTGTATTATATTTTATTTATTTAAAGTTTCATGTTCTGTTGTATAATCAGTCATAAGTAATTTATTTCTAATTACCCACATTGCAGAAATATTTTCTCTGACATATACTTTTGTAAGGTACATTCGAAAATTATATCTGATTAAAAGTCTAGCCTGTTATCAGAGCTTTAAGACAAATTAATTATTTATATTTAAATGCGTTTTATTACTTTATTTTTTTTAAATTATTTCAAAACAGATTATTTTTGGTTTCGCTGCATTAAATTATAAAATGTGTCCGATAATGACGGGGACAGATATTATGGTCGAGTTTAATTTATATACCTTTAACCGATGTTATTTTTTACATTGAACTTTATACACAAGTATGTTATAGGTATTGTTTACAAACTTCCCAAACGTACTTGACTTGCTCGTGTAACATTTATTGGTTAATTGATACAATTGGTAAGATTTTCCCCAAGACTTCCGATCAATATTGAACGTTTTGATGTTAGTTGTAACAAGAACGATAGTTTTCCAACTAAACATTGCATCATTAACGGAATACCATAGTTACTTACATGGAAACTTAACTCTGTAGCATTACATACCTTGTTGAAACGAGATATTATCGACGGATGACCTATATTGGCTGTCAAGTTCTCTTTCTCTCACAACACTGCAATTTCTTGACAGAATATCGACTCCAAAATGAATAATGTAGGCGCCAACCACGATCAATAAATCAACATTACAATTTGTTAAAGGAAACGGTACGATATTGGTAAGGAAAGATGACTATTGCCACTTAGGTATTGAGATGTGTTTATATTGACGTTACGGTGACATTTTACAAATTTCCATGTCGTATGTGTACAATGATTTTATTGTGTAGATGAAATATGGGAATATTTTCAAATCGTTATCTCTTAAAATATTTTTATTTTCAATATTAAAAATTATAAATAAAGAGTGAATAATTTTAAACTTGTTATTCTTGCATTTTATCATTTGTAAATAATTTATTTATATTTATTGTTCGAATTTGAACTTTTATATTCAACACTTAACACAAAAATGTTAATTTTCAAAAAGTATACTCTCAAATACATTTTCATATTCATTATAATTAAGATAATAATGTAGTTGTTTAAAAGAATATATTTTTAATTATAATCAAATTTTATATTACTTCTGTTTTATTATAAAACTTTAAATAATGTGTATTTTTTCTAGAATTTAGTGTTTTTTTTACAAAACTGTACTATGAATAGTATTTAAAAAAAATAGGAGCAACATAGTTAATTTCTAAGAACTGTAATAAATATTTTCTGTTTTATATATTTGTTCATATGCTTCTGTTTACATCTTGTGTATAGATAATTAATATTTTATAACATTACTAAATATATAATATTATTCAAGAAATGTAACTTACTTTTAAGATTTTTCTACATCACTAGCTTATTTTATTTTCGTTTACTTGGTTCTCTATAGATTTTTTTCTGTATCTCTTGAGTTGGTTATATGTTATTTTCAACCTACATCGTTTTATTTGATTTTATTGATAATAGAATATATTGTATGTATCTCTTACATTTTCTTTTTTATCCTGTTTTATCTATTGTACTTTTTACCTACTTTAAACAATTTATTACTATCTTATATTGCGTATAGTTGAATATTTATTCCAAATATGCGATTTAAATTTTTAAATATTTTAATATATAATTTAAGGGGGAAAATAATTTGTTTGTTTTATTTATTGTATTAAAAGTGAACTGGAATATTAAATTGTTCAGTGTATATAAGAGTGCGATAGACTACTGAAGTGTTAATTTAAGTGGATTTCTATTTTATCAAAATCAAATAAGTTGTATAGTACAGACGATGAAGTTATTGTTAAATACCTTGCGTAATTTGTAAGTTTGCAAGTTATTTGTCAGAGTTATAAACTAAGCGAGGTTTAACGTTTAATTAGTTAAGTGTATAAGATTAGTGATAAAATAAACTCATTTATGTGATACTTACGCGATAAAAAAGAGAAAAGATATAAAAAAGAATCATTAAATACTAATTATATTTCTTGGAGACAGTCTTCAGTACATTGTGTCATAAAATGTAATCAATCAATCATACGAAACAGCCAGGTTCGAATGTGTGTGAACCGTCAATATTAAAGAGGAAAATAGCGAGCGAGTGTAGTGTAATCAAAAGACTTGTGTTCTCTAAAACTAAACCGTCGAAGAGAAATTGCAAAGCATGACTCATTATTAAAACATATCAATCATGGTAAATTGTTCTCAACAGGGTGTTATCTTCTGCTTCTCGTACAAGAAAATACGTAACTATGTTCACCACGCAAAGTCGTGATAGGTTTCGGTCACGAACATATCGCTTCATGTTCTCATTCCTCTTCGTCTACTTGCACACCATTTTCTTCCTGTTCAAAAGTAGCATCCGGACCAAAGATGCTGACCGATTCGTCGTCGATCGACAAAGCGAACTTTTTTTGTACTTGAAGATCTCTTCACTCTCTCGTATTTTAATATCAGATGATGATGGTTGTTCTTTTGTGATGAGTACGAACGATTTGTGAACGTATTTTTTTATATATATTTCTATGCATTGAGTTCTGTTCTTAAATTTAATATCTGTCTAATGAATCAATATACGTCCGTATTTAGTAGCATGAATAGAATATTATGTACAGTGATTTTCGTATATAATAGTTGCTTGATGTATTTCAAAAGGATTGCAATGTAGGACCGTACGCGATTATTCAAGACGAAATGCAGTCTGTTTAAAACTCATACAAGTTCAAATATAGAACACGGGCGATTATTTTTTTTTAATTTTCATATTTATAAAACGTTTTCTAATATAGATATAACTATACACTATATTTATATATATATATATATATATATATATATATATATATATATATATATATATATATATATATAAAACACATGTGTATACAAACACACATTTGTGTTACTCGAATGCACGCAATCACTGACCACCTAACGTTCGAGAATCCACAGGGGCTGTGGTTTATCACCTATATAAGTCGTACATGAAAGGCAATGTAATTTATAAGTCCTAACTTTCTTAAAGGTCACACCTACTTTTTTTAAACTTTGTTTCGAATGCGATCTCCAGGGTTTCTATAGAACAATCAGCTTTTTAAAATTAGAGTTAGTGTAAAAATGCGAAAGATTAAATTTCCTTAAATATAGGTAATATATATTTTAATAGTTTTATTTTAAATAATTTCAGTCAAGTTTGATTTAAGTAGTATTATTTTTAAATCTTAACTAATTTGATTATTCAGTGTTTGGACGGGATGCGTGTAGAAGTTTATAGTATTATCGATTTTTATAAATAAGAATACATTGAATTGAATGGGAATTAAATTAATTTCTTGATTTTTTTGTAATAAAATTCATCATACGTTTCGTCTAAAAGTGCTGAATAATTAATAGAAGACAATGCTTTGTATCTTAATGATTTTTTTTTTGTATTCAGCAGTAAATTATACATAGTTGTTTTTAATGTTTCATTGTAAATTTAAATAATTTTCATTTCATTATTCTATTATCTCATCAAGTTTTTAAAGCAAATGACTAAGAATTCATAATAAAATAATCTAGGTACTATTTTTAAGACTAATAATTTCGTTTTGTTTCAGGTAAATAAAACAAAAGTACACATACATAAATGTATATCTTCGGTCAAGAAATTTTAAAGTAAATGAAGATTGATAACTGTGAGTTTTCTGAATGTTTCTTTCATATATATTTCGTAATTATATTATTTATTTTGGAATTCATGTCGTTAATTAATTTCCATTTCATTATGTTATTTTATATATTCACTATTCACAAAACAGAAATATCTTAATATAAATGCAAGTCATTGTTTAGCAGCTAAACGTTTATGTTCAAACCGGAAACACTGTCATAAGGTTTTTATCAGGGTTGCATTTTTCGTTGCTTGAGTTAACAAAAACATACTTTTTATTCAATTTTAATTCTAGGTTAATTTTGATTTCATTATTTTAAAAAATATTTATATGATTATATTTTTGTATGTTACATTTTTAATTCTGTACGGTTGAAATGAATTTTTCATTTAGTACAGAGTTTATTTTTCAAAAGTACAATACTATTTGATATTTGTTGCCGCATCTTCATGTATCGATGATGAAAATAAAACGCCGGTCTATATTTAATTATTTCAATTATATGTTTTATTTTATGGCTTCATATTCTTACAAAAGCACACAAGGCAGTACAAATTGCACTTATATTTCAGTTGTTCATTTATTTGTGTTTTAATGTTTTACTTCTTTTCTTTTTAGTTTTTTCTTGTATTTAAGATTGGTTTTATGAACTATTAGTCAGTTTTTCTTATATATTAAGAAAGTATTGTCAGGCATTGATTATATATATATATATATATATATATATGTATATAAATTTTATTTAAAAAAATTTGGGACTGAAATAATTCATTACAACCCTGAACTGTATATTAGTGAATCCTTGGCCGGTACAATCAACGCTTTTTCAAGTATACAGCACGCTATATCTCTCATACTACTCTTCGATGGAGCATTAAAACCACGATTAATTTACTACTCACGGACAGCGGATAAAACCTTTCGAAAATTATGAGCGTGTTTCGTGAAATCTGCTCAGTTCTGTATTATTTCGTTAGTCAATCCAGTAAACTAGCTTCCGTTTTGTAATTCATACGTCATTTTTCCAATTTTAAAATCTTCTAACGTACAATTTAATTTATCAACATGATTTACTGGTTAATTATTGACGTTGTTACTCTTTAGAAATGAATTATTGCCGTAATGTTTTTAATAGCGTGGATTTTTTAAAAAATTAATCGATTTATAAATTGGTAAATTTTGTTTCTTTGAATGATAGCGTTATTGCCAATATTTTCTAATCAGTACATCATAAATTGTACTCCGCTGATCGTATTATATTGTTGTCTTCAAACATAGTTTGAAGATAACATCTTGGTTTCAAACATATATACACAGACATATAGATATCTGTTTACCGTATCTCATATTTGCTCACTCCTGGAAAATATGACAAATATTTTCAGACTAGTCCAGTAAAATGTATACTTATCATTTACTTGTAGTGAAATAAGATAAATTTATGTTTTCCTTTTATATTAAATTTAAATACATATTTAAATAAACAAACAGAATAGGAAAGTTTGTTCTATTTAGTAAGTTTTTAATAAATATTAATATAAAAATGTGTAATTTCATTACTCAGTTATTTTTTTTTGTTTATCTGAATTAAATATTGTATTAAATATTTTTCAGTTAATTATGTCTTATTTATTGTAACAAAAATGAAAATCCTTGGATTTCAATAATAATACGATGTAGGTTTATGCGTTTCCCATACACCTTTTTTATAATTGCTTCTTTTAGTATATCCTCTACTATCTGTCAAGTTTGACCTTTTAAATATGTCTAAATTGTGTTTTTAAAAAACTTAAAACGACACAGGAAGTTGTTATATAAGTTGGATATTTATTATTATCGTAATAGGAACATGTATGTAAATACATTATTATGTACATATATATATATATATATACATATATATATATATATATATATATATATATATATATATATATGTGTGTGTGTGTGTGTGTATGTTTTAGTATAGTGTAGATTGCGATAAAATTTATAACATTCCTATTCGATAAGAGTAAAAAAAAATATTATTTTATTAAGACTAGTGAAAATCTCCTTTTATTCTAGAATAACGTTTTAACTTTTTAATAAAGTTTTACTATCTTTTGAAGTGGATGTAATTTCACGTTTCATGTTTCTCATGATAGATATCGTCAAGTTATATGTTGTAGTTTAATGTTTTTAGTATCTTTTTTTTAGTATGACTTGATACTTTATCAGTTTTCTTTAATTTTCATAAAAGTAATTCATTTTCTATAGTATTTTTGTAAACTTTCTTCATTCGCGTATTTTTATTTCATATTCTAATTAGTTATATATTTATTATATGTAACGAATATAATTGTTTGTTCAGAGAAAAGTTGTTATTAGCGTTATAACATGAAATTGTTAGATTTTTATTTTTATATTTTTAAAAAATATTATTCGAAAGATTCTTAACGAACATACAGTTGTTCAGTATGAAATATGTTGAACTTTCTTGAATGTAAAATTATTACATGAAACATCTTTTAAAGATATAAGATTTATATATATATATATAAATTTATGATTTCATTCTTTTAATACTATTTTTTAATTTTTTACTAAACAAAATCATCTGAAACATTTGAAATGTATAGAAAATAATTCAAATGTACAAAAGCAACAAGAATATTTATTGTTTCTAATTTAGTATATGTAAAAAAATATTTCTATTTTTCTGATATTTTATGTTCATTTTTTAGACAATATATTTCATAAAAAAATAAACATTTATATTATTACTCTTCACATTTTAATCAACCTTGTTGATCAACCTCTCAATTACGATCATACAAGGTTCAAACGTTCATATAAGGCAATATAATCATTCTGCATTATAAACTTCGCTATCTACATATATATATATATATATATATATATATATATATATATATATATATATATATATATATCCTTTTAATCACGTTACTATATATCACTAACAGTTAATCTGATACGCAACTAACACCGAATCAATTATCGTCAACAAGTAATTATGTTGCAAGTGCGATACTAACATGCAGTACAATAGGAACGAAAGTAGAGATCTTGCAGATGGAAAATAGGTCACTGCGATGTCAAAAAGTCAATAACATCAACATTGTCGAATTCACGAGGTCAATCACTAGACGAATGTTGTGAACATGTGGCCAAAAGACACATGACCTTGTGAACGATTATTTATTTTATTTTTAGATGCGAAATGTAACGAATGTAATATATAATGTTTGTCGTGAAATAGAACAAGTTGACTTCGTTTGTTTGCCCTAGAAACATAGGTTGTATACTTACTTTTCTTTCTTGTTATGTGTATGTTTGTATGTGAGTGTGTGTCTGTATTAATTATGATAAAGGTTTGATTTGTCGTACATCAAAGAAAATATAAAATATATAAACAAGTAGTATTTTCTTCAAATTGTATATTGAAAGTCAATAGGACAAACATTAATATATACATATATATATATATATATATATATATATATATATATATATATATATACATACAGAGAGAGAGAGAGAGAAAGAAATTAAGTCAGAAATCAACTAATGACTTGAAAATAATATTTTATATTTCTTTATATATCCATCGTAATACTAATTATTTTTCATTATATAGTTTGGTATTTTTTCATTTTATATTGTGGTAGTTTAATTTAACAGAATATTTTATATACTAATCGTTTATGTGTATATATATATATATATATATATACATACACACATGTATGCATACATACATATATATGTATTGTATTTGAGCATTCTAAGTACTGCCTCTATTTTCAGTTGTGTGGTTTTCTCTGAAGAAAATCCTTCTCTATTTGCTCCCACTTGTAAGTATCCTAGGAATATCTCATTCACGCTTCACTTGCTGCAGCAATCAGTTCATCTGTCTTTTAGCCTATTCAGATTTGTAGTCAATGCCGTTCTTATCCATCTATCATTCTTCACTTTCGGAATAGATCTTCTCTATCACCTTTAGAAACATTTTATTCAATTTAGTTTAATTTTATTTAGGATTCTATACGTTTATTCATTATTAAATTATGACTGTTTAAACAGTAAATAATATTACACATGCGTGAAATTATTTAACAGTTTCTCAGGTAGTTTGTTAATAAATATGTTCCTAGCAACAGTGTTTTAATTTAATAGTTGTTCTGCTTAATAAGAATATATTCCTACTTTTTATTTCTTCATATTTCTACGACTTATTCACTTCATTTTGAATTGTTACCCAAAATTATTCGTATGTACTGATTTATGGATTTTTTGTGTCAGTTTGATCTATTGGTATATTTATTGAAACAATAAATATAAATTTTATTTATTTATTATTATTTTAGTTCCTTTATGCGTTTTTTTTTCTGGAAAGTCATTTTACTGAAACACACACACATATATATATATATGTATATATATATATATATATATATATCAAAATGATAATTTATTGTTGAAATCAAATTAATTGTTGGTCTCTATTAAATTATGCGTTAGAAAAGGTCGATAATTAATCTTCAACAGTATCATTTACATTTATATCATTGATTGATTAATATCTTATACATCGAGTTCTGTGTCATAGTCTTTAAGATCGTCGCAAATTTTTTTAGAAGGTCGTGATTTTGAAATCAGCTCACGGTCATCGAACTCCAACAAATTTATATAATCTTGAATTTTCGGAGTTAATAATATAATGATTAAGAAAGTATATCACTTAATGAAGAGAAATTATTTCTTGTTGTTTTTATTTTTTAAATTTTCTTGAATATTATGTATAAAAAATCTATGTAAACGGAACCAAATATAAAAGTTAGTTATTATTTTTTCATATTAGTACACTGTTCATGTTACGAATTTATAAAAGTAACTAAATTTTGTTTGACCTTACCAAAAACCGAATATATGTATACGTTTTCGAAATAGAAAGGTTACAGAATAAACATAATGTTCAATCAAAACTCTAGAGACATAAAACGATCAAAACGAATATAACGTTTGTGATAGAAAAGTGAAATTTTTAAATTCACAAGGGTAATACAGAGAAAAACTGATATAAGAAAAATTGCATTTGAGATAAATCTACGGGTTTCGCACGAGAGTTGACAAGAATTAATTATTTTTATCTATATAATTTTCTTATATATACATATATATATATATATATATATATATATATATATATATATAAACATAAATAAACTTTCATACTAGTGGAAACTTGTTTTTAAATCACATACAGCTTGAAGTAAATTTATTTTGGTCTATATAATTTTCTTAAATATATATATATATATAACTATCATCCTAGTAGAAACTTGTATTTGAAGAACATATAGTTTTAAGTAAATTTATACAAATATTCATATACTTTATATGATTGCATCTGTGTAAGAAATATTTGTATGAAGTTTGAACATTATTATATCTTAAAATGTGAAGTATATTCAAAACTTTCCGTATCTTTAAAGTATTCGAAAGTCGTATTGTTTGTATTTACTCAACTTGAAGAAATGTATAATATGTTAGTTTTGTTTTGTTAACTTCTATACTTTTAAAGTACATTTTTTATTTGCAACTATCTAAAATAATGTATACATTATTTTAAGTCCAGAAATTTTATTTTCTTAAATATCGAGTTATTTTTTTAAAAAAAATACTTCATTTATATCTGCAAAACTTGATTTTTTCAATAATCTCTAATTTATGTATAACGTTTTAAACTTAATAATAATAAAGTAATTTTATTTCATAATTAATAAACGTACGTTACACATTAATAATATTATTTAAATTTAACCTCTTTTTTTTGAAGACATATATATATATATATATATATATATATATATATATATATATATATAAACGAATTATGAAAATTGTTTTTCTGTGTTACTTTGTCTATTTTTGTCCTATATCTCCTATAAAAAAAACTAATCATATGAAAACAAAAGTTGGTAAATATATTTTAAAACGAAAGTGTATTATAAAAACAGCACTGAAAATATCCATTTGTCTTTCGTTATATTTTGTAAGTACATATTTGAACGAATCGATACATTTAAAAATATATATAACGTTATGTTTGTTCAGAATGATAATTGATGTACAGAAATAAAACACACATGTACATGCATATATTATACGTGTAATATCAAAAGTATTAAGTTCAATTTTTTTAAATATTTATCAATTTTAATTAAATATGAATAAACTTACTTGTACTTAATGCATATTTTAAATTAAAACTTTGAATGTATGAATATATTGTACATAAAATAAGTTTACTTTATACGAGAGTCTAAACATTTAATGGATTTGAAAAAACCTCTCGTAACTTTTTGTATATAATTATTATATTTGGAAAGAATGATTTAACAGTATAAAGTAGTCAAATGGACAATGCCCCTTGTATTTTTCATAAGCAATATTTACAAAAAGTAACTTTAAGAAAAAGTGTTAAGAAAAAGCAATATCAACGGAAATAAAAAAAAAATATTGCAAGAAACCGTGAATCAAGAATGTTTAAAAGTTATTCAATAATCTTTTGATGTACGCCAAAGGAAGTGTAATCTGTTTTCTGTATACTTTTTAAACTTGCGTTTCTAATAAGTGTAGCTTATTATAAGTTTTATTTTATATGTTAATAGTTTTTTGAAATATACACATAAAAATATAAAATGAAATAAATATTCTTAAGAATAATTATATGTGCAAAGTACTTTTATAATTGATATTAAATTAAGGAAAATATATTCGAAAGGGGACTATTACTTTCTTTAACTTCCATAATTCAAGTAAAATGTGTATTTAACATTTGGTTCTGTTCACAATTTAAAAATTATTATTATTACACGAAGCAAAACTTGCAGTGTCGAGGTTATACGATGTCTTTAAGTAATTGGAATAAGTGAATTATTATATTGTAAGCTAACTTCTTTTGAGATCATATCTAATCTAAAATTCGATGTTTCAAAACAGCACATATTTCTATATTTCTCCAATTACTCTTTAAAATGGTATTTTATTATACATTTGTTACAATTTGAATAAAGTCAGTTATAAAGTAATTTTAATTGACAAAACGAATTTAATAATTTGTATCATTTGTATTTAGTATCATTTATGTTATAGAAATTGTACATATTTCAATCTATATTAGGAATATTCATTTAAAGTTGTTAACTTGCTTTCATATAAAATAATTGTCACTTACTGTACTTTACTTCTGGGATTCAAATTTATGAAATATTATATACTATTGATTTGTAAAATGCACACAGAGCTTTTTGTGATTAATCAGCAATTTTATTTATTTCCTTTTAATTTATATTTAAAGAAAATATATATATATATACACTCTAATATGCCTTTATTTCATGTCTATAATACATCTAAAGAAACAAAATATACAATTTCAAAGTTGGTTATATATAGAATTAGGAAGTATATTTTTAAGTGCTAATAAAGTAATTGACGATATATACAGTATTTTACATAATCAGACTACATGTTTGAAATATATTACTGTGTTGACAATATTTATCTACTTTTGATGGTCTATGTTTTAAAACGCTATTATTGATTATAGATAAATATACTTTTATTATGAAATAATTCGGTAAAAAGCGTTTTATTACAATCGATTTCGAACATATAACTAAATATAATGGAACTATTTATGGCATAATATTTGATTGTTTACCTAAATTTACAACGGAAAAAAACGGAATATATTTTTTTAATATCTGTTCATTGTATTTCTCGATATTTCTATTAACTCTTAAGACATTCTAGTTTGAATAATCAATTATATCATACTAATATTTATTTAAAGATATACAGTATTGATTTTTAAAAAGACTATTTTTATCAAGCAACACATTTAAAAGTAAGGTTCATCTTCAACTACCATTTTTTTAATCAAAACACCGTTGGCGATTTTATTATTAAAATGTCTATTAATGAAAAAAATAACAGTTATTTAAAACTTCGAGTAAATATTTAAAATGTCTGAAGTATTTAATTTATTCTGTTGTAAAATGATGAAAAAATGTTTTGTTACAATCGATGTCGAACATGGAATCGCTTATATTATGACATGGTATTTTACAATTTACCTGTATTCATACAGAAACAGTACATGCCTTTCTTGTAATGCATTCTCTGTATATCGAGACCTTTCTACCAATTATTAAAACATTTTTTTTGTCTCTAGATAATAAATTCTACAAAAATAAAGTTATATATAGGTATTCATTATAGTCATAAAAATCCATTTAAGACGAATTATATCTTTCCGTGACATTTAAAAATACCTATCTACATAGATTGTGTATGTATATATATATATATATATATATATATATATATATATATATATATATATATATATATATATATTCTTTGTTATAATAGCCCACTTGTGTGATATAGCAACTGTGGACGGTCGTCGAGGCGCCGTCGGTACTTCGTCCTCTGGCCTCGCCACGCCAAACGGCGGTATGCGCGCGCCTGGGCTTCGTTAACGCCGCTACGGCGTTCGTTTTGCCGCCAGTCCGTTCGTATAACGGTACCGGTAACGCCGTGCAACGCATTCCGTTATTCGCAACATCTTTATATCTGGGACACCTCGTTCATATTATTTTTCTCTTATGTCTGTGTATCAGACAGTGATGTTTATGTCAAAGCATACCTATATCGCAAAACGCGAACTTTTAAAGATGATACGTTTCTTTGTGTCTGTGTTTATCGAACGTGTGCAATAGATTGCTGTTTATGTATTTTATTTCTTATATTTATTTGTTTATTTTTGTGCTTCAATGAAAGTGGATATTTTTTCTATTGAGACTTTTTCATCCCTGTTTCGTACTAACAAGTGCGTATTCCTCATTTTGTTTTTTGTAACCAAGCTTTAACTTTATCTATGTATATTTTAAGAGATGTACATTGTATATTATGTTTCAAAGAGAATTTTTGTAACCATCGGGTCATTCGTCAAAGGTCAATTGTATTATCTACTTTGTCGCTATTCTGTTACTCTTTAATCTGAAAAAGAATAAAATACCTTTTTTTAATATCTAGTTAAAGATACAAACGTACTATATATATATATATATATATATATATATATATATATATATATATATATATATATATGTATATATATAGCTTGCTTAACATATAATTCGCGTGTCGATTCATATTTAGTAACATCAATAGTTTGTTCCGTATATAATATTACGTCTGCTTAATTCGCCACCAAAATATTTTATTATAAATTGAAAAAAAAAACATGTTAATTATTATAAAAATAGTTTTATTATCACAAGTCAATATTATAATATTTAATTGAGTTAAAAGTTATAAAGAAATTAAATTTTTCCATAGATTTTCAAATCAAATCTGCAATTGTAAGATATGAACGGTTTTTTTAAAAAAATAATTTGAGAATTGGATAGTTTTTAAAAATCAATAATGAAAAGACGCATATGTTTTTATAAATATTTATTAATATACATATATATTATATATATGTATATATATATATGTATGTATGTTAGTATGTAAAATTGTGTTTACTTATTTTAAGCACTTAAGTAGCTGCAGTGTAAAGTTACACAGATATTGTTGATAAAATTATATTTAAATATTTTAAATTGTTGGTATGAAATAACAGTTTATTTTATATTCAATTTATTATAACATTTTATACATGCAGTCACTTGTGTTTCAATAAGTAATTGGATAGTGTTAGCGAAGTGTGTTGAATTGTGTTAGTATTCAAATAATTGTTAGAACTACCGGTATTAGCTTATGCTTGTTTCTGTTTATAAATACAGTATGCAAACACAGATAAAGAACTTATAAGCAGTGTAAATATGTTTTAGAAGATTAATGTTTCACCATAATTTGTCGTTATTAGTTTGCCGCCGAGACGTTTTTATATATCTAAAGAAATGATACAAATAAAGTTAAGCTCATAAGGAGGAGCTGAGCGAAAGTCTTCCGCAGAATCACGCCAGGTCACACATTGCAAACCGCACCCAAAAGCTATAATATAGCTACAGGTGGGATGTGCTGGACCATTTACCTTTTTTGTCTTGACTTGATATCCAATTTTTTCAAATAATTATGTCGTTAATGCAGTAAAGTTTCATGAATTGAATTACAGGCTTTATCATTTAATAATAATTATATATTTTAATTGTTTTTTAATATAAAATTATCATAAAAACATGAATGTTTCCTAAAAGTACTTTAATATGTTGATATATAGGATAAAAATAAAATTAAACATTTTAATAAAATATATACACACGCATATATATATATATATATATATATATATATATATCAAATTATTTACATTTAAATTAGTAATATTTAGTTTATTTCTAATATAAACAGAAATATTTTAAGAAATATCCAGTTGGTAATGTAATGCTTTACATGTTCGAAAACTGTATTTATATTAAATTGTAAACATGATAAATTGTTCTATTTGAACAGAGGATTTAATTAATAATAAACATCATGAATTGAAGTGATATTTAAATACACATTCGATTCATATCAAGAGAAATTTTAAACAAACCATTATGAAACTTCAAAAGCGATTTGAGAATAAAGTACGTGTATATGAATTTGAACGCACTCAAGCATGTACATATTTTTGTGCACAAATACAAACTTCATATATATATATATATATATATATATATATATATATATATATATATTCGGATGTATGTTGGCATATTTCAACGTTAAAGTTTGATGTTGTCTGTACTTATGTTAATAATTATAATCTGACATAAACCTATAAGTTATTAATCAACAGATGATATTTACTATAATCTAATTATTATTTTACTGTGTTTATAATAACTTAATTTGATATTTATTAACTATTTATGGAAAATAAGACTCGAAATGATAAAACACCATTGCTTATAATTAATAAGAATTTTGTGTAAATTATTCTACATAACTTTCGATTTTCAAAAGTACCATTATAATATTTAGTGTTCAATTATTGCTATAAAATACAACCAATGAAATTTTAATCCAGAAATAACAAAAAACTTAGTGAAATGTGAAATCAAAGCAAATAATAATATTTCATTATTTTAGGATATAATAATCTTTTTTCCGTACCAGATTATTTTCTTCCATCGTGAATAAGTACTTTAAAATTGTTTGAAATGTTTAGTATGTAGAAATTAAAATTCATACAATTTAATACACTTATTTCTCTTTTTCAAAAATTATTATTTAAAAATATATATTATTTCGATGAATACGTTATTGCAAATGTTTAATATTTATTATTTTTAATTATTATAATGGTTTTTTATATAATAATAATTAAAATGTCAAAAAAGCGTATGATTATTGTTATATTGTAATTCCTATATAAATCTACTTATTAACTAAAAGTAAAAAAATCTGGGAATATTTATTATTTGTAAACAAATTTAAGTTGCTTATAATGATTATGAATTGAGGCTATTTTATCTTTCAATCACGCTTGAATAATTAAATTTTATTCGTAGCAGTTTCATTGAATTCGTTAAGACTTTTAAAAATAAAAACGAATTGTCCCCAATAGTATTACTTTGTATTTGATTGTGTCGATAGAAGAATTTTTAATCTACTACCGTCATACAATTTTTGAGTATATAAATACTAAGTTACAGTACACTTCAATTATAACATTATTGTTCTTGAAAAAAGCTCAATTTGCATTGTGTTGTACATCATCAGTTGTACGTTTAGAATAACATTGAATTATAAGAGCTTGTTTATATGTAAATATATTTAATAGAATATTCGTTATATAGCTTTATTTGACTACGTATTTAATATACAACGAACAAAAAGAAACACTGAATATATTTCTACTACTTTGTCGAATACATAATGTATTATTAACAATTAACTTATTCTAGTGGAAAATTTCGTAAACAGTTTCAAAACCAACAATAGTATCGGTTGTGTGTACAGCCATGAATCGTTTTCCAAACGACGGTCGTTAAATATTCGATTTTTTGTCTCTAATGAATTATATGCCCGCTTTGAGTATAATAGCTGGTTTCAGGTTCTCCGTTACAAAAGAAGAATTAATTAAAATGTCGTGACAATACGTGAAACCGGACAATAGACACAGGATAACTAAATATTGTCTTTATTTAAAATAGAATACGATTTAAATATGCGTATTAGTATGGAATGTAAACTGAATTTTATTTTTATTGGCAAATTGAATGGAAAATTTTATTTTTCCTTTCACATCTCTGGAAAAATTATTATCGAAAATTACCTTTTATTACTGAATATTGATTTTTTAATTTAAATTGTCTACGCTTTTGAGAAAGTAGGTATATTTATTCATTAATTACCAGTTTATTTTAATATTTCGTTTGTAATAAATTATTCTTAATAGTTTTTCCCCCCTTATCTATTTATGTTAGATTATTGTTTATGTTTCTCTTAAAGTCTTAAAATTAGAAAATAATATGATATTTTATTCAGTTTTTTTTTAATAAATATTTATATATATATATATATATACACATATATGTCATACTTACGTTTAAACAACTTTTATTGATAAATGTATGTTTTGATTGAGTTTTATTTTCGTTAAAGTTCTTTCAGTGCCACCAACGAACCTTTAACTTTAGTAAAACACATGTTACACTTTCATTAGTTTTCTAGCTTCACGAATGTTATTCACGTAATCGTGAAACTTATTTGTTTGAATCCTTATTGATTTATTGTCAAATTGAAAACATCTACAAGCGTCAGATTCCATGTTCGTTTCATTAAATTCAGCTTTTACTTATTCAAGTTCAGTCTTGCGTTAACATAAATATTTTGGTGGTTCAGTAATAAAACATTTGATTTTCTAATAGATCACATATAGTATTTATTTAGATTAATAAGTCCATTTTATTTACAAGACATATGAACCTTACTGATTAAAAAGAAAGAATATTTTTTTTATTAAATTGTGCATGTATAAAATTTTTCATTTGATTCATTCACAGTGAACTTTTATTTTATTATATAATCTTTTGTGAAATGTATTGTATTTAAATTATTATTAATATTATTTTTTACGTAATTAATATTTTAGATAATATCAGAACTACTTATAAAACGTATGCAGTTATTAATTAGTATTATATTTCAGTTTATATATATATATATATATATATATATATATATATATATATATATATATTCAATTTATGTATATATAATTGGTGTGAATATATATATATATATATATATACATATATATATATATGTAATCAGTTAGAACTTAAATATGTTTTGTAATTTATTGTTTTAGATGTTGTCTACAAAACTCTAATTACAAAATTAAAATACAAATGATGTAAAATATGTAAATTTCATTATTTAAAACAATGAATGTTAAGATAAAAATACAAGAGTATGAAATTTATAATATTTAATTAGATTAACATAATTATCTTCATAAGATCGTATAACAACATCTTGTCGAGAATGTGTTCTACGTAAATTCACTCAAACGTAAGGACCGAATATAGTTGTTTTGAAGGATAACAATCAGCATTCATGGAGATTTGCCTGACAATTTCAACATTAGAAACGTCATATTACATTTCAGAGGGTGTGAAGATGTCTCTGTCATTTTAGAGGTATTTTCTTTACTCCAACACACACACACACACACACACATATATATATATATATATATATATATATATATATATATATATTCCATGTTGATGTATCTGTGAAGCGCGAATATGCTCGTCAATAAACAGATATCATATGTAAATCTATGAATATTGCCAATAGAATGTAGAATTTGAGTAGCAAGTTTACATAACTGTCATTGTGTACTTATCGTAATTATTATATTATATATGAATGCTCTAAAAATATAGTTTCGATTGTTCATTGGTATGTAAATTAATTTCATAACAATATTTTATTTAAATATTTGATATTAAAGGCATCGATAAATCGAATTCAATATGAATTTAAATGTAAATAATTAGAGAAAACACGTTCCAGTTTCAAATGGTTTACGATATATAATATTTGTTTTTTCTTTATGACAGTATGCTATTATAATATTTATAAAATAACAAATTACTATCCCAATATTGAAACGGGAAATGATTTCTATAAAAAAGTGTTAGATTGTTTTGAATGCATACTTTTTTTAACAATAACTTCAATAATTATTAAACGAATTAATATGGAATTTATTGTGTGGAAGTTGTACACATTCTTTTTTTCAAGAAATTACTTAATTTTAAATTGGTTCCCTTAATGAAGTTGATTTTATTAAGAACATTTATACTTCTGGAATTTTAACTTAACTGTTATTATGTTCCATGAATTGAACTTTAGTTAAAGTTTAATTTCCTCTTAGGTCAATCTTCATGTATTATTAACTTCAAAGGAAACAATCATACATTGTTGTAGACTTTGAAGTAATGGTTTTCCCCTGAGTGAACTATATACTTTGTTTCTGTAGTTTTACGGAAGTTTCGACCCACAGGTTTCTAAAATAACTACCGACTGAACCATTAAAAAGTAATGTGTTCTATTAATGAACACACATATTCGAATCAATGTTGTAACGAAAATCTAAAAGACTTAACTGTATAATAATTTTATCTCATATGTTTTTAAAATTTAAACGAGACTGTATGAACTATTAATATTATATAAAGTTGATTTTCTAACTAATACTTTGTTATGGTTTTTTCAACAGAAAAATTTTAAATGTTCAATTTTTTAAACGGTATAAATACAATAAATAATTGTAATTGTGAGACAGTATTGTCTTATCCTATCCATAATTCTGACATAAAAGCTCTTCCTTATATTTGGGTCGAACTTAACTGATCAATATTTAATGTAAAAGATTGTAATAATGATGTAAAATTTATATGTTACTAGAGCGAAACTGAATGGGATACATTGTTATTAATTCATTTTTTTTAAATCTCAGGTGTTATTTTTTTAATATGTGTTAAAGATTAAATTTAATTTTTGTAATTATTTCCTATTAATTAATATAAGGAAATTTGTGGAAATAAGGATGTTTGCGGTAATATTGATTTAGTATAAAAATAATTCTTTATCAACCTTTTTACTTGTTTTGAAAACTATGAAGAAATTTTATAATTTCTATAATATTACAAATCGTTTCCTAAAATATGTATTTATTAATTAAAATTAATAACCACGAATTAATATATGTAATAAAATATGAATTGCTATTGATTAAAAGCTTATATCACGTACATGCGGAGAAAATAAGTACATTCAGTTATTTATGTGAATGTTAGAGAAATATTTTAGATATAATTTGATACAAATTTCATTAATACTTTAAAAAAAATATGGTTTTGGTAATTAAATAAAGTATATTACACGAAAGTTTATTTTCTGTTCCTAACATATTATTAGTTCATGTAAAAACAGTTACATTTTAATCAATACATTTACGATTAAAATATCTTTTTTACTCTGAACATTAATTACAACGATTATCTACGTATCGAACACAATTATTTATTTACAGAGTACGCAAAAAATATAATTAGAATGAAACGTCAACATTTAAACAAGAAACGAAAACTCATTACATCTATAGAATTGTATTTTGATTGTTCTACGTCTGAATATGTATTATATATATATATATATATATATATATATATATATATATATATATATATATATATGTATGTATGTATGTATAAAAGACGTCTTTATTTGATTTAATCAAAACAATCGTGTAGTTCGTCGTCTATAATGAAATTTAAATGACACCCGATTCTGTTTTAATTAGAGTAAACGTGTTTCTAAAATGAATAAAATTAGTACAAAATTACAAAATCTAGTAAATGTGAATTGAGTTACTTACCCAGTACAATATTTTTAAATGAAGTGTTCTTGAT
Organism: Acanthacorydalis orientalis; assembly: GCA_034766995.1. Taxonomy (NCBI): domain Eukaryota; kingdom Metazoa; phylum Arthropoda; class Insecta; order Megaloptera; family Corydalidae; genus Acanthacorydalis; species Acanthacorydalis orientalis. The sequence goes on along the minus strand of CM068323.1, from coordinate 14,744,850 downwards.
GTTGCCATTTCATTGAAACGATGAACATAAAAAAATATATATTTAATAAAAATTGGTACTAAATTGAAAAACACAAATGTTAAATAAATATGACTGGTTGCTGTATAAGAAAGTATTTGCAATATTTTGTACTGAAAGAGTAATTAATAAAACGCAGATTACATTATTGATTCTGTGAAAATTTCAAGAATTTTTTTCAAAAATATTCCTCGTTCGGTATTAATTGAAATTTAATTAAAATTTCAGTTTTGAAATGAATTACTTTGATAGGTATACGTGGTAACTTGTTTACGTGTTTCGGATATCAAGACCTCTTTATAAACGATTTTATATTACATACTAACAGGTAAACCTTTTTTACCGCGTTAATTTTCGAACATGTTACTGTTTTAACTTTCAAGAAACGTGAAGACATTTCAATATTAATCTATTGTAATAAATAAATAAATACTTATAATTAACTATTTATTGTATTAGGCGATAGGTTATGATGTAAATAACAACACTTTTTAGATGGAAAATGATTAATATGGTTGTTATATTTTTTTACAAATACGAATTATAAAAAAAACATGGATTATATTTTATAATACATTTACATCATTATATTTTTTATATTCAGGTTAATTACTGACCTACATAAAATATTATAAATATGCTCAGTGTTTTAATTAAAGTTTATTAAAAGCTAACTGATATATTAGTGATTTCGAAGCGTGTATAAAGTAAATTTGTACATATGGGATAGAATAAATATTATAACATTAAACGAAATTAAATTACATTCGATTCTACTGATGTTCAAAGTAAACAGAATTTCAATAAGGAATAACATTAAAAATTTAAAAGAAGAAGAGATGTTCAAACGATAAGATGTTCATCGAACGACACATGTAAATAAAATAAAATCGTTAAGATCGTGAATTATATCTTAAAGAAAATATGCAGATGATGATGATAGGAAAAAAAGTATATAAATAAACTGAGTTATGTTTGATTTTGAACTGATATGTTTTTGTTATATTTAAATAAAATAATATTTCCTATAACTGACTAACATCATTTTATATTTGTAAATAAAAGGAATTTTACAAATTAATAAATTAATAACGATTTATAAGTAATGTTTAAATGGTAATCTTTTTTTTTGTTGAAAATAGTCATGTAAATTATTGAAATCTGGAATAAAAGTAAATCTTCTATATTTTACATAAATAATTAATGATATTTTTTGCTTTTTTGTTCTATTACAAATGAAATGAAATTAGTTATTCCAACTTTTCGCAAATAAATGTTCAATTTCAATAAACCGTACAATTTTTATTGCTAAAAAGTTAAATAATTGATTATTGATCATGTTAGTTATTACTTATGCGAATTTAGTGGACAATGCCATCATCATCAGAACATTAACAACAAAAAGATATAATCAGTTATTAAACCAATAATTTATTATTGAATATTTTAATCAAAAAACTTTTGTATCAAGTAAAAATTCATTTATGAAAGTGAATTCAGGCATTTACAAAAATTATAATTATCAACTATTTTGACTTCTGACAGTACAATTTTATAAAATAAAATGTTAATAATTATTACATTCAAATAGACGTAGAGAAATCATATAAATGTATGTACTTTGGTGTTCATAGAAGAAAAATAATCTTACAAATGTTTGAGAATATTTCATATATTTTTATTCTTAATAAAAGAAATAAGATCACAGTATATTTGACAAGCTATCTGCTAAAGGTACCATTGAATCTTGTTCGAATAAAAATTGTTTTGTATCTTTATAATATATATATAACTGCATTCAGTGCGTCGTTTCCACGAAAATGTACTTGAATTGTGGAATTTAGCTCGACACTGACTATCAATTCTAGTGAACCTCAACTTTACGTTACTAGCCACAGTACCACAAATATCTTATAAATGTCATGTACACATGTATAACAGTTTCTATAGGGTTTTACATTATACGTACATGTATTCAGGTCCGTGTTTTACATACCATATCATCAAATTTGATAGATTCTGTTGATCTCATTTAATATGTTTCTTAGTATATGACATTTTCTTTTACTGTGAATTGAGTTATATGGATTTTAAAATATTCAGTATATTGTTTAAGACACGTATATGAACTGTGTTATTTATTATTATTTGATATTTAAAACGTATATATTTAAAATTTATTTGATATTTAAAACGTATACATTTGATATTTAAAACGTATAACATTCCTTGAATATATACATCTGGGGACATTTCTAAATATAATTTGTATTGTCTTGTATCTTTTTTAAACTCAATTTGAGTGTAGTACAGTTATACTGCCAGGAAGAATAAATTAATTTTTAATTAACGGTTCTGAATAAAATGTACTTAACTCGTGGTTTTACAAATATTGCTTCATCATGTGAATTCATGTATTTTGTAAATTACAGATTATCAGGCATTATAAAATTTTCCTGTTACTAAAGATAACGTTTCATTCTTTTTAATATTCATTAAAATGCATTTGTAAAATATTGATTGTATATATTTTTAAACATATAGTCTTTTTTAGAAAATTAATTCCCTAATATATATATATATATATAATTTTCATTTTCCCATTTGTTCGACCCAGTTTCCCTAAAAAGTAAACATTGTATATTATAGAAGAAAAAAGGTTTGTTTTACGACAGAATGTAATGCAATTCAGTGATTGCGATTTATTCCCATGTTGATGCGAGATTGACGACTGACGTGTTCCATTGGGATGTGACAGTGGCACACAGTTGTGAGTTTGATTTGTATCACAGAAACTACGTTGCAACTCTATACACGTTTTATAGTGTTGTAAAAGGAAAACGAACCAGTGAACCATCGAACACATATTATGACTTCTAAATAATACAAACACACACATACATAACTCAAATCTAAAACAATATATAATAGGTAATTCCAGTTTACACATTTCCATTATTTTTTTTTATAGATATAATCGTTTTGTAAGACTGGTATAGTGTTTTTTTTATGTACGGTGTCCTTTTTTATAGTTTACATTAAACTGTATTGTGATTGAAATGTTGACATTGTGAGACGAGAATAGATGGTATGTTTGACAATTGAATATAATAACAATATTTCATATTTATTATTAGTGTCTTCTTAAACATACACATTTATAATAAATACACCTGTCCAAAGTTGTAAATTTCACGTATATTATTTTTCATGTGATATTTGTTTTTTTTTTACATTTATAGACGAAGTAGACGTTAAAATGATCATGTCAATGTGTAATAAACATGAAATTTTAACATTGCAATATTTTTAACACTAACAATTTATAATTAATTGAATTTTTATGTTCTACTGATTGTTAAATTTAATTCATAAAATCGAGAGTATACAGGTATTCTCTGTGATAGATAATATACCATGATACATAAGAATAATCTACTAAGTGTATCAACAATTACTTCTCAAATTATTTATGTTTTTAAAAAAATATGTAGATATTTTTGTTTGTAGTTCAAGTACTTATTAGTACACTAACTATTAAGATACTGACCAAGTATTTAGTAAATGTATTTCAATTATATGTTAACGTAAATATTTAATAACCTCCGATACTAAATGTTGATGTAAATATTAAATTGAAACTGTTAACTTTTCACACTGTTATAAATAATAGTTTAAAATTTAATTTCAATAGTTAAATTACCTGATCGAATAAATAATATATCGAAAATGACTAATCAGGGAAAGTATAAAATGAAGTTGTTTGTCTATAAATATTACTGTTAAATATAACTCGTTTCTAATGTATTATCAGTGAAAGTCTCCATTAAATATTACTTGTGTCATGTATTCCATTATTAAAGGTGATAAATTTTAATTCAGGTTTTTAGAAATGCACTTGTATTCGAATTGTTTAATTTTTTCACTTTTTTTTAATAAAATTCGTACAAATTATATATATATATATATATATATATATATATATATATATATATATATATATATATATATATATGGTCATTCCAAAAAAGGAAGGTTGTCTTATGTTATTGTTTTTAAGTTCATCAAGATTAATATCCAAAAATAAATTCAGTACCACCCAGCAAAAGAATGCTGTATTTTTCCGAGAGCAAAAAAACACTCGAGCTTTTCGTATCCTTATTGAAATTAATCTCTCAACAATCACTTGAACAATGCTGCTGACTGTAAGAAAATGAAAGTCGACATCTTTTCTTACGTACAAGTGTCCATCCAATTATTTTTCCATGCTTTTATTTTAAACATCTTTCTTATCTTTTGTTACTGATAATAAAAAAAAAACGTGGGTCAATGACAACATTATCATATCGCGAATAAGTATTTACATTTTTATTGGCCAATTTTCTTTTCGTAATCATGTTATAAATTTTTATAACAATATTTAGGTACACTTTTTTTGAGTAGCTTTATGATTTGTGTTTCCAATTTATTTTAAGTGCATATAAAAATATATGAAATGTATGATGATTATATTAAATATTTAATAGGGGTTATAGTGTTCAGACTGAACTATGTTATTAATAATTTAAAAATGTTGTTATATTTAAACTCAACAACTATGTACATTGACATTATTTAAAATTTTGAAAGGTGTATATATATATATATATATATATCTTATAATAGTTGAACATTTTTAATGAAACATGATATAAACTTAAATTTTTAGAATTATTATATGATATGAAAGTTTTCATTAAAACTGCACACATTTAATAAATATTCTATGGTTATCTCTATCGGTTGAATTTAATTGAAACCTCGTTAAAATGTTATGCTGTTCCAAGATGATTCGTAAGTCATCTGATGGTATTTTATGTTTACTGTTGAGTATAAATCAAACTACCACAAAAAGGATTCAAGAGACAAAACTAATCATAGTAGAATAATAGGAATCCAATGAAGATGCATTATTATATATTTTTTTAAGATTAGCCTTATTAAATTGAATTTCGTTTGCATCATAAAACGTTCTGTCAAGATTTGAATGATAAATATCAAATGTTAATTAACAATAACCGATTTTAGCTTTCTGTACACCTACTTCAAATTACAAGGATAATAAAAAAAAGCTTGCCGCACCTAAGACATTTACTGGCCTTGCATTCAATGCATTTGATTTTAATTTCTTAATAAGCTAAATATATTTAGTACCATTAACAATAACATTAATATAATCTTAATTGAGTTATTACTATAATTGAATCATTTTCACTGCTAAAAAAGAATTTAAATATTTTTCAAATATATATATATATATATATATATATATATATATATATATATATATATATATATATTAGGTGATTTAATTTAGGCTTCTACATGGAAGTATTCAAAGGGGGCGCAGGGGTTAAGAAATGTCATGTTATTTTTTATTTAATAGTTTAGTTCAATTCAATATTAAAATACTAAATGGAGGATAACATATTTCTTTGAAATTTTTGTGTTTCTAATACTTTCGTGTCGAAGCCTAAGTTAAATCATTCTCTCTCTCTCTATATATATGTATATATATATATATATATATATATGTGTATATATATATATATATATGTATATATACAATTTTTGGTTTTAATTGTTCATGTAATGAATTTAACATGCACATAGTTAACACATCTAAAACGGATAAACCATTTGCAAATATTACGTTGAAATCATTCTTCTCGTTTAATATAAATCGGTATATGTACTACAAAGCAGCATATTTGTTATCCAAATATTTTACCTTTGGCATTTTTCTCTGTTTTCTATTTATTTAATGAAACAGAAAATATCTTTCGTATATTTTTTAATTTTTCAAATGTTTACTTTTATTTTTGTATATTTTAATGTTACTATCATTTAATGATAAACTTTGCCTTTCACTCTGTAATTTGTTTATTTTTTCATATTTTTTATTCGTGATATTATATATTTATTGTTTTTGGTTAAATTTTACTTCTTTTATTCATATTTCTATCGAAACACAATTTACTGATTTGAAATAAATTTCAGAGTGTTTGCAGAATACTATAAATTTGTTGCTGTTCACATTTTCTTCTTTAACAACATTTGAATCCAGTCGATACAGTTTCAGTATAAACAATACGAACGTACAAAATCAATATCTATATCTGTTACATAAAACAATTTCTTATTCGAAATATCTTTGACATAGGTACTGATATTTAGTTTGCGACAGGTATGCCATTGAAATGTGTTTACGAGTTATTTTAAATGTCAAGGTGGTGCGTTTTATGTACGATAGAACCGTCAACAAGATATAAATATTGCGTGTGTGTGTGTGTATGTTCGTTACATATACTAGTATCTAATGTGGGTTGATCAGGGCACATGTTGTTTAAGAGATGGGCTAAAGAGGAACTCTGGTTGCCGTTACACAGAGATACAAGATACACGTATTACGACGCTCTGGATACACAGCTGACCGCAATAAATATACATGAATTTCAACTAAGACCTTTTACATCTTCCACTAATGTGTGATTTACATTAGGGAAACAATACCTCGTAAGGTACAGTGTACAGAGAGTGTATTTACTTAGTACATTTTATATATATATATATATATATATATATATATATATATATATATATATATACACACACATAAAGTTACACTCTCTTGAGCATTGTCCTGTTTTTGTATTGATTTTTGTACCATGTAAAAAAATGTTCGAAAAAAATAATAGTAAATAAATCAAACTTTGAATTCAACAATACTAAGTTTTATAAGATGATATAAATGGAAGTTTTTTTACATTTTGTTTAAATAGTAAAGAATAAAATAAATTCTTATTTTGAAATGTTATTTTTAATATTAAAGTTTTATTCAAATGCATTTTAGAATGGAATAAACTAGCTGTGTTTGGAAATAATTATTGTGCATTGATTTTTTTTAGTTCGTTCAGGAAGGAAACAACAGAAAAGTGTTTCTTAATTTAAATATTTGTAGGATATGTTAAATTTTGAAAGAAAGTCGATAAATGATAACAGTAGTCAGATCTTAATTTGACTGAAATTTACCTGAATTTTTCGTGACAATCGTGTCAGACTTTTATGGAAATTTCCCTAGAGCACGGTTTGAATTTCGATTCTTCTCTTTAACATCCAATTCACAATTTCTGTATAACCTTTTCGTTTATATTTTTTTTTATTTCGTTTTATTAAAACAAATTACATTTAATTATTTTATTTTATATCTGTATTTGAAAATATTGTTATATATATCTAGCATTTCATTTTCTGCTATAAAATTAACCCGAACTTATTTGAACATTTTTTATAATGCTATTTTCTCGGTTTTATGTATTACTGGATGTATACAAAAGAAGTATATATATATATATATATATATATATATATATATATATATATATATATTTGTGTATACTGTAAAATATAGTCATGGTTGACAAAGTTTCATATCACATTAAGTAAGTTTAATCGTAAATAATGTTTAGCCTTAAAAAAGTCGATAGTTGTCAAGTGTTGTTCAAGCGTGTAAGTTTATATTGAGGTAATATGAAACATAAAATTTTAAAAATTGCTCTAAAAACTTTTTAGATTATAAATTTTGAAGAATATAAAATTTTTTGTTATCTGCTTATTTCGTTACACAGTATTTTACATGGCTCAGTATTATATAGAATGCTATTTAATATTTATGTATAATTACAAAATTCTTTATTTGTTTATATATAAGTAATACATTTTGTTAATTTTATAAAATATGCATCATACGTTAATTTAAAAAAAAATATATATTAATGAATTAATAAGTTGAACCGAAAAAACTGTCAATCCATTTCAGTTAATAATACTTCATTGTTTTTTAAACAATTTAAGATTTCCACTCAATCTGATCCGAAGGAAAGATCTTAACGTGATATATAGTATTTTTCTTTTAATCATATTCTCTATCTGGACATTTCTTACACTCAGATATTAAATAAGACAGGTCTGATATAAAAATCTAAAAGATGTCCACATTAAGTCTAGTTGTAATTTAATTAAACTTTTATTGAGAACTGATGTTATATCTGTTGAACGATTTATTTATTATAATATTTACATACTGGTTTCTAATAACTTCAACAAAAATCATTAAAATATATTATTCATAGTGAGTCATTCATGACAACATTTTCCATTTAGATCCATGATTTAATGATAGACTGATACTGAACATAACTTGCCAACTAATTATTATAAACAAAATATTTATAGTTATTTTAATAGATACTTAAAATCTGCAACTTATGTTATATTTTTAATAACTAAAAACTTACTCTTATATTTTCTCGTGCAATCATTAAAGACGAATCAAATGATTACAGAAATTATAGTAATTCCCCATTAACGATAAACTGTCATATTTACACATCCTTATTAATCTTTCTGTTCTAGCGAGCACGAATGCATTTTACGTGTGGATCACATTTTCGCATGTGCGTGACGATACTTTGAACGTGTTTAAAAGCACGCAGAGAACACGTTACTTATTGTATGTTTGATATTATTTTGGACACCATTAACACAATTGCATCACCTAAACTTGTATGATTGCGTGCTAATATTAAAAGAATGAAACAAATAAAAATAACATTTGTAGAAAAAAAACATCAAATATCTGAATATATATACTTTTTTGTTTGTGACTTTTGAAATTGTTGAAAGAATGTTTTGCTTATCTAGAATTTATGATCTATTCGAGCAGACATTTATGAGTGAATTAAAAACGTAGAGGAAATTGTATTTATGTTTATGGTAATAACAAAAAAGAATACAATTTCTTTTGAAATTAAATGAAATATTTTATCAGACTGTTTAGTAATTATTTAATAACAATTGATGTACATTCCATAAAAAGTATTTTCGTATCCAGTCTTGATGTATTTATTGTGCTCTAATTGTAAATTAGTTTTTTTTATTTAATATAAATTTTAGTTATGTACATTTTTAATTGCTTATTAAAAATATAAATGAAAGTATTTATTATATTTGTAAGAAACAATCATCTATGCTTGGATTTTCTGTATATATAGTAACTGTATCGTGGAAGTACGATCACAATAATACAATTTTGCTTGAAATGAATAATTTTCAATCTTTATAAAATTAAAGCACATAAGATCAATTGCGTACATCAATTACTGTCTTGTGATTTACAGAAAACATGCAAGATTTCGACGGTTATGTCGACGACATTTGAGTAATGAAACTGTAAGAAAATTTAATTTCCTGCACTGATGAAGTGTACTTTCATCTCTACTATAAAATATTATAACAAGCAAGTGTGAAGTACTGAAAGTTTCATATATTTAAACCAATTACTGTGTGAACATATTTCTGTACTGTTCTACTTCAATATTTGCAATACCTCGGAAATTAAGCAGTCTATTTGCATTTAAATATTTTACATGAATTAATTGCATTTTTACGTCTGTTTACTTTGTATGTTTTAATTCAAATCATTTGTGTTCATAAATATCAATTAAAATTAAAATTTAAACGTGAATTAACATATGTACAAAAAAGATAACCTGGCTTAAAAAGGAAATACAATTTTAAAAATATGTTACATAACTTTGCGTGGATTGGAAATTTTTTTTGTCTTGATCTGTTTTATAAAATTTACTGAAATGATAAATATGTATTATTCATTAATAGGATGAGAAATGTACGATTTTAAACCGCATCTTATTAAAATGTTTTTTTTTCTGGTTAAACACTTGCAATATAAAATTACTGTTCTGTATACATGAATAAAAAAATACTATTTCATTGAATGCAATAATTATTAGCATTAGATTAAATGTAAACGATGAAATATATTAAGTCTACGATAAAATAATAAATGTTCTTATTTCTATCCTATATTGTATAAAAGAACTCTATACTTGAATTTTTATTTTATTTTTGTATTCACTAAATCTTTCATTCATATGAAAGTATTTTAATTTTAGGAAGTATAGTTGTTAAAGTTAAAATATATTTAAAAAAAGATATTAATTAAAACGTATTATCTATTTAAAAAAATAGACTCAAAGTTTTTAGGAAAAAACATGCATTTAAAAGAATGATTTTTTTATCATTTTGAATTGATATTTAATTAATACTTATTGTTTACAGACATGTGATTATACTGGATATGTAAATACTTTGAGTATGCTTTAAAAGATTAATTGCATAGATATTGTATTTATTAATACTTAAATAAATTTCATCATTGAAGTGTATTTTAAAATGTACTTCACGTTTGGTAGTAAATCTCCATTTTTAAATTTCTGATATTTTTAGTAAGCACTTTGCAAATAGGAATTTAAATGCTTCCAGTCTGTTTATTTTTACGTAATTTGATCTGTGCTTAATTGCGTAACAGATATACATCGAGTCCTCGTATATGCATGAAGAGGTTAATTGTTTTCCGAGTAACATAAATTGTACACACCAAATCAACACAAAATAAAAACAAACCATTTAACTTGCTCCTGAAATAGACTAAACCGAAAGCGTTGAAAAGTTATTTTGGAATTCAATTAAATTACAACAAGCCTGAAACTAACTATAGTTGTGCGTCATGGCATTGTAGAGAGGGAGGAATCTGTCTGAAACCAGTCAGATAAGCTGGTTTACTGCACGGCCACGATTACAACAATTTTGCGGTTTGCAGTCAGCGGTAGATATTGTCGCGTGCCAACCGTACACACACAGTGCGATTTCTTGTCTGTGCCGCGACGCTATTCATACGCTTGTCGTCGACATCATCATCATCGTTGTCGTCGTCATATGTCCAAGTCATTGTCGACTTGGCCGTTACAACAGAGTACGCTAACTGCCTGTTCATATCCCGTGTATGTTATCGTCGACGAAATTGCTTTATTGCAGAACACAAACGGCGCATACTGTTGTACTGCTACTGTTCGCCTGTTTCTGCCTGATATTATACATGCGAGCAGGTCTATACGTACACAAGTATGACGATTCGGGTAGTGTTTGTGGTGTTTTGATTGTTAACGTCAAATTACTGCTGTCACGCTTGCCAGGGAAATAATATTTGTGTCGCCAATTATGAATTCAACACGAACTATGTAAATAATATTCATGAAATTATATTTAACATTGTTATATCACTGATTTATCAGTGTTACCGGCGCTAAAGACATTTTTTTATACGTTTAACGTACGTTTATTGCACAACTGATTTAATTTTGTTTAGTGAATGTGTTTCATACAGTGGTTTTGATTAAAATACACAAGCTTTTTTTCATAACTGGAATAATGAAGACGTACCATTGTGCTACTGTTCCTTTTTCTAAGAGGAATTATTATAACGTATGTTTGAATTTTACATATTTATTTATTCGAAACATTTTTTCATTTATATTATCGATATATTTCTAACATTATTTTAGAAACTAACAAATATGTAACGCGTTGACAGTTTGTAAAATATTACATTATTCTTTCAGTTTTGATATATTTAAAAATTCCTTCAGGTTCACAGATCCTATAAATATTTATTTGGATTTGTTCATCTTTGATTATTTTCGTTTTACATCTTTATTTTTATATTTACTCAAATATTTTCAATTTCAGTTATATAATGAACCATGCTATTCTATATGTTCATACATTAATCCTGGTTAATATTAAAATTGTAATTTTTTAAGAGATGATGATTATGTAGATTAATGTTTGCTTTTAAATATTTATAACATGAAAAGTGATTAAGCGATTAATAGTGAAACCACTTTTGTAGTTTATGTATATTTCAACGGAATAAATGAAAGTAAGAGAAATTTCATATGAAACATCTATATGTAACTTAAATAAATTGAATGATATTTGTTGCCTCTTGAATCTATTCATAAAATAATTATTTCAATGATCTGCATATAATGTGTTTGTGGCATTCATTTCGGAAACATAAAACAAATGATAAGAAACTCAAAAAAAAATCCCATAATGTACGAATGTTTTTTATTTAAATGAAGATTTCTGATTGACGTCAACGGTGGTGATAACACATATATGATAAAATTAAAAATACATACATGCAAATTATTTCATCATTGACAATAATCTTGTACAATACATGAGTATGCCAATCAAGTAACAATTAAAAATACTAAATGATCATTAAATCCAAGTAGTTATCAATAACTTACTTTTATTGTCTTGTGTATGTTTGACTATAGTAATGTTTCAAAAATGAATTACGTCAAATTATTGATTTTACCATAATTTATATTATTGATACAGATACATTTGTGTGTCATGGACAATAAAAGTAATCAACGCAGTTTAATTGCAGAATTTAAAAACATACGTTGACCTTTTAAAACATCAAACAAGAAACAGTTTATAACAGTTTCTATGATGTTTATTTATTTTATGAATTGATTAATTTACTTACATCAAATATTGAAGAAATGTCGTGTGAATGTGAAACGTATTTGATTCTAAATTTACTTTCTATTTTGAAAAAAAAGTAAAACAATAAACATACATCGTATGTATATTTATATATATTTAAGATGTTTATATAGTACGCACTGTGATTTTTTTCACCTTCATGTATTTTTATACTAGTGCAATTTTTCCCGGCCTTTTATTATTTTTGTACCAATATTTAATGTTAATAAAAAAATACTATGAACAACTTTTTATACTAGTGGACAATTTGAAAATAAAAGTATGCGCGTATTTTTCCTTCAGTATTATTTTCAACGGATTTTAAATTTGATATCAGATTGTACTATTAAATAAATTTTCTGTTAAAAATAAATTATAATATTTTAAAGTGACGTAGATAATTAGTATGTATTAATTGTACTTAAAAATGTGCAAATAGTTAACTGACTGTCTACAAGCAATGATATTATCTTTGAATTTATACCAGCGACCTAATTTTTACAATATCTTTTTAGAAATAACTAATTTTTAGTATAATTACTCGTAACCACATTGACATTGTAGTTGTTGACATCCGTTTGAAATGTGACAGATTCTTTTGCACGTAGTCAGCTGGCAAGATAATTGAAAAATATGTTTACCATCGGTTCAGTTGGATTTATAGAATATTTGTCCTGTCTATATATTCTAATATAGTCATATATGCTGTATATTGTTGAATATAAAGTTGGGTGTATGTTCGCCTTCAGACATAAAAATATTCATGACCAACCCATAAAATATAAATTGATATATCTATACAACCAACGCCCAAAGTAATGAAACGTTTACAGTGAATATGTTACAGCAGAAATTGAATTAAATGCGAATTTTATTATTTGAATAATATGTAACATTTTGAATACAGAGATTCGGACTATATGAATAACTTATTAGTTTTGTTTTTATGTTTTTTTTTAAAAAAAAAACAAACTGGTGGTAAAACACACCTGCTGTAATTTCAAGTTTTAACTTGCAGTGAATCAATCGTATTCACGTCATCGTGGATGACTCAGTTAATATCAACATTTTTATTACAATTTACCTTAATAATACGTTTACTTATGAACTTTATTGATGCGCTTTGTTTTCTTCACATTGTTATTATATTCTAAATATACAAAATAACTATTCATCACTGAAGTAACGCATCAGTCTCATATTTTTCATATACATTTTTTATTAAATCAGTATCTATTTTTGTCTGACCTATACGAACTCTACCATGTGCTTTATAAATATTATTACTGTTTTCATAAAAAAAAAATATAATTATAAAAATAAACAACATGAAATAATAAAATTAATATAATATATTGTTTCTCAAAAAGAAAATACTGGAGCTAACCAGATATATAAGACACAGTACACCTGCTACAGTTGAAAAAGAAACAATTCTCAAACCTGTTAATAATTTGAGCAGTGAATCAAAAAAACACATTATTCGATTCCATTAATGTTGTAATACCAGTTTCGTTTATTAAACAGCATATAAAAGTTACTACTTTCATTAATTTTGAATGCGAAAAGTTAGGAATGAATAGTTAAATAAATAAATAATAATTGTATAGTTAAAGTTAGCATTTTACATTATATTTTTACCTGTAATGTTAATTCATAAAAAAATATTTAACCTGTTTAATTTTTGTATTTTAGTATGTGCTTTTCAGTATTTGATTTTCAAATTTGAACTTTTATTTTTTTACCTATCCTACATTACTTTTTTGTAGTTTAAATAAAAAAATCATATGCTTATATAAATAAAATAATGTTTAATAATGCATTTATTTTTAAATTAAATGTAGATTTATAAACATGGTTGTCAATTGAATCTTTTAAGTAGTTCAATTGATAATAAGAAAATTAATGTATCTTTTTTTTGACTTTTTAAAATTCCAAAGCTATTTTCAGTTCAGAAGCGGTAGCTTCAATGTTTTTTTATGCAGCACACAAATGTCAGTTAAATGTTATTTAAGCTTATATTCTTCTTTAATGTCGTTCTCTAAGACCAGTCATAAATCTACTCACAAATCTTAGAGCTCCTTAAACATTCATCTCCTGCATACTGTAAGAAAGGCATCTGGTGTATTCAGAAGTATGTATAAATGTGCAACATGTCTTCTGATATTTCTGTAGAAATATTTTAACTGTTCTGTAATGACTGCGTACATGCATAAATGCACACACGAATATTTTAACTCTTTCTTCAAAGATAATTGAGGCTAAAGTTAATGATTTAGGTCGAACTTTGATGAAAGTTAAAGTTAATTACTGTTTAAAAATCGTTATTCGTGAAAAATTTTGATATTTCATATAAAACTGAATATTTATGTATCAGGTAAATAACATTCATATTTTTTAAAAAAATACTAGGATATTATAAAAATAAACATCGATCTTCTTAAAAACAACGATTCGTTCTAATTATGTTTATTGTTTGTGTTTTTTTTCTTTGACATATTTACATTTATATGTCATGTTTCTAGAATTATGAATTCTGCGTACAAATATTTTAAAAACAAAAAAAAAAAATAATTCTGAGAAAATTATTTATATATACACACATTGATTTGATATTGGTTTCTTTTTCTATATCGATGTCCATTACATCATATCAACAAAACTATGTAGTCTTCAAATTGGCAGATTGTCAATATGTTCCGAGACACTAATTAAAAAGATTCATTAATAAATTAGTTCCTTGGTTGTTTTTCTTTTTAATTAGTTATATCACCTTGGAAATTCTTGTTCTTATCATGCGTAAAGAAATATTAACTTGTGTATAAATGGTAATTGCGTTGGTAAAATTTTAATGTTATATTTCTCCTATACAAATGAATAAATAGAAATTATCATTAAAGTACACAAACTCTTCTTTGTTCAAATTTTGACGTCATGTAGTAACATTAATTCTATTTATATTCTTTATTATACAAATACCCGATTGGATTAAATTAGTTAGTTTTCTTATTTATGGAACATTGAAATCGTTACATCTGACATAATGTAAATATTATGGTATTTTTTAAATTTATAAATTATAATTTACAATAACTATACATCTAAATTTAGATTATTCCAACATTAGTTGCTGAAAAAAAATCTATTTAACAGCTGGATATTGAATCTTCTTCGAGGCAGGGTAAATAAAACCGAAACATATACTTTAATTTCAGTTTTTTCATTAGATTCTTTTTAGTAAATTTAAAAATGTACATGACTTTCATTACATATTCGTAAATGAAACGATCATAAATAAACAGTTATATATAAAAGAAGATAATTAAATTATTTCTATTTTTATAAAATAAATTAACTATGGAATTGAGTTTTAGTCTATACTTGATCTATCATTAAATGTGTTTTTTTTTTTATTTTTAGTTTTAAAAGTATTAAAGTATCTAGTTATTAAAGTTTTTCAAAAAAATATACTTTTTAATTCATTATTCAATAATTTTTCACTCAAATTAGAAATTAAAATGACTTCCTGTTTGTTGGTAAAATAATCTCTCCAATTATTATTTGTAATTTTAATTTTTATGAATGCTGGATAATTAAATTTCACTTTTGGTTGTTATATTTTTATCAATTATTATATATGTATTAATTACTTAACACAAATAATGTCACCATATGTATAATTTTTATCTATTTTCAGAGATTCATAAATAGACGATTTTAATAACTGTATATTTCTTTCTTGAATTTATTTTCAAAATAGTATACAAGGTTCCAGTAAAGATCATATTTAAGGTAACGAGATAATCTTTTCTGCTCAATTTCATTCTGAGATTGTTGAAAGTGAACAGGACGAACCGCATTTTGAAAATTAGAATATTCAACTGTGTGTACATGTATATATTTATGTTAAATTTCTGGAAAGACTTGCGTTCCTCTGTGAATATATGTTCAATACATGTATATGTATAATTTATTCTATATGTAGGATTTAATCTACTTAGTTCCTGTCGAGTTCCGCTGTAAGGAAGTTACTTTATATAAATTTCCTAATCTGACATTTGAAATGATGTAAAAATCGAATGAAAAAATTATATCCATTTAGATATTTTAAAATCTTTACTTTTTATTAATAGATTTCGTACCTTTTTTGTAATTTTTTTAAACTTATTCTATACTGATTAAAGAATTTTATATATATATATATATATATATATATATATATAAATTCATATCGAAATATACAGGTAAAAATATTTACTATATACGTGTGCTACGTGAATTATCGATTAGTCGATTAAGACATCTGTTTCTTATTCAAACTTCTTTAAATTTAAATCGAATACAGCACGTGTCCAACTGAGATTTTTTACGGATTTTCCAGATAAAAACCTGTTATCGACAGAAAATTTCCCTCGTAAACGCATTAAAAACGTATAAAATATTTTTTCAGGATTTATTTGACTATTCAAAATTAAATTAATTTTTAATAAATTCATATATTTGTGTGTATATATATATATATATATATATATATATATATATATATATATATATATATATATAATTCTCTTTAAAATAGCAATATAATTAATAATGAGTATAATATATAATTAATAATGAGTACTGAAATTATCTATCGTTATTTAAAAAATAAAAAAATTAACAAAGATAGAAATCTCTTGACTTACAAACATTTTTGTCCAGTATGATGTAAAGTACGTTTGTTTTTTAAACAAAAAACCTGATTGTAAATGATAACTAATTGTTCAGATGATAGCAAACCTCGTTTGAAGCATTGATATTCTTCATCACTTCTTCACATTCATTTTCTCAACAATTTTTCCTGCTTATTCATTCAAAGCACATTTAACCCATTTTATATTCCACCAACTCACATCCTCACGACCTTCACATTGATATGGTTGAATTATTAAGAAAAAATGTTGACTTTATACGTCAATTTCTCTCTTCATTTGTATGTAATAAGTTATTTATTTATTTATAAGACAACTTTGTACATAGTTCTTTTATTTTTTAATTGAAACTTTTTTTATGAAACAACAATAATATTTTCTCTTATGTTATTTATTTTAATATCATACATATTTTATAAATAAAATGAAATTACATCAGATAAAATTGTTTATTTGCTGTGAATTAGGTTAATAATTTAAATAGAACTAGTAATAATACACAGGGACATTTTATTTTTAAACGTTAATATGTATACAAACTAGAATGAATGTACATAAAAGGCAAATATGTCAAAAATAGATGAAATCATATTATTCATAAAATTTGATTTAAATAAAACTGAACTCGTCTGGTTACCTCAGGGTCATGAAATAGTTTCCGCAAGGACGAATTCGATCGCCAAATTTTGTTTTCTGCCGTGAAATGCTATATTCAAGGATGGTAATATAGCCTGTAGGCGTGTTTACGTGATCTACCCGTTTGATTCATAACATAAACAAACTAAATGAACCACAATATTGCTGGCCCTGTGCCCGAACTTTCGTAATCTCACCCTACCCGTCTAACACAAGTACCCAATATGAACGGCAACCAAGCGTCAACGAAAAATAAGAATTTTATTAAGGAAAACGTCGGCCGTGTGTCATATTTTCTTTTATTATATTGCTAGTTTTTTTTTATCAGATGTTCGGAATCTACAATAATCTACGACCGAGTTTGCTTGTTGCACGGACTGTTTTTATTCGGTTTAATTACTTTCTAGTTTTGTTCGTGTAGTCGAATAAATCTTGATTATTGTACTAGATAAAATATTTTACTGTCAGTTGTGTCTTCGAAAATGAATTATATTTTTTTAGAAACTCCCGAAAGTATTTATTAGTTCAGTGTTTATCACGTTTTTACCCGTAGATGATTTATAATAAATACTTTGATTGTGTTTTCTGGCACAAGTTCATATTTGAAAAATAAATATAGAATTTAAAAATAAAATTTAAGATTCTTTTTTAATTTCTAAATCGTATACATTTACAAATATAAAATTATTAACTTTATGTTAAATTAAAAAGTGCTTATATTAACATTTAAATATCAAAAATGAATTGATACACTGAAATGTTTTATTTCATAATATTATTAAATAATACGAAATTTAAATATTTCAGATTAATATAAAACCGATTTCCTTATTACTACCGACATTTGATCGATCAATTTCATTATACGTGGTCGTTTTATATAAACTCAGCTCTCATATCAGCCTCACGCTGTCTTTAACATGTCCGTACTCGTAACATTTGAAACATCCGGGATACGATTGAAAATATATCACCATATGTCGCACGGCGACAAATGTTTCTGGAACGTATATCCCTGTTACCTATATAAATGCAATTTATCATACCAGAAATATTTAATGTAAGCAGATAATTTATTACGCTGGATTTTTAAGTTTGATTATTAGAATTAATGTATCAAAATATAACTGTTGGTGTATAGATCACTAATTACATAAAAATTCATTAATCGTTGTAAATAATTACTTTTTGAATGACAAATAAACATTTCTAAGTATTCTAAATTCTAAATAAAATGAATGGAAGTTTAAGAAATGCATACGTGTTTTGCAAGAATTGTTTTCCGTATTTATTTATTTCTATTCAAGTATCAGTTAGTGAATCACTCAATTTTAAATGATAAAATAATTACAAATTAACATATTTTATCAATATGAAATTTTTGTGAGTGTACATTTTAGTTATGTTTATTTTGTAATATCTAATCTAATTAAATTTATATTTTGACATGATTACAACTAAAGCATGAGTAGGTTTATTTAGATTTTTTATATTACTAATTTACATGTTAAATTTAATAATATTTAAACCAATCTCGTCTTAAATAAGTAATATTTGTCTTTTTACGTTTTGAAAATTATTGGAAACAATTAGAAAATTAAAAATTATGATATTTTCAAAAGTGAATAATTTATGATTGTTTTGATAAAAATAATATACTTTTTGCAGTAATGTATCTTTCCTAAATAAAAACAATACCGCCAAAAAACACATTAGCGTCGTTAAAAATGTAAAATGTGATAATAATTTCAAAACCCTTCATCCAACGTTGGTCAGGAAGACATATACGGTAGTGTATTGTCTCCCTGGTGGTCCATAAAACATCTTCCATAATACCACGAGATAAAAATCTAACAGAGCGAACCACATTTTGAATGTTTTACAACGACACACTCTCTCCATACATGGACATTATCGTCGTTGGGTCATTCATGTTAGCATAATGTTACATAGGATAATTAAATATGTAGGGATAACGACTAGACAATTACTTGGCCAACGATGTTTGTCTAGGACGCGTGTAAGGAATTGATGTCGAGTTCCACGAGACCACATAATCCCACGATCCTACCGCCGTCGCACATTTCGTCTAGCTATTATTATTATTATAGAATGGAACGTGATCCCTCATTGCCTACATCGTATGTGTCATACAAATGGCGCTTTGGTTCAATCCGTACTGGATTCAAACTTATGCTCGCCTTTTCGTGAAACGTGCTCCGCTTTGTTGAATTCTAAATCGGTCGTTTTTCATAATAATTCCGTATATTCATACCGTTTTCGTAAAATGTATTATTCGTTTGATTTAGTTTTATTTTCTTTGTATGCGTTTACTGTTTGATAACATTTTTTTTATTTCAAAAAGAAAACATGTGCTCTCGACACGCTTGTTAGCGTTTAGTTCGTTTATTTCTACTTCTTCAATTGTTCAACAAATATAAAATTTTTGTCAGAAAATATATATGTATATAATTTTTTTTTAATTAGTACTGTGTTATATGTTTCCTTTATTTATATTTATTTCATAAAACAATTAAATAATATCAAGAACAAATATTTATTTCAAGTAAAAATAATTAATAAAAGAATAAATCAAGCTCGCGTTAACGACACAATATAAAGATATTCAGACTTACCAAAAACGGAAATTCACAAGAATTACTATATACTAGTCTAAAGATTTATAACCAAAACAACGTATATTGATTGTACACTGAAAAATTTTAATATCAATTTTTAATATACTCATAATATATGAGTAATTAGTATTAAAATGAAGGGATTATTTTTCAAATTATGATTTCAATTTAAGGACTCCTTGTAAAAAAAGGTTTTTTTAACAGTACAATATAAAAAGATAATCAGTTAATAATAAATATGGTTAGTTTAAATATTTCTTGTAAAGGAATTAATTTCCTTATTGAAAAAAGTAACGTTTAATAATTTTAAATAACATACAAGTAATATTTTTTCCATTATAAAACGAAAAGAAATAATTTAACTATACAAAAAAAATGATTGTTATTAGTAGGTATTTTTAATTAAAATGATATGTGTACCTATATGTGTATATATATTACATTCATAAAATGCATACAATGGTATATATTTTTTACTGTTATTTTTTTAGAAAACTAACATAAAGCTAAAAATATGCCACAGAAAATGCAACAAAGTTTAATTCAAAGCGCAAAGGTTTAATAATAATTTCACTTACTGCTCACATCCGCGGAGATTTCTCTGGAGTTCTCCAACCGAGTAGAACCATCATATGGTTTTATTATAACTTCGTATACATAGAGGTTTCCAACGAACAGGAATTCTCGAAAAGTAGTAATATGCGTTTCGAAAGTAAACATACAGTTTTATAGAAATAAATAAGAATATTTTTGTATATAAATGAAAAGTATTTCTTTCAAAGGAACTTTTTTTTATAAAAATAATTTTGTATTAATTAATGTAACTTTTTTAGTAAATATTTTTTCATTAAGATAGAACAATACTTTTTAAACTTATCTTGTAACTCTTTTTTTATAAATATATTCTTCAGTATATAGAAGAAATTTGTAAATTACTGATACTACTTTTATTCTGATTTTAATCCAGAAAAATTGAAACAATCAGCTGAAAATATATGAATTTTTTTTTAATGAGAAGACCAGTAAGCTCATTTAATACATCTTTGAATGAAAGTGGATTATGTTTCTATAAACCCGAAATTTCAGTATATCCAGTAATAATCTCATTAAAATTATGTATTCACCTTTCAGTTACAACTCTGCGGTTTTCTCTTTTAATCGTTTATTATAT
Organism: Acanthacorydalis orientalis; assembly: GCA_034766995.1. Lineage (NCBI taxonomy): Eukaryota > Metazoa > Arthropoda > Insecta > Megaloptera > Corydalidae > Acanthacorydalis > Acanthacorydalis orientalis. The sequence continues at coordinate 14,723,227 of CM068323.1, read as the reverse complement.
TTTAATAAATATTGTTTGAATTATAATGTGATTATAATTAATTTTAAATAGTCGTTCTTTCTTTCATTTCCATTATTATTCGTTATACATTTTTATTAAATTGATTTTTTTAATGCACTAATTATTTTTAATAATGCAGTTTTTACACTATGAAATAATCAGATTTTGATTAAAAAATTAATGATATATAGCAAGTTACATTTGATCTGATATCACTTTATCTCTGTGAAATATTATATATTAGTTTGAGGTACTTTATTACAATATTCGTGTTTGATTATCAGTAAAACGAACATACATTTTTATCGTATTCATAATCAGTTTTCAGTGATATTTTAATGTTTTTTTTTAATGATTTATTTTCATTTTTAATCATTTGTGATAAATTATATAGCATACTTGTAATTCTTTTATAAATACTGTCATCAAGTTTCAAATTTCCAATCTGATTTAAATAAAATCTATATAAATAATTTCAATTCGGTGATTTAATTATTCTAAAATATTAACTGTTTTATTTAGAATGTCAGCGAAAGTGATCTCGTGTAGAATGTAGATTTTAGTTGGAATCTCTTCAGTCACTATTACTTTCTTAGCTTTCCTTGTACAGACGACGCTGAGTATGACCGCAACGTAGTTTTGCGAATAAATGTATATATTTTGTGAGAGCGTTCGTGTCTAACAGGCGCGTTGAGAATTATATGTCTGGTTTTACACGTATGCGTATGTGGTACGTGTACATGTAGGCGTAAGTTTGTATGTAGGGTGAGATTTCGTTCACGTCAGCGATTTTTCCAGCTATTTTTCGCTCACGCCCACTCACGCCACAATTGAATCGACGTGAAGTTGATGTTTGTTTACATCACAGTTGCAAAATATATGAAATGTATGCAGATTGATTTGAGTATTATTTTGTGTTACGAAAATACTCCCTCAAAACAATTGAATTTTGTGGACGTAGTAGGTCAATATTACCGATTGTTGGTTTTTTTTTATACGCGATATTTATGCGAGCAGAGGTGGATCTATGTATAAATAGTACAACCGTAAATAGTGAAATGTGATTTCAAATAAGCGTAACGATATTTTAAATGGAAATTGCTAAAATATAATTATACTCCATACTAAAAAATTCATCAAAACATTTTTTTAAAAGCTTTATATTTACTGTTAATATTTTCTACAAATGATTCACTCCCTAGTGAGGATATTAAGGTTTCAGTGCCAATTAATGTATATCAGATCCTCCAATTTCGTATTTTTATCCATTAACTCATTTGATATTGCTTTATTACTCTTGAGACTTAGTATTAAAAATGTATGATAAAATTTTATACGAATTATTTATAACTGAAATAGTAAAATAAAATAATAATATACTCTATAATTTTTTCTGTAGTTATAAATGTAGATTAAAATACCCTTGTAAATCAAGTATTATACAGTAGTTAATTTAGTTATAATCTAATATTCTAATCTATGATAGTAATTAGTAAACAGTGGAGTATATACATTGTTTGTTTTGGCAGTCATTTAGACATTATTATTTTAAAAATATTAATATAATTATTATATGAAGTGATCGTTAATAAATCAAAATTATAAACTAGAATATGTAGTATCATTGAGAGACTTTATTCAATTACTTGTAAATTTTTTTAGACAATGTGACATCACATTTTTTGTTTTTATTATTAATTTCATGTTGTATTTTTTAAAGAAGATTTAATCATTCTGTATTAACATTTCATAAGATTATAAATATAATAACTTTAGCATAAATGAAGTCATATTTAAATATTAATAATAAATTATTTGGAATTTTATAGTAATGCATATATTTTAATTGTTGAAAAATTCACAAAAATGTATAATTTATTTGTAAATTATAAATGTATAAATATTTTTTGATCAAAATAGATATTAACATTATTTATAAACGCTCACCATTCTGTTATTTAATTTAAACTGAAATAAACACATTTCTAAGAATAATGTATGCATTTCTGTTAATTACTTTGTTTTTCTATACAGCGTAGTGTAAATGTCTTTCAGAATTACTTTCTCTTAAATATAACAAGGACATTTTCGAAAAACGTCCAAATAATGTATTTATTTTGTTAATTCGTTCGTTTATACTAGTTGTATTTGAAATTGTTCTGAATCTAGTTTAAATTGATTCCATTTTATAGAATATTTACTTTTATACATATTGTTATTTCTAGAAAAAAAACTCATTAAAAATTAATAAATTTCTTTTATATACTAAAAGTGTATATAGCACAAAGTGTAAAAGTAAACAAGGTTTTCAAATATTTTTCTTAATATTTTCATCTGGACTTTTTTCATATCTAAATATATACATATTTTAAAAACATGATATTAATAAACGTTAATGTAATTTTTGTAAAGTGCAGATCATCAATCTGTCTACTTGTAGGCATACGAATATTCATGTAATCAGATAAGAGCGTAACACAAATCGATTATATGATTAAAATACTCCAGATTTCTCAACCGGAGTAATCAAGTTCTATTGAAAGCAGATAAAGTTAAAATTGGATGTAGGAGTTAATCGATAATCCCAAATAGAATTATCATTTTTATTATTCAGATATATATATATATATATATATATATATATATATATATATATATATATATATGTATGTATGTATAGTTAAAAAAATAGTTCAAAATATTATTATTCAAAACATGATGTAAATTGGTGTTTCTGTGTTAGTTTGTAATATTTTTTAAGATTTATTATTGAAAAAAAGAACAGAAGAAAACAACTCTTATACTTATTTAGTAATAATAAATATGTTATACTTATTTAGTATTAATAAATTCAGCATATTATTTTCACAGTAAATATAATTAAGTATAATTCAAGATAACAGATGCATTAAACATCATTATAACATCATATCATAAATCCATAATTTATATGAATACTTTATTTACGATTTCATCTCTATTGACCTCACTTGGACATAAATGTACATTCAGTATCATAAAAATAATATTTGTTGTACAAACATGATATAATTTATATATCGTTTATTTTGAAATAAATATTTCAAAATTAAAATACGTAGGCAGTAAATTAACAAGCAAGTAAATGTAAATATGCTTGTTTTTCTTCTATTATAGTATCGTTAATGCCATGGTTTAATCGATAATTAAATTTACTACCGAATGTCGATAATAGGAAAGGTCTCTAGTTTCCTGCTTTTATATATTATTTGTTGGATCAGATAACCTACCATCATTATCACTACCCATGAACTCATATTTATAAACACATTTATCCTATATATATATATATATATATATATATATATATATATATATATATATATATATATATAACAAATTACACAAGGTACGTTTCATTCTTTAATAAAAACCTTAGGAAAATTAGGTAATGTCGATAAATGTTTATCGTTTATAATCAATATTTAATAAAGTTTACATTTCGAATTGGTTTCAACATTAAATCATTTTTAAGTATGTTACTTGTAAAAGTTTACAAGTTAAAATTTTAATTGTAGTTGTTATAAAAGTAAAAATATTATATAAAAAATGAAATAAATAGTCGTGAAAAATATAGTGCAATTCGAAATAATCCAAAGATATCGATTGGACTATTAACAAAATGAATACCTTAAGTGAGTTGGAATAAGAATTGTAAATAGTTATTACTGTAATTGTTATAAATTGACTATGTTAGGAGAAGAGTGAAGTCGAGTAAGTGAAATTGGTGGTATAAGAAGTGGACTATTTAATGAAGTTTTTTTAGTGATTGTTCATAATAGAAATTATTAGATTCACATTGTTATGTTATAAAACGTCCATTGATGGACAGAAATAGCTGACTCATATTCTTAAGACTACGAAGAATACCCATCAGTTGATGTCATGGTGACTTGTACTGATAATTACTAACAGATTAGAAATATGAAAAATTCAGTATACATTTCTGGTTATTTTTTAATAATATTCCTACAGGTCTTGAAATTAAATTATAAAAATATTTTAACCAAAATGAATGATATACATAAACATATCATTTATCTGTACTGTTATCATTCCGCACATAAGACATATCTGTCTTCGTTAGTATTCACTGTTAATTTAAATACAAGTCGACAAGTTGAAGTACTGTATAGTTTTATACGGTGACTACATTGATGCGAGAGCGCTCTCCGGCTCGTTTGCCCTCCAGTAGTGGCTATCGATCGACTACCGCCAATGGGACTTTAGGCCACGGGGTAAAACGCTCATCCAAATGTTATTGCGCAGGCACACAGCAGCCTCGCGTCCTGTCACGTCTGACCTCTTTTTCTGTACCCTCGACATACATATCTATTCTCTCGCATCGACTTCTGGAACAGAAGACGTCTCGTGTTATTAGACCTCCACGACCGTAACCAATCCTCGAGGAAGCGAGTGAAACAATGAACTAAACATGTAAAAAACGCACACATACGCACGTACACGCACACATAACCGGTAATGTTTTTAATTTTAGCACACCAGCGAGATGTTCTTGTGTCTACGTATTTCCTACAGGAACAAATTCGTTTTAATTGTATTTAGCGAATGGATTTTCTTATCGATCTATTTATTTTTGTACCGTTTGTTTATTTTCACTCGTATGCATAATATCGGTTGATAATCGATGGGTACAATCGAAGGTCAACATGAGATTGTGATGCGAAAAGAGCTTTGTCATATAGCAAATATAAGGCAGTGAGGACAGAGGTGTACATTTGTTTTTCTTTCTCATAAACACTTGATTAAAATTTGAATACAGCCGCGAGCGTGGATTAGTAAATAAAGGCAAATATTTTGAAAATTATATATATATATATACATAATTTAATTTTTTTAATCATTCCATTCTTGTATATTTCTTTGGTTATTAAAAAAACATATTTTATATAAAATGTATCCACAGGTACCAATAATTATGCTGTGAAAAAATTCAAAAGAATCTATTAAAATAGCCGCTTTAGAAAAGAACTAGTTCTAAATAAATAAATATTTTTAAAACATACAAGTATTTCAGCAAATAAAGTAAATTGATGTAAATTAAATTACTGTTAAATTCATTTCAAAAAGCTCTGCAAGAAGATCTGTAATTAAATAATACTTTTTTCATTAATAGAAATTTTCGTTTCAAATGAAATTAAAAATTATATTTTAATTAACTAAATGTTGTATTTCGTTGCAAATTTATAAGCGATTATTTTGCTAATGAAACTCACAGTTAATTAAATATCATTTTTTCATTGTGAAAAGAGATATACATTTAAGGAATTCTTCATTAAATTTATTATTTATATTTTTTATAACTAAATTTTATTTCTTATTTAACTCATCTGTAATTATTATTATAAGTAATAATAGTAAAAAGAATATATATATATATATATATATATATATATATATATATATATATAATCTTTATTTTCTCACTGAAAGCGTCTATCAAAAGATTGTTACGATCAATTTACAATAATTATAAGCTTTATTTTATTGAGAAACATTTAGACAAGTACATATATATATATATATATATATATATATATATATATATATAATATATATATATATATATATATATATATATATATATATATATATGCTTAAAATACCCTTAACTTGAATACTTTATAATAATAGAGTTACTGGGTCGTGAAAGATTATAATAAACAAAGTTATAAAACAACGATTAATCTTTTATTCAAAATTGTTTTACGCTCATTAAAAAAAAAAACATAATACGAGAACGACAAAATAAAAACAGTCTTTCGAAAGTGCAATAAAAGTAATTAAATAAGAATATATCTGCGTTGTGTTGTTTTATTTATTTACCATAAAAGTTCACTTTCGAGTAAATTGATAAATAATTCAACTTCGAGAAAGTATCTTGTAAAGAAATTGTTAAATTGTAAATTTATCGTAATATTATTATTTTTTAATGGTATGAATGTTAAACAGGTATTAATGTTTCATTTTTTTTTTGTAACTTTTTATTAATTATGAACGTATGTGTAAATGTGATGTGACTAGGTATTTATATATATTTTCTGTTGAAATTTACAAACTGTTAAACGCAAAATATAAAAAAATACCTTTTGTCCATAGTCAAAAATGTGTCATTTTATTTTTATGACTTGTACTTGAAAATAATTTATATTGTATGTAGTTTAATATATATATATATATATATATATATATATATATATATATATATTTATATACTGTTTCACTATATCATATCATTTGTATAAATGACAAATAAATATATCTCAAATCCAAAATAGTTAAAATGCCTTTATATGTGTGTATGTATACATAAATACACTCATATTTGAACACAGAAGATTGAAATAGAGTGGCGAAAAGTCTAAGTAAGCTAAATGGATTTATTCTGTATGAGGAAAGCAACCATGGCCTTGTTATTCAACACCATTACAATGTATTTCTCCTTTTACACATATTCTGGCAGTCTCCAATATACATTTAAACATTTGAATATGTGTTCATATACATATATATATATATATATATATATATATATATATATATATATGTATATATATATATATATATAACCATGCACACTTATGCATGAATATAAGTCGTCGTAGTCTAATGTGATACGTACTAATGTACTGTCTTGTTTACTATAGTATTGAGGGTCAGTTTTATTTGGGTTAGTCCTGCAAGCGACATGAGATTGAACCCTCGATTTATATTTGTTCTTTGTCTACCCTTGAATGTGTCTTTTTTAAGTAGAAGAGTTATTGTCTGTGTATTGTTCGCATACAGATTCATCCGAACTGGAAAATCGTACGATTAAATAAATTATTGTGTATATTGTGTGTGATAAAATGTAAATAATTCATGCTATAAATAAATAAATAAAATCCTATAAAATTATATATATATATATATATATATATATATATATATATATATATATTCATCTCAGAGAGCATAAGGTGTTAAAAGACACAACTCTTAAATAATTCATAATAATCGTAGTGTCGTTTTCAAAAGACTTCATATATAAAATTCATATGTAACAATGGAAAAATAGGTGTTCATAGTATTATTTTAATCACGTCCCTGTACATATTTTTGGTATAATTTTATTTGTGAATGAAACAAAAACGTGCCAGGAATGAAAATGACGATGTGGAAGAAATCATTACCTTTTTTCATTTTATATACGTACCTATTCGATACATCAGGTAAAAAAGATTATGTATTTAGGAAAAGCGTGTATCGATGCGGTGCCTTTAAAACATTTTTTTTCATCCTAGCACAGTGTACGTTTAGGAAATTCTGTATTAAATTGGCGATTTTAACGGCGATTTTTTCAATAATCGATCATTTTTACGAGGTAATTGCGTGTTTATTTATTTCCGTCAACCGATGAGATTTTTCCGTGCGAATCGGACGGTCATTCCCAGATTACCTTTTAAAAATAATAAATTGGAATATACATGAAATTTAATTCTGTACCATTGTAGTGTGTGTGTATATATATATATATATATATATATATATATATATATATATATATGTAACTTATATTTTTTATAGTACAGTACTTTATAAAAGCATTTGTGGTGTAAACGAGTTGATTTTTTTTGTATTTTTATTACACTGGAATAAACTAGCTTTTTGTTTTCATCTTATTTAATTTCATATGAATTCTATTATCATTTACATAAATATTAGTCGAAAGAATAGTGCTAGAAAAACACTTATAAGGGAACTAATTAGCATAATCATAATTTAAATAAATACAAATGCTTACTCCAGTATATACTGGTTATTGTTCTTAGAAAATGTAGTCTTAACTAGATTTAATATTTTACCTGATAGAATAGTTGTAAAAAATTAATCTAACGTTATATAACTTTTTATGTATGTTTATTTTTCTACATTAAATGTTGTCATAATTCTATGTTGACAATTTTTAAATTAAATGTTTACAAAGCCGAAATTACAAAAGTACTAATTGCTTTATAAACAAAAATATTTGGAACATGTTCAATACCTACATTTAAAAAAATAATTCTACAGAAAATGTTAAATAAATAATTCTACAGAAATAGTAATTTAAATGTACATTGTTTTATCTTGTTTTTCTATTAAAACAAGGTTTATTCTCAAAATTGGCAATTGTTATTTTCGCTATTTTTAGTTTTATTAGAAATAAATAATTTTTAATTTAACCTTTTAACACGCGCGTTCAAAAATAAAACGTCTCCATGACTCCATATTATAAAAGAAGTTAACAGTGTTCACTTTCCACCGAAATGGAATGAATCATCGATGACGTGAAAGACTTTCTTCAGGACACCTGCAGTTAATTAATGTTTTCGAGTTGAAATTTCGTGTAGATAAGGTACATTATCATTGATTGACTGAACTGAATATAGAGCCACTGTTGCGGTTACTACGTAAAGTCCGTTTCGATTTATTCTTTAACAAAAAGCATAGATATAAATAGATCTTATCTATTGTTCACTGCGTTAAATTTGTGACTTTTGTATGTCAAACCTTTGTCAAATATGACTCGAAGGTATATTGACACGTCAATTAAAGAAATACATCTCTAGAGTCGAAAATAGCGATGTCAATGGCTTAAAAATCAATAATCACCTCACCTAACCACCACAATTCATTATTGTTTATAGATTCGAAAATGTCAATACTTTAATAATGGTCTTTTCAGTTCGTATATAAGAATTACTCATACTATTTACATTCATCATATATATTATCAATACAAAATAAAAGTTTATTTTTAACAGATATTCAATTTGAAACATGAGATAAAAATATAATATAATTATATTCGATTTTAGTCTACTAAATAACACAAAAACGACTTTAGTTCGACAGTAAGTGTTGAACTAAGTAATTAACCCGTAAAAACTATCATAAAAAATAACAAACATAAATCCGTATTTAATTAAATGATTTAATTAAATTTGAAAAACATTAAATTTCATTTAGATGTTGATTATATATTGTTGTGGTTGTTTTATTGTTCATTATTTCTTGAAGTAGTTTTTTTTTACAAATTTATTATAATTATATGAAAGATAAGTATAAATAACTGAAATTAAAAAATATATTTTATAGTCATTATTAACGAAGATTTTCTTTTTACAGGTAGAAGCTGGTGATGTTATATTAAAAGTAAATGAAACCGACGTTAAACGATTTAGCACGAAAGAAGGTATAGTCATTATGTTAAATTAACTCTAAGGTTTTATATCTTTTAAATAAAATTACTAACACTAACACACATGTTAAATAAAACTTCTTGTGTCCACATGTTTTACTTATCTAAATAAAAAATATGTTCATACGTTCACTTATTTTTTTTAGTATATATTACAAAATTGTAGTGAAGTTCTTTAAATTAGTTATTCTCTTTATATATAAAAATAGTTCTGTTTTCATATAAAAACATATATTCATAATAATTTATAAAAGTAAGAAGATGTTTAAATGAAAAATATGTTTATATGTAAGTTTAGAATAAAAATTACAACACGTACAGTATGTAAATTAATTTAAAAAAAAATAAAGAAACTGGCAGTAACAAGTGTTGATATATTAAATAATCAATCAAATACTTAATGAGGCATAGCTCCTTAGTTACAAGCAATTAGTTTTAAGGCCGTGACTTTTTATTATTAGATGTAATTAAATTAAAGTAAAACTATATATTTTCTGAATTAAATTTAATTAATCTAATTTTCATCGTTCATTTCGTTTAATGTCATTGTGTATATTTCATCTTTTGAATTTCGTCTTTTCAAAAATGCTTGTATGTAGATATCAGCGTTTCACTAAAATTTGTTAACGAATTTAATATATATTTTGTATTTGTTAATTTTTGAAACATTACATATCGCATAAAGTAGTATCATTTATAGAAATAAAATAATAATTAATACAAATTATTTAAAATATTTTCAATTTCCATTAAATATGTTTGTATATTGTTTATTGTACAGGGAATAATTTTATTATTATTTTTTTTATATTGATATGTTTGTAGATAACATTGGCATGTTTTAAATATGTTCAATGGATGTTTATAATTAAAGTACGGGGATTTACTTTGTTTTGCTGACTCATTAATGTCTATGTATTTTTAACGTATTATTTATTTTTTGTATTTTAATATATATATATATATATATATATATATATATATATATATATCTTTAAATTTATTATTGACATTTATTTTAGAGTTAGACATTTATCCTCATTTTTATTTATTTAAATTTTATAAAAATATATGTGCAAAATATACAACCAAGCAAGTATCCAATCTCGTATTTCTTTTTTTGTATGTGATATTTTAAATCTCTTTACCCTACAGCATTTTAAAGTTACTATATTTTTCGTACAAAAAATTCATATAAATTGCGATTCTTTGTTTATATAAATTATTGTTTTGAAATGTGTCTTCTGTCTAAATCATAGAAATGTACATATTAGATATGTAGGAAATTAGTAATAGTAAAAAGATAATATATAATTATACATTTGATATTCTAATTAAGAGAATCGTCTTTTATTTTCTTATTGAATAATAGTTTTATTTAAATGCTGAAACATATATGACAATTACAAATTGAATATTTAAAAGGTTTAGAACACTTGTTTAATTTTCAGAATATTTGTAACCTAAATATATTATTTTATAATTGTTACGAATACGAATCCCTTTTGCAAAATTTAATATCACTTATCAGTTTATATATTTTATTGAAATTTATTATAAGATTTGTGTATAAAAAGAATTGATTAATACAAAATATGAACATTTAATAAACAAAGATATCATATTAAATCTCATTTTCATCTTTTCATCGTTGTATTGTAAATATATTTCAATTGTAAGTGACATATCTTTACAGTCAGTCGTACAGATTCTTAAAAATGAATATGTCAAAATCATTCCTATTTTCAATTTAAATTAAATTCGTATTTAATATATTTTATCAATGTACGTTTTATATTAGTCGTTTCTGTAAGTTATAAATAATTAATTACAACAGTTTGTTTATTTATAAAACTACTAATTACAATAACTGTATTGTTTAATATAATTTATTAATGTTTTCACTTATGTAATGAATTAATTACGCAATACATATTCAATTTCATACAAAATAATTAATTTCCGATAATGATCAAATAGACTAATTTATTGTAGGTATATATATATATATATATATATATATATATATATATATATATATATATAATTGTAAATAATTTTTAATTACAAGTTTATTGTTTTGGTCGCTAAAATCTTAAAATAGATTTTTTTCTTTTTGTTTCAGTATTAAAATGCCTTCGGTTATCCACAGACCCTGTCACCTTGAAATTAAAAAGAGGTAATGTTTCATATGTACATAGGAATATATTTAAAATTGTTATATATTTATTATATTTATTTCATTGAGTATTTTATCTTATCAAAATGGAATAAATGTTTGTGTTAAGTGATATATTTTCAATAAGTATTCGTGTTGTGTGAAAATTAAAAAATTGGTGGTGGATTTATAAACAATTGTATTGATAATTACTTTATGAAAGATTTCACGTGAGTATATATTGTGGGAAAAGGAGGTTAATGTTTCTCTTAGCCGTTTTATAATCTATCGTTTTTAAATATTTCCATAATCTAAATGTATTTGTATATATAATGGATTTGTGATAGTATGGATCAGTCGATCATTTGATAATTTATTTTAATCATCAAACAATGTCACAATTCCTAATCGAGTACATACAATAAAAACAAGTCTGTTTTTAAAATAAACCTGGTTCCTTTTTCTTACCTATTTAGTTTCAAACACGCGTTAAGTTGATAACAACGCAACTAATAGATTCGATGATTTTGACGTTACTATATTTAAACGTACTTACTGTATATACTGAATATATTTTGATAAATAATGAATGATAGTCGGTTTGTTATTAAGTTTCGTTTGTAACACAAATTACTTCTTAGACCCCGTAATAAAAGCGCGAGTTCGCCGCTTCTTATCGTCTGCGTCGGAAGGAGACATCGGCGAACTGGTTGTACGTCCACAACAGTGTATCACAAACAACAACAACAGAAGACAAGCTCAAACAACGACCGTGTCTAGCCATTCGAGACCAGAGCCGTCGGCACAGTCACCACCAAATACGCCACCGCCCTCGCCTCAAACGAACGGAAGCTGTTCGGATTTGGAGGCGCTGTTGCCGACCGGCGAGAACAATTATCGTGAAGAAGAACGCCATTCGTGGGAACCATTGCCTAGCAATGACAAGTTCAGCAAGCCGAAGGGGCCGCCGAGATTCGAAGCGTTCATGATGACCGGCGACCTTATACTCAACCTGTCGCGTACACAACAGAGCGCCGGTCTGTTTCCGCGGCAGAAGAAGGTCGACAGCTTAAGATACCATCACAACCACCACGACCACACATCGTACCACAAACATCATCATAATCATCACCATAACTCTGTGCCGTCGAGTCCTAGCGAAATGGATATGGGACAGAGAACGCAAGGGTGTAGGTCGGGTTCAAATTCTGCGGGCACGTCGCCTGTCAGTGGAGCGAAACGTGACGGACCAGGACAACAGGGAAGTGATGTATCGAAATCGCCTGCAGCTTTTACATACACTGGTAGTTATGTGAGGACAAGTCGTTCGGAGGATCATCTTCAACCGCAAAAAGACGGTATGAGTGCGGTCGATATTGACATAGACGACGACGTTACTAGCTCATTGAATACTCTACTCGATACTCGTCAAGATGCGAGCAATGGTTCTGGTAAGTTTCACGGCTGTTTTCTCATTTATCCTTCTTGGTTTAAAATCGGTATATAAATTACAATAAAATCTATTACTGTCAACATAATTTTCAAAATAGTCTAGATAATCACACGTACATTCTTGTGACTATAATTTATAAAAATTCTAACACTATTTATAAATTTAAAATAATATATGTATATAAATTATGTATAATTATTAAAAAAACATTTAAAATATTTGACTAAAATGGTAATATTTTTTTTAAAATATAATCATTAAACATTTAATTTATTTAAAGAAAATAATAACATATTTCTATTTTATACATTATTTAATATTTATAAATATTAACAGCGTCAATATTTTTGCTGCAATCGGGATCTGATGTTCTAACATTTCAAACGCTATTAATAATTTTAATTTCTCAAATTAATACGGAAATCATACATCTACAATAGGTTTTAATATTTGAATTAATATTATTTTTTCCATACATTGAGAAATAAGTATTGAAATTATATATGTATACACACACACACACACACACATATATATATATATATATATATATATATATATATATATATATATATATATATGTATATCAAAGTATATACCTTTACTATTCCTCTTATTCTCCCATTTGTTAATGTACAGTTTTTTTTAAAAAAAAATATGAAAATTATAACAACATTTTTGATCCTTTAATTAAAAACAGGGACCAATATTTTGTAGAATTTTTTACTGAAAGATTCAATATTTTCTACGTTTATACGTTTTATGTAAATTTATGTCATATGTTTATTTTTCCAATTAATGTACACATTTTTTCAGTATTTAAAATTGAAATTACATTAGGATCAGCTTGTTAATATTTGGATCGTATTTTTCTTTGAAATCATTTGACTTTTTATGGTTTATACATTTTTTTGGTGTACGTTTTTCTTAACGAGTAATATTCTAATTATTTTCGGTCTAAATTCAAATAAAACTATCTTCATTATCAGTATTTACTGATTATATTCTCAAAATAAATTTGACAATCATGTTAATTTCAGTTTCTTACTTAGTTGTAAATTATTTTAATATTAATATCTTTTGAATATGACTCATTGAAAATAAAAAAAACGCACATTTATAAACCTTGTTTCGTATAATTTTCCATATTAAAAATAAACAACCAAAAAAACTTTAATATTTTTCTATCTATTTAGATTCATTTGCAAGTCAATTTTTTCAAGTCTTGCGAAATGTAAAAATTAAAAACTTATTAAATAGGTAATGTTTATAATTTTATTGTATAGATATAGATTTCTTTTATTTCAAACGTAATCTCTATGTATCGTTCGAATTATTTTGTATTTACCAAATAATCTTACCGTATTTATGCCTTTGTTATCGCTGTCAACGATCATACAAGGTGATTATATTTTTGGTATATATTTGCTTTAAATGTATTTTCCCATTTTAGTATTAAAATTATTTTAATAAGAATTTCATATTTAATGTTCAAATAATACAAAAAGTAAATAAATGGCACGTTTACATGTATATCAAACCATTTTGTACTATAAACACATTCTTCTATTTAACAGTGAATAGTAGACTAACATTCATAACGCACAACACTTTTTTAAACTAATTTTACTTAAAAAAGTCAAAATTATAAAGAATATATGAAAACCGTCATTTAAATAAAGATTAATAATATTGTTTCAAAATAAAATGTATTAAACAGACGAGCATTATTTGTGATTTAAATGTTTTTCGTTTTAAAATGAAAAAAGAAAATCATTTGATTATTTATATTAAATCTAATAAATTAATAATAAACTATTATTAAACATTGTTAATTTTGTATTGTCATACTTTGATAAAAATATTTTTTTTAATATGAAAACTTTTCCGAAAAACACATTTGAAAAAAAATGTTCCATTGATATTCTTATCAACATAATTGTGTATTGTATATAAATAATCATTTGTGTATATATTTAATTGTTATCAATTTTCAAGAATAATCTTTTAGTACTTAAAACATGTATAAAAAGTTGATTGAACGTTTAGATTATTTTCTAAAATAAATTTGTATTATGAGATAAAAGTAGTGTTATAAAATGATTAAAAATATCCATTATAATAATAAAAATAAAATATTTTTATTAATATTATCAAGTTACTATACACTTTTAGTTGTCTTTCTTCACTAAAAATATTATTTTGGAGTCAGATTCATTCATTAAAGAAAATTTTAATTTTTATTTATCAAAAGAATATTGTATTTTTTTTAAAAAAAAAACAATGTAAACTTTTACTGCATAATATTAGTTTAATAAGAAGTTTATGATGGAATTGGATAACTGAATGTGAAATATGTATGAATTGATATCGATAAGAATGTTGTACGATATTATTTTAAATACAGGCACATCAGTAACAGCAGACCGAATAGTATGGACGTACAACGCTCCCGTGAGTTCGCCATCTGCTTCGGAACATAATTCGTGCTGTCGGACAACCTCAAATGGTACGAGTTCATCGCATAGTACTTCGTCACCGACTTCAGCAACAAGTCCTCTCCGTTCTATGTCTCCAGCGTCACCGACGTCCGTGTCTTCCTCTGTGATGTCTAGCCAGTCAGGTTCGCGGCGTGTCACCCTTCCGTGCCAGGTCCTCAACGGCGAGCAGAGCGTGTCGGAGGCGATATCGAACATCTCAAGTCCGGACTACCACGACGAAGAGACTATGGATATACTAAGCTCGCGAGATCTCATGATGCTAAGTGATCCTAGTGATAGTGACAGTACAATATTAGTGTCTGAGCCAAATCAAAGACGTGTTAAAAATGATAGTCAGAACAATTCGTATTCGAGTACAAAAACAGTGAGTGGAAATTACGGTGGAGGATCCGCGCAAGAGACCGATCATCGAATAGTTATACAAGTAAAGGGACCGGATAAAGATTCGGGCGGGGGGACGGCGCATAGTCCGAGATCTGGCAGGCACGCTTCGCGAGGATCCGGGAGTCAAGATACAGGTTTGTTGGAGTTTTTTAAATTTCTGTTTTTTAAAAGTATTTCACTTGCATGTACTAAAAGTCGATTTTGTATTTGTCTTCTATTTAACATATAGTAAGTCAGAATGTTATCATTATCGTAAGAATATCATTTACATTATTACAAAATAATATAAATAAAAATATATATTTTCAATTAATTGGCACATAAAGATATTGTATTTTCCAAAAGTGGAACAAGAAGCTTATGTTTTCAAAAGAATTATCAAATATCGATAACACTTCGCGATTTGCATTTAGTTTTAAAAATATACGCCAAGAGGATAAGGAAAAAAATTGTACCTAATTTTTTATTTCCGTTGATTTATTTCATAAGAAGTGATATCGTTTCTAAAAAGTAGATATTTTTGTTCATTATTGATTACTTTACTTATAGCTATGCGTGTGAATTAAAAAAATTAAATAATATAGAGAGAGCTGAAATGTATTTTTAACATTAAAATTTTACTAATAAATAAAAATAGTACCCTGAAAAAAAAACAATTTAAAATATAATTAATAGGATTGCATGGCATATAAGTTTTTTCTCATTTATTTTTCTTGATTGCAAAAGATATTTCGTTTGCGTGCGAACCAAATATTGAATCCAAATCAGTTTTTTTTTTATTATTTATACAATTGCAATGTATTGATTTTCAGTTTTATTTTTATTTAACTACATTTTCTCATGTACGGATTCATTACTTCAATTAGTGGTTTTAGTAGTATAGTAATCGTATTTTTTACAGGTAATATTAGATCTCCTGGCAATGTATGTTCAGATAATTCATCTCCTGAACTTCAAGGGTACCATGAACTTAAAGAATCAGAAGATGAAGGTGCTGGTACATCAGCAGAAGATCCATTATCGGCTAGGATGGGTATAAAATCGACCTCTCCGCCGCCGATCGAAGACGATAGCGATATTGATAGCCTCCACAGTTTTCATTTTTCACCAAAAGCTGTAGACTTGCCGTCTGCTATTCGCCTTGCCAAAAGACTTTATTCATTGGACGGTTTCAAAAAATCTGATGTTTCAAGACATCTAAGCAAAAAGTATGATTATTTTATATCATCGGTATTATTGCATTTGTAACAATGTGTATTAAAAATAGCTGTTAACGTATATATAGCTCGTGTTTTAAACTCGGTTATTTTTTTTAATTGAATGTAAAATTTAAGTTTTTATTTTTTGTTGATTCCATAAATTTATGATTGAATATTTTTTATTTTTAGCAATGACTTTAGTCGGGCAGTTGCAGAAGAGTATTTAAAATATTTTAATTTTGAACGAGATACATTAGATGTAGCCTTAAGAAAATTTTTGAAACAGTTTTCATTAACAGGAGAAACTCAAGAAAGGGAAAGGGTTTTAGTACATTTTTCAAAACGATATTTAGATTGTAATCCAGGCACTTTTAATTCACAAGGTAAACACGCAATTCTAATCTGACTGCAGCATTTCTTTAATTCATTCTCAACTATTGTTCTGTAATTACTAGATGCGGTTCACACTTTAACATGTGCCATTATGTTATTAAATACTGATCTTCATGGCCAAAATATAGGACGAAAAATGACGTGTGCAGAATTTATTGAAAATTTATCAGATTTAAACGATGGAGAAAATTTTCCTAGAGAAATTCTTAAACAATTATATCAAGCAATTAAAAGTTATCCTCTAGAATGGGCACTGTAAGTGAATGCATACATAAATATATATCTCTTTTTATATTTGTTTATTATTATATTATTTTAGTGATGAGGAAGGTGACGCTTGCACAGCTCAAATACAGCAAGAGAAACCAAATGATGCTCAGAGTAATATCATAGTTAGTAATCCATTTTTAGATGTTCCTAATACAACTAGCGCCATTGAATATAAAAAAGGATATGTTATGCGAAAATGTTGTTACGAAACAAATGCCAAAAAAAGTAAGTACACAAATTTTTTTTTAATTATTGTTAAGTTGATTTCACTTTTCAGTATATGGTAACAAAAATTAATTGATATACAT
This sequence comes from Acanthacorydalis orientalis, assembly GCA_034766995.1. Taxonomy (NCBI): domain Eukaryota; kingdom Metazoa; phylum Arthropoda; class Insecta; order Megaloptera; family Corydalidae; genus Acanthacorydalis; species Acanthacorydalis orientalis. The sequence continues at coordinate 14,705,278 of CM068323.1, read as the reverse complement.
TTCAAGAATTATAGAATTATACAATTAATATCAAAGCTAATAGTATAAGTATATTTTAATAGATTTACATTGTACATGTTTATCAGGACCTAGTAATATGTATGCATTGTATTAATGTTTAATTAAATATTATTGTTACTTAACATATTAAAAAAGAAGTGTCTCATTAGATGAAACAATAGTAATATTTGTAAATATTTAATAAATAATTTTAAACAATATATTGATAATATTAACAATTGAAAGTAAAATTTGAAGTATTTTTATATATAATTTTATTTTTAATATGAACTGATGCAATATAACTCTCTGAAGGCATTTGCTGTAATTTTCTAGCACCGTTCGGAAAACGTGGATGGAAAATGTTTTATTGTACGCTTCGAGATCTTGTTTTATACTTACATAAAGATGAACACGGTTTTCGAAAAAATCAAATGAGTGACAATTTACACAATGCGATTCGTATTCATCATGCATTGGCGACAAAAGCACAAGACTATACGAAAAAACAACATGTTTTTCGACTACAAACCGCAGACCAAGCAGAGTATTTATTCCAAACTAGGTAGCATTATATTTATCTATTAATAATATACTTGTGATGACAGTTAAATGTCATTTCTAATATTCAAGAGATTTGTGCACTTACATTTTCATACAGATCACAAATAAGTAACAACTACAGTGCGATATAATTTTTGTAACATTGTTTCTAGTGATTCAAAAGAATTGCAATCTTGGGTCGACACTATAAATTTTGTTTGTGCAAGTTTCTCAGCACAGCCTTTAGAAGGTGCTGTTGGATCTCAAAAGAAATTTCAAAGACCACTTTTGCCTTGTAGCCACACAAAACTTAATTTGGTATGCGTAAATGAAATAAATATTTTGTTATTTAGAAAAACTCTATGTATACTTTATTTTTATAGAGAGAACAACTGAGGGATCATGAAGATAGGGTAATGAAATTAGAAATGGAGCTGGACGATCATCGACGGTCTCCTCCTGACAGGGGTGCTAAATCTCTTGCAGTACAAAACTATAAGGAAAAAGATTCTTATTTGCATTATGAAGTAAGACAAATATTTAAACTCATAGTTGTTATAATCAAAATTATATAAATATAATAATATTTCAGTATGATATATTACATATTAGTTATCTTTTAAATAATTTTTTATTTTATACAATCATTTTTCATGACAGTAATGTTATAAAATGTTTAAGAAGGTAAATAATCATATCTGTTTACAGTTAAAACGATATAAAACTTATGCGTATCTTTTACGATCACGTATGGCACAATATCCTGAACTAGAGCCTTCTTTAGCGGACACGTGCATTGGCGAGGTAGACGAAGCAAGTGGTATAGCGTTGTTAGAAGGAGCCTCGACAGGAGGCATCATTCCACCACCTGTTCCTGACAGACGATCGCCGCCTGCGACCAATAGGTACAGTTACAGACAAGCTATTTACAGTCGTAATGTTCTTAATGGTGAAATGGACATTGGGTGACGGGTGATGGGGGTGTTCTCAGCATGCGTGGTCTGATGTTTTGTTCAGTACAATCTATTTCGGTCAAAACGTGATATTATAATGTCAATACAACACATTTGAAATACTGGGATGGTGAATGCATATTTCTTTATCGTGTCGATTTATATGTTAACTTTATTCAATTGTAATACATAAGTTATATCGATGATATATGATTGGATAGTACAATAATGGATATTTTGATTCGTTTTCAATCGTTACTCAATAAATAACTGCCATAAAATGTGTCAATATTGTTTAATAAGAATAAAATATGTAACTGATGATTGTATGTTTTACAAATAAAATTTATAGAAGCAAATAACGAAATTATTAATTAAACGAATATTGTTAAACTCTATTTTAAGTATCTTCGTACACCCTGGTTTTACCAACGAAAAAGTAAATTTTATATTTTAATTTGTACAGTGCATGTTTGTCTGAATGGAAAAGTGAGTATTATTCATTAGACTTCAAATCATTAAAATGGATATACATAAAATTTTACACCCTTGCATATAGATGTATATATAAATAAATAGGATAATATAAGTTTATTAAATTTTGCAATCTCCATTCATATCATTTTTTAATTTCACTATTTCTTTAGTGTTTTACATTTAAATACCATAAGTCTAAACTCTTCATCATAATTCTACTTAATGAAATTAAAGTATAAAATGAAAATAAAAAAAACACTATACACACTTTATATTCTTGTAACTTAGTATATAAAATCATTTCAATTTCTATGAACATAGGCAATAATATTATAAACTATTGCAGTATTTTTTGTAGGAAATATCTTTCAGTAATGTAATGTTTAATATAAAAAATCATCCCAAATAATTTGAGAACCAAATAGGCGAGACCTTTAGAAAATACTATATTAAAATAAAATTGCTATTAAGACATTATTGAACTATTCAATCCTTCTAATTCTTCCAGCAAAGCCAAACCAGTATATAAGGGAAACTGAAAAGTCAATAAAACAATTCACTGAAATAGATTATTTCAAAAACATGTGACTGTGCATATTCAATAAAATTATAAACTTGGTACCTCAATACAATAAGAAATACTATATGTATACTTTATTTAATTTTATTTTCTAATTCAATCGACAAGTTCCTACTTTATGTTCATTTTTGTCTACATTAAGTTGAACGAAAAAAAAAAAATATATATATATATGTATATATATATTTATATATATATATATATTTATATATATATATATATTTATATATATATATATATTTATATATATATATATATATATATATATATATATATATATATATACACATACATATACATGTACCTAACCATATCATAAATTATCAGTCAGTATCATCTTTTCAATTTAGTACACACGATAAATTAATTATGAATAAACATATTTTGAAATTGAATAACTCAAAGTAATTGAAAACTACAATTAATCTAGAAATGTTTCATAATGAACCAAAATTTTCATCATACATTTTAAAATCAGAAATAAAAATGATATTTTTTTAAACAATGAAATTAAAATATAGAAAGAATGGAAAAGAATATACATTTTGTCAGTGAGAAATAAATAGCCACTATTTTATACAGGCGAGCAATGTATATTATGTTAGGTGAAATTATATATTTTGCTTTTTAAAAATAGTATACTATCATAAGATTTTTTTTATAAAATGTTTTTCTAATCATGATATTGAAAAAAATGATACATATTTACATTTAACTAACTAATATTTTATCTTAAAAAAAAATAGTTAAACTACTCTCATCATTCTTAAAGAAGTATAATGAACTATAACAATGGAATTGTTAAGGTAACATACAATGCAATTGAATTATATTTATATAGCAGTATTAAAAAGATTATCATTTATAATAATCTTAATCAAAATACACATTTTCACATTCCTTGGCACTTGTTGATATTTTTATTGATTAAATATAATGATATTTTTATTAAGAAAATTGAATAAAATGCTTTCTTTTAAATATATTTTTATAAACTAAAATAATGCTTGCTTAATTTTTTGTGTTATTCAATCTCAATGTAATGTCATTTATTACTGTGTTATATTTTCATATAATATTGTGCGGCTGTTCATTTTATTGCACTATTTAAAAATCACCTAAAACATCTATAAACAATACATAAATCATAACTTTACAATAACTCATTAAACTAATTAACATATAAAAGTTTTAAATCAAACATGAAAAAGACAGTCATGTGTTCCTTATAAGCATACTGAATCCAGCATCAGACAAATTGAGTTTTTCTATTTTCTGCTTTTTATGTTATATATACTTTTTGTACAAATAACAACTAACAAACAAATATTTATATACATTATATATAAGTAAATATATAAAACGTTATTGCAAAATATCTTCAAGCTTATGTGATTCCTTTTTTTAAATTGTATTTAACATGTGTTCATTTATATTTAAATATACTGTGTTGCATTTTATATTATAATAAGCTTTAAATGTATATTCATTATGAACTTGTATTTTTTTATTGCTTATTGGCCTTATAAATACATATGAATATTGGCTATTTTCTTATTGAATGGAGTGCAAATGTGTGTATATGTATATATGTATGTGTTTTTATGTTTATATACATACACATATGAGTATATATATATACAACACATTGCATACACACACATATACACAAACATACATGAATGTCATTAATATTAATTATTAATTTTCTATATCTACGCATATGAAAACACCTCTGTATATATATTTATATGATATTGTGTACTTCAAGTTTTAGTTTAGATTAGTGAAGACAAAATCAAATGCGATATCTTACAAAAGAAAAATCAGATTCAAATACATATTATGTACATACATTATATATATGTATATATATATATATATATATATATATATATATATATATATGTACATGTATACATATAGATATACACATACATCCACACACAAACTGTAACAGTATTGAATACATAGATTTTTAATTATTTTATAATACTTAAAGTATTTTATGTTTAGAATTTTACAATATGTAATAATGAAAATATTGTAATAGAGTAAATATGAAATATGATTTTCTTCAGTAGACATTCATAATTTATAAAGTAATCTGACATTTAATAACAAGAACGTATGATACAATTTTCGATTTAAAATTAATATTTTATAAAAGTCAGTTTGTAATTTATTTAGTTGATGCATAGTTGTGAATAAAAGTATATTATCTTAGATTTTTAATTATAAAACAAAAAGTAAAAAAATATATAGTTTAAAATTTATATGAATTAATTTTTGTCTTAGTTTCTAGATTCAGAGAGAGGAAGTTAATATTTAAAAATATTTACTTATTCATTATATATAATAAATATTCACAAACTTATTTTTGTTTCAAACAAATAGGTAAATGAAGAAAAGTTTGTGTCAAAAATGAATTTATAACTGAATAGTAATAATGTATTTTGATATAAGTTATTAAATTAAACAGTAAATAGATTTTATCATAAATGTTATAATTTAAATGACTTACTGTACAGTTTTGAAATTTATTTGTTATCTCTAATTATAATTTAGGCTTTGGTATATTTTTTTATAATCTTGCAGAACGCTTTAATTTAAAAATTATAGTTGTGGTGTTTTATCTGAAACGACTGTCAATTTGAGTAATGTATTAAAAATTTATAACCAAAGTATTATAATAGTATCAATTTAAATCATAAAAGTACTGAACAGTGAGTATTCTATTCTTAAGAACTTATTTATTATTGTATTAAGAAACCAGTATGTTTAGGGGCTGTGAATCATTTTGGGGGAGATATATTACAAGAACCACATATAGTGGAGAATTGTTAGACAAAATACATAAGTTACAAATATTGAGTTAAAGATAAAAAAAATGTTTACAATGTATTTTATGTCAATATGTATCAAAATGTTCAGATTTTGTTGTTACTTATAAAAAAGAATAAATTAATATCAAAGAAATATTAACGTCGATTATTTTATCACATGTATTCATCCAATGTAACATCATGTTTATCTAGCATTTTAGGCTATCACTGCATATTTATACTTTTCGCATGCATGTTTATGCTTATGTTATCCTCTGTAGAATACTTTATGTGTAGATATCATCTGTTTTTGAACATTTAGATGTTTTTTAATCTTTTTATCGTATTTTTTGTACATAGGGACAATTCAATTGATGGGATGTGAACATTGGACTATATTCAGAATCGAAAACATGTGAACAATCAGCGTTTGAAGATTTTATCATATTCAAAACAAATGTGCTTATATTATCTGCTAATATTGCAACTTCCTATAAAATACTAGTACAGTATTGAATTAAAATATATAAATATATATTTGAATTGATATTAGAAATATGCAAAATGCCAAAGATATTTTTTATTAACGAATGGCAGTGTCGTCATAGAAAAAGCATAATGGTGCTTAATGACCAAAATATTTTATTTGTAAAGATTTTTTTCATTGCATGGTTACAAATTTGGAATATTGGATACATTTAACATTCATGTTCTGATGACTGAATATTCTGTATACATATATAATAATTTTTGTATTTTTTTTTCTTTACATATTAGTATGTTAATAAAATCATATTTATTTTAGTTGTGTTAAATTTTTATTTATAACCTGATTCATAGAGCACATCAAATCATTTTCAGTATTGATTTATTATATATTTAGAGGAAATGCTTTCATTTAGTTGTATATCACTATGTGTGCATATGAGTGTATATATATAAATATATATATATATATATATATATATATATATATATATATATATATATATATAATCAACTATTTAAATTGAAGGATCACTTTAAAATTAAGCTTTTTTTATTAATTTTTTATATGTATATTCATACACATTTAAATGAATAGAAAATATCCATTAAAAGTAGTTGTATGCACTTTTAATTGCATTTATATTCTATTTAAAGTATTGTAATATCTGTATACATATTATATATTTTTTATAATACTCTTTTAATATATAATATATATATACTCAATTTATGTATTATATCATATTCAGTTATACTACAATAAACGTTTTTTTAAATTTGATTTGTTGTAAGAATATAAGTAAAAATTAAAATAAGTAAATATAAGATTTTCTTTCAAATTTAAATATTAAATTATTATAAGCAGAATAATTACACAAGTATGATAATATTCTACAAACAACTATTGCATTTGTGAGTGCATTTGTAGATTATTATTTACCTATGTTGTGTTTATTAATACAGCTTCCTTGAAAATCTGTAATTATTATAATGGATAATTCTATATATATATATATATATATATATATATATATATATATATATATATATATATACACATAATATATATGAACTTTTAAAAATCGCGCCAGTTCATTTTAAAAAGTATTTTTACAAAATGACAGCCAGTAAAGGCTCAAGAGTATTGTCGTGATGGAATTAGAATATCCTATTAAGCTTTGGTGTTCAAAGTTTTCTTATATATATCCTGTGAAAATCAAACAATCATATGAAAAGTCATTAATGGTCAAGTGATTATTTTGATTTCATATCTTTGAGGTTATGTTTAAAGCGTCTTTGAATTGAAATTTCGTTTTTAATATTAAAATGTAATCAAGATGCCTATTTCACGATTTTGTCTACAATGGGATAATCATCCAAAGTATTTATCAGCTAATTTAAATAAACTGTATGAAAATCAACTTTGTGTGGATCTAAAGTTATTATGTGAAACACATTCAATTGGGGTACATAAATGTGTTTTAGCTGCATGTAGCCCATATTTTGCGGTATGTTATTATTTATGTATTTTGATTGAAATTTGTAATAAGACACCTAATTAGTTTTGAACTTTTTTATTCTTAGGATCGGTTTACAAAGTCACTCGATATTGTATCAGTCGTAATGAAAGGAATAAAGTATCCTGTGATCAAATCTATACTCGAATTTATGTATACAGGAGAAACTAACGTTATAGAAGAATATGTTGATGCGGTGGTCGAAACTGCAAGGTTTTTTAAAGTTCGTGGTTTAAGTGGCATTGTAACAGAGAAAATCGGCATTTCAGAAATAATAAGAGGTAATTTCAAGTTAATGAATTAGTTACAGGGTATATACTTATTATATTTCATTACAGGTACAAAACAAATTGTGGAACCTGAGTTTATTACTAAAAATCATTTGGTTATTGATTTTACTATAAACAAATTAAATGATTATGATTTAAATACTACAAATATCAATATTAATGAAAAAAGTGTGGATGAACTTTTGTTATTAGGTGTTACAAGATCAGAATCGACTGAAAAGTCAAATATTGTTCAAAATGATCATTTTGTAAAAACTATTTTAGAACAACCAGAAATTAAATTAGATTTAAACAATTCTAGTTTTAATAAAAGAGATTGCTCAAATCCAGTTAATAATGGAGTGAAAATAATTTCAAATGTGGATTATCTATCTTATATAAATAAAAAACAAAACATGTTAGAAGAAAGTGTATCAAATCTTACACAAAGTTTATATATAAAAGATGTAAGTGAAATACAAGATTGTGATAATATTTTAAATATGACCAATGATGATACTTTTGTATCAACAAATGAGGTTGTACCAGAAGTCAGTGAAATGTTATCATCAGATATGACCTTAGATGCATTAGCATCTGAAGTTATGAATTGTAATGAGCATATGGAAGCTGATAAAATTAATCATGAAGATTTAATTAACCCTGTTTTATCAAATGAAGTAATAAAAAATAGCAATATTGATCAGGATGAATCACAGTCTATATTGAAATCAAGTAAAGTGGAAAAGTTACTTCAGGGAGCAGGTATTCCCACCGATGTTCCAGTGTTTTATGAAGACAAAAATGGTAGATATGTTCAGTTATCTGAGAAAATTTTAGATGAAATTGCAAGTGGATATCAAGTAATCTATCAAATTATTGATGAAGATGGTCATCCAAGTGAATTGATGCTAGGAAATACAAATAAACAAACTTTGGAATCTCAACAACAGGAATCGACAGGAGTCGTCTATGATAAACTAGTAGCAGATGCTATAGCCAGTAATGAAAGTGACGAAACATCTATCGATGTAAAAGAGCACATATGTATTGAAGAGAGTATTGTAGCTGCTAATGAATTTTTAATTCACAGTGATTCTCAAGATGAACAAATGGGTTTTTTAGTAACCACTAGTGATATAGTTGAAAATGGTAAAATAATGTTTCAAGAAACTGAAGATATCTCTTTAAGTGAAAGTTGCCCAATCATTTCTGATGTAATAGAAACAATGAAAGAAGAAATTCTTTCTCAAGAAAGTCGAAATATTATTGAAAAAAATAATCAGAAGGATTCTGAAGCAACAAAATTATTAGAAATATGTACAAATGAGTTGACCGATGAATCATTATGTTCGTTAAAATCAAAACCATTAAGTATTTTATTAACTGCAAGTGATATGATTGAAAATAAACAAATCATTATTGAAGACAGTAATAAAATGAACTTAAATGATAATTGTAATTTAGTATTTATGGAACATATTGATGTTCATTGTAAACAAAATGAAATTCTTGAAGATAATATAAAAGCATGCTCAGAAAAAAGTGATCACTTCAGTGAGATACATTCAGAAAAAGCAAGTGATTTTGAGGAATCTGATAATGAAACAGATTCAGTGTCTCTTAAAGAAACATCAAAAATAAATATAGTCGATGAAATATGTAGATCAGAATGTGCAGAAAATACAGAATCAGATATACAGAGTTCTCCTGACAAATTTGAATCTTGTGGATTAACTTTACTACCTAAAAATAAAAAAGATTTGAATAGTTCATCTACAAGTAGTAAGAGTACTGATGATTCTTCTTCAGATTATCGTTCAGAATTAGAAAACCAGACAGTCGTATATGAACCATTAGAAAGTAACATATTTCAGAAAAATAGTCATTCTGAAAATGTATCATCGTGTCTCGAAACTTCTGATAATTATGTGTCAAGTATAGATCCGAGTAAAGATTCATCTACGTCTCTTAGTAGTACATCTTCATCAGAAACTGAAAGAACACCTATAAGAAATAATTCTTCTGAAAATATTCAAGTTGATGAAACGAATGACTCTATTGATAGTAGTTTAAATTCAATACAAAAAACAATATCCACATTAAATTCTGTTGATTATATATCAATTTTAGGGCTTGATAAAAATTTACTGACTCCTTCAAGTTCAATAGATACATCAGATTCGTGTGTAACATTAACAGAGAGTCAACCAAACACATTAAAAAGTTGTGAATCAAAAGAAGAACATATTGTAGACAAATCTTTGAATGAAAACACCACTAGTGTATTGATATCAAATATAACTGATAATGAAAATCTTCAGAATTCTCTTCTAATGACTGATAATGCAATAGAAACAAATCCTATGCAAGAAGAACATAGAAATTATATTCAAGAAAGTGTAGAGCAAAAAATGGAAAGATTACATATGGAAATATCCGTTTCAGATAGCAGCCCAAATACTCTCTTTGAAGAAATTCAAAAACTTAAGAATTCTAGAAAACGGAGTATATCAGAGAATAGGAATCCTTTTAGTGATTCAGATATGTCTGAAAGCAATGAACAGGTAAGAGGTATTAATGGTACATTAATTGCATCTCAATATAATAAATGTTTACAGATGTCTGTTTCGAAAAAAAAGAAAACTTTGCAAGAAGACGATCAAAATCAAGAAACTACTTGCTTAGAAAATATCGATAGATTATCTGAAGATATTCAACGAATACATCATAATCAACCGAAGGCTCTTTTTGAAAGCAAGGTAACGAATGGGTCACAATTCTCAAAAGAATGTGGAAAAAAAGGTTTTAAAATGTCAGAAATGAAGTCAGAGAATGGCAGTTATTTAAAAGAAATATATTCAAATAGAAGAAAATCTTTTCCAAGTGAAAATTTAATAAATAGCATTGAAATGAATGCAGTAGACAATAGTGGCACTATACAAAAACAGTCAGATAATTTAAGAAATTTAAATAGTAATAAATCATCAAATGTTAGAAATATTCGAAAATCAAATGTAATTAATGTGAAAAGAACTCGTTTAAGAAAGTCATCGAGTAGTGCTTCAGATAATTCTGTAAATACTGGAAAAGAAATTCCATATGCACTTGGTTTATTACCACTGAATAAGGCATTGAAAAAAATTCAAAATATGCCAGAACATAAACCAAGAAAAACAAGATCATGTATAAAATTAACAAAACTGAAAAAAGTCCAGAGTGATAAAGATACAAAACAAACGCTCGGTTCAAAATTATTAAGCACTTCTAAACTCAAATTAAATGTTCATAGAGAAAGAATAATAAAAAAGACAAAATAATATCAATATATATTTTGTAAAGTGGAATGTAATTAAGATGAATAGGATATATATATATATACACACATATACATACATACCTGTATGTGTTTGTGTATGTATATATGTATAACAAATTTGTATGAAGTATATTTATATATTTTTTTTATAAAAGTGTAATGTTTAAGTTTAATTTTTTATTTGTTTCTGTAATAGATAAATTAGTATTTATTTTTTCTTACATTTACCAGTTGTTATAAGCAGTATAACATGTCATTTTGTTTAGTGAAAAATAAATGTGGATCATCACTATCTTAAGTAAAGAATAGAATGTATAATTTAATTTTTTACAAATAAATTATTGTAATTATTATAATAAATGTCTTTTTTAAAGTATAAACAATTGATAAACTTGTATATAGTAAGTATAGGCTCATTTATAAATTGTTAAAAAAATGTGTATAAATATATAAAATGTATATATAATAAGTATTAAGAACTCAAAAAATAAATCAGATTGTTTTGTTATTGATAAATTAAAAGGACACTGCAATTAAGTGTTGAAAAATTGAAATATTACTTTTGAATATATTTTTTAATACTTAAATGTATTGTTTGTAAAATAAACAATAAAAAAAAACATGTATTTATATTTATCTTTTTATTGAATATACCATTTAATAAAATACAATATATAAGTTTACAATTTATTAAACATTTATTTAACAAGTGTTTGTATTTTTCATAAACATTTTCACGTTTTAATTGTATACAATGTTATATATTAAAATATTCATGCATTAGATTATTCAGTTAGATTTACTGTAATAAACATGCTCATTTCTGTATGACATCTAAATTTTATGCAACTTCAAAAAGCCTTTTAACACAATCTAATTGTATTACATAACTTAAATAACAAATTATATAAAAAATATAAGCAGTGTTTAATGTGAAAAAAATTATAGCAAGATGTATTAACACGGAAAAAAATTTCGGGGTGCTACCTTCACGTCCCTTTTTTCATCAAAAAGAGTTCTGAGCGGTTTTTTCAATAGGAAAATGAGAGTTCTAGAGTTCTCAAATAATATTTCAAAAAGTTCTGGAAAATACAAAAAAAATAAATTTTTTTCATCATATTGGCAATTTATTTTTAGAAATATTTTTTTTAGAGTTTTGAGTAGATTTACAATAGTTTAAGGATTCATGATAGGAACTTAAATCAATTCTTGGGTTTAGTCCGAAAAAATTGAAATTTTTTTTCGCAAACTATCACCTTACTCACGCAAAAAATACGGAGTTCAGAGGAGTTTTTTCAGTTGATTTTGAAAAGTCCGGGGTGGTAGGAGATAATAAATCGGGCGAGATTGTAAATTTGTCGAAATTGCAAACTCGAGCCTTGATCACGCGAAAAATACGGAGTTTCGAGGAGTTCTGACGTGAGTTCTGGCTAGATCTGGGAATGTTCTGAAGGGTGCTGACGTTTTTACAATTGATTTCGAAAAAGGGTGAAGTTGCACCTCGAATTTTTTTTTCGTGTTAAACCCTAGAACTATTTTAAATTCCTATCAGGAACCGTAGAACTATACAACACAATTTACTCAGAACTCTAAAAAAAATATTTTTTTCGAAAAAAGAGGTGTCACCTTCGCACCAGTGTCATCAATACCACCAGTCATCACTTCGTCGAGATCAGGGACTCACAGCTAGAGAACGGATGATTCGATTTTAAATTGTTTAGTACCATTTGGAAGCTGAGGACACACACTATCTTATGGTGTAAGTTTCAATTTTGTATCTTCAATAGCGGTAGCCATCAAGGCTTTGAATATTCCACATATCTTCCTATCGTACCATCAATACCGCCAGTCATCACTTGGTCGAGATCAGAGTCTCACAGCTACAGAACGGATTATTTGATTTTAAATTGTTTGTAACCATTTGGAAGCTGAGGTTACACTGAGAGAAGAATACGCCCTGTGGGACAATTGAACTGAATGAAGATGTTTTATCGATGATATCTGATGTGTTTGAAACACAGTGTTCAGTGTTATATTTTTTTATTAATTACTGTTAATAGTGTAAGAAGATTTGATTACTAGACTCGATTTGGAATAGATGTGGTTATCTTGTTCAAAGATATATACATATATATATATATATATATATAATATATATATATATATATATATATATATATATATATATATATATATATATATAGCGCAAACGTTATATACCGTTTAAAAGTGCGTTAAATTATCAATAACCACAATTTTTTTCGTAATTTTCAATAATTATTTACGGCTGCAGTGAGACTTAATTAATGAGTATTCAATTTTTGTAAACTTGAGTAACACACCTTCGAATAAACGTACGTATCTACAAGCCAGTGTTATAAAAACGTACATTATTATAATCCGTTAGAAAGAGAATAAATTCTATATCTGATGTGTTTTTTGAAGAATTTTTTAATGGTAAGATACAGCCGTAGATAGAATATAGTGAACCCCATTTATTTTATAACAATCGTTCAAACAATCGCATATATATACAAGACAACATACAAAAATATGTATTGTTATATAACGTTAGAATACGTAATGTAGTTAAACAGAAAAATCTTAATATTTTTAATTAGCTTAATTCGACCACTAATTAGCACCAAATCGACTAATTAATGGTGTAGATCGAAATTCGAAGAAACATTGATGATTCTGACTAGATATCCAAAGACACACTTTCCTTAGACAGAGGCTCAGATCTCGGTACAGGATCCTCCGTTTGACACAAGAATTTTCACAACAATCCAAATACACACTTTTTTAAGGCAGAGGATCAGATCTCGACACAGGACAATCCGTTTAGGCTCAAGAATTTTTACATCAAATCAAAGACACACTGTCTTAAGACGGAGGTTCAGATCTCGACACAGAAACATTTGTTTAATCTCAAGAATTTTTACAGCAATCCATAGTCACACTATCTATGGATAATGGCTCAGATCTCGATAAAGAAAAATTTGTTCTGACTAAAGAATAAGAATAGAATATTGGAATTTATCGTCAAGTCTATTATTATGTCCATGTCCGAATTTTGTGCTTTTGCATGAAAAATCTTGTCGTCACGAGTGCAAATTGTTCGCATAAGACGCACGGACGTGCGAATATTCGACACGCATGGAGAACGGACGCCGCTTTGTACGATTTTCGTAGTATCTCATGGGTGTGTATTTTGCTCCGGTGGATTTTTCTATATACATGTGAGTACTTTTGTATTTATATATATTTAAATATATATATATATATATATATATATATATATATATATATGGCCGTATTCCGAGAGAGGCAGTGACGTCACACGACCAGTCTCGGTATCTCAACCGATTGACGTTTAAATATTTCAAGTCGTCTTTGTTGTTAGTGCGAGCAGTCGCACTCGCGTCGTCGTCCTGTAAAATTTGTGTTTTTGCTTGAAAAATTTTGTCGCCGCAACAGCAAACTATCTGTAGAAGACGCACGGACGTGCGAATATTCGACACGCATGGAGAACAGACTCAACATTGTATCCTTTTCGAAGTGTTCCGTGTTGAAATCCGTGGTGACGCGCCGAGATCATTTCGTCGGCCAAAACGGGACGCAGCTTCCACATGTGTGTTTGTGATTTTCCTGTGCATGTGAGTACTTGTGCCGTTTTGAATTGTTATGGAATATGTTTTTAGTGCAGACACAAGCACGCACGCAGACATCTCTCTCTCCCTATATATATATATATATGTATGTATATATATATATATATCATATTTGATATGTGTTGTGTTAAATTCGGATTGCAGTGGGACGGCGGTGTGTTGTGTTCTGCTGAAATGGTTAGAATTTTCGATCGAAATTCGTTTCTGTGAGCGCGTGTGTGTCTGAGAATATTGTTGTTTCGAAAATCAATCGACGAACAATTGTAATTTTAGTGCATTTTTATGAAACGAACATATTTGTTCACAGATTCTGGCCATTATGTAAATCGCCGCACGTCGCCAGCGCCTGCTGCTTCAGATACGGTTACGTGGGTTAACTAAACATCCATGTACATTTTGTAGCCCATGTTACACGTTGTGTTGAGAACTTGTATGTATTTCGACGCTGGGAAAACGTCCACCGAAAATATTATTGCGGCGATGCGGAACGACGTGCGGACGTCGCTGGTGAACACAGGCGGGTCACGTTTTTCTTTCTCGATTTCACTTTCTCTCAATGTGTACGATCGGTGAATGTACGCATGCCAATACGGCGGCGGTCGTGTCTTGTGCTTTTCGTGTAAATTAAAGCCTGGGGTCGATGTCGCGTCTCGGCGCGACGACGGATCTCGAACGACGGGTGCGCTCGTTCGAACGGCTTTTTCCATTCTCGATTCTTACCGCCGTTCGTATCACCGAAGCGTAGGCGTCGCAGCCGCGCACGTTTTTTTTTAAAAACTGTCCGATTTTTGTAGCGTGCGGGCGCGCTTTGTTTATATAGCGATCGTATGCACACTCTGTGTGTTTATTTGGCTTGTCGTATCGGCGTTTCTACTTTCAAATAACACTCTCGAACGAGAAAATTGCATAGATACGTCGACCGGCCTCCTATAAAGTTCCCTATTTGAACGATCGGTCTCGTGTTTCAGATTATCGTCGGCGTCCACTAAGTTCGATGTACCGGACGAGATTCCCGTCCGTAGAAGATCCCATCGTTCGGACGTAGGGCGGAACCGTCGACGGGGCGACATCGAAGACGCATCCCTGCGGCCGGGGATCAGAATTCGGCCGCAGTATTTCCTGCTTGTCGTACGAGGCGACTAAAAGGACGTGGCGTGTGGATGAGATGGTGTGCGTGTGTGTGCGATGGGTTGTCGTATAACCGCGTCGCGTTTTCGGTCGGTTCCGCGTTTTTTTTTTGTTGTTTTCCGCTTCGGCAGCGGATGTCGGTTCGTTGCTTTGTCCTGAAGCGACGAAGATCTGGCACCCGTGTCCAGATCTCGGTTCCGGATCATCGAGGAAACGACGGATGCTGCTGCTGTTGCTGCGAGTACGCGGTATATTCTTCAGAGTACAAGGAGTGGTAACGAGTTCGAAATGGTTGAATGATCCTCTTTTGATTGTTAAATTCTCAGATGTAATTTGCAGTAAAGAATTTGTTTGTTATCAATTTCGAGTTGTAAATGTGATAGATATTTAACGTAGCTTGTGTCGAAGTCGAATTAGTTGTTTGTTTTTCAATAATTTGATAATCAATTAGTATTTTTTAAAAAAGTAAACAATTCCTTTTATGATAATTGTGTTTCAAACCCTTTGATCAAAACAGGATCTTCAGCGAAGAGTTTTAAGTATTGTTGTGTTTTATTCTATATGGTTTTCAGTTTGGTCGAAACACGAACGTCCTTCCCGTACCATTCTTCAAATCCTTGATTAGTTCTGTAGATTTCATTCAATTTTTCTATGTTTGATTTTTTATTTCTTATAAATCACTTTAGAGTTTTCGTTCATAATGATTTTCTTTGCATTTAACCTTAAAACTTATTAATTATGCTTTGAATTGCGGATTTAAATCCGTAGAAATTTTAACAGACGTTTTGAATTAGTGTTTGATTTCATTGCTGTTTAATTTCGAGTCTCTGTGTGGAATTTCATTATTTGTATATAGATTGAAAATGAATTACTTTATCTTTGATTTTTCTAAGTTTCAATCATTTTTGAAAGTAAGTACGCCCCTTGTAGAGTTTTTTGTAACTTTGTTCCGCATCATTTTAGAGTAATGGATGTAGTTTCCTCACTCCTCTTTGTACAAATTACTAGCAGTATTTGCAGCCGAACTGGACTCCGTGTGATTCGACCTGGAAAAATATTTTATTTTTGTATAATTTATATGATTTTCAGCTCCGCATGCCCCCTTATACCATTTATCTTGTTGTCGAAATTAATTGTATTTTTTTTTGTGTAAATATTTTGTAGAGTCTTTGATCAGAAATTAAATGTTAGGGTCTAGTTTCAAGTAATTGTAGATTAACTGTTCTTTTGTTGAATTTTGCTTTGTTCCTCAATCAAGTAAGGCCGTTGTGTCATTTTTTTAAATCTAACTGATTTTTGCATAATGTTTTTTTAATTCTTTGCTAATCCGTTTCAAGTATTTGATTAGATTTAGATTGTTTGTATTAACTTTTAAGAGACGTTGCGACACCCGTGTCGGTGGATCGGCGGGGCGTTGTCTGGCATTGTGCGGACGATCGTCGGTTCGCCGTCGACACCGTACTTGTGCCTGTACTCACACTCTGTGTGGTGCTAGCGCCGGCAGTAATTTATAATCGTTGATGTTTAGGCATCGTTCTGTCGGTCCATCGGTCGGGTGAAAGTGACGAGCTAGGGGTCGGGCCGGGCGGTGGTAGGTCGCGTGCCATCCGGCCCGCACTCAGTCATTCTTCACAAGAGGCCATCGGGTTTACCTGTAATTCGTGAGTTGTGCCCGCTTTAAGACATCCAGTTCATATGTTAACAGACAACGGTCCTCTGTGAATAGTACCCGAAAATTGTGTATATTTTTTAAAGTTCAGCATTTTATGAAATGTAACTCTTCGTGTGAGACGAAGAGAGTCGATCGAATCAGCAGTCTTCGTCACGTGCCGTTCGTGATTTGGTGGCGAACGCCATGTCTAATCATGTTTCTTTCCAGCGTAGGATCTTCACAGCAGCGCATCCTGAATTCCTTCTCGTATCGTTCGTCCGTCTATCACGCCGGCTCGGTTCGGCCCGTCGGTTCGCCGGTTCGGTACCCTCTGCCGATCGCGTTTACAAAAAACGATTCGGAATCGTCCGCCCTTGTCGTTTTTTTAAAAATAACTTCCTATCGAATTCGTCTAAGACAAAGTGATTTTTCTATATTTATTTGTGTGTGCGCGAAAAGTAGTAACATCGAGTGTCGTTCGAACCTTCGAGTGCGTCCTCGACCTCCTGTCCAGGTGGCCCGCACGGTCGCGCGCGCATCGAGGCTCTGCAGGAGGGAGGCACCCGGGAGTGTTTGCTTGCTTTTTGATTATCAGACCGGACGTACGACCGTCCGGCTGTATATATCAATACAATAGTAGATCCGTTGTGTGGTTCCTGTCCGAGATGGAGATCGAGATGGAGACAGAGTGTGAAGAAAGAGCGCGTCGCACTCAATCACAGGTTTAGTATGTCTGTATTTTTTACAGGTGAAGAGGGGTTTAGTTAAGCATTATTAGAACTGTTATTTGTCGTATGTCAGCTTTGAACCCGCGTTTTTCTCTCGTGCTAGGGGTTTCAGTCGCGCATCGAAAAGGGAGGGACTCGTCGTCTGGAGTAGTCTCGCCTAAGCGCCTAGCGTATAAGAGACGTTGCGACTCCCGACGGTGGAACGGCAGGGCGTGACCTGCCCCGGCCTTAGTGCTGTCGATGCGGGCACTCGCCTCAGCGGTCGCGCTGTTGAGCGATCCCCGCGCCAGCGCTCTTGTCGTCGAGCGGTCACCGTCCTTGTCCGACCATCGGCCGGATGAAAAGATATCGGCGACGAATTCAGGAGCGGGCCGGTCGCCGAACGATCGTGTGTCGGCCGGCCCGCAGTCCGACGTTTCTTAAAAATGTCCACTAGCTCAGGTCACTCTTGGTCACATCCGATACGGACTGTTTTAAACCCTTGACAGTCTGCTCGCAGAGCCGAGATCGAAAAGCAACAAAAGGGGCTCCGGAATACCGACGCGGTGCGATCGGATCTCATTCCCGGTGGCGTCACACGCCGGGGTGCGTTTTGATCGCAACGCGTGTGTTTCGGTTCACTAGAGATTTGTATGTTCGACGGTCTTTCGGCTTCCTCCGTGTTTTTTTTTAGTCATTTACATTTTGCAGCCCGATCCTTTCGTTGACCGATCGGGTCACCCCCGCGAATCCGGCACGCTATCGATCCGTATCTAGCTGTGCATAAGAGGACACGTCCCGTACCCGACCGCGGCTAAACTTAGCTTCAGTCAGAGCCTCGGGTACAAATCAGGACCTGCGGGGTACCGTCGCCACGTTGTCTTCGGACGAAGCGTGCGCTGGGCGACGGCGGGAGGCCGGCCTCCCGTCCGTTCCCCATAGGTAGTCCGTAGGATTTAGGATTTGGTATGGGTCTTTCAGGTCGTTGTTTGAAACGCATCGAGGACGACGCGGGATTCTCAACGTGGGATTCAGAAGCGACGAGGTCGCTAGGTGTTTATAAGTCACGGTGGTTTTGTGGTAACGAAAGATTAAGAAAGGTTTGAAGAAACGCAAGATATATTTGTATGTTCTATGTTAAATGAATTTATATATATATATATATATATATATATATATATATATATATATATAAAATAATAACTTTCATTTTTTCAGCTCATCTAATCATACAGTTTCTTACAGATTGTGTGTGTGTGCGCGTCTGTTTTGCATTTTTGAATCGTTTTTATTTATTTTCAGCTATCAACAATTATCTCTATTTTCTTTCATTGATTTAAATAACAGGCCGTAATTAATGAATATTATTATTTGAATAGAAATTCACGCCGGGCGTTTCAGATGCGGGACGACAGATGTTTCAGACGACCGATTTTCATATAAACATCGTTCTCTTATGAAATGTAACACTACAAGTTTAAAGAGGATCTTTGACAATGGTAAGAATCGAAATTTCAATCCGATATAACGCTTATTACTCGTAAAAATTTTCAAATTTTCAAAACAACGATCGAACGATTTGTTTCTCTGTCCTATCAGTCGACTGACAATTATTCTAAATGCGAATGCTCGCCGCTCGTGTTTATCTCTGATTCAAACGCGGTAGTTGAAACGAGATAGATAATTTCGAAAATACGCAATCGCGTCGTTCACTGGACCGGACTACACTTGCATGCTTCAGGGGAGATGCGCGCTCCGCCGCGGTCGCGTCGCACGGGTCCGCGCCAGACCGTCCGGCGTTTCTCCCCGCTCGTATAGTCTGTGTCACGTAATTTACAATTTTGTCATGATAATTTTAAAACATTTAAATACTAGTTCCAATTCGACTGATCTATCATTTCTGATTAATAACCAGTATAGTAGGCTTGAACTGGAATCATTTCGTCATATAATCGATTAAAAAGTCAATTCGATTTTTCCCTCGCGGCCAGATCTCTTAAAGTATTGAAATTTTTTCTCAAAAATAAACACGTGATGTGTAAGAGCGGACCTTTTACTATAAATGTTGAGATTTTAAATTTTCCAAAAAAGGCAGTTACGTCCCGCTGCGACTTTTCAAATTGTCATCACGAACAATCAGTATGTAATTAATTCAGTTCGAAGTTATGGATCGATCAGTCTTTAAACTGAACTACCTCGACTTATTTCTAATCAGATTATTCATAAATTATAGATAAATTAAAATATCGGTCATATATGTCTAAGATAAGCTTCGTATTACCTGTGAGGTCCTCAAATAACTTATTTCGTCCACAAATTACACCTAATCTGCTAATTAATGATGTGGATCGAACGTTGAAGGTATTTTGATGATTATAACTGCTGTATATTGTTCAGACGCTAACAGACATTTTAAATTCGGTCATATATGTGTAAGATAAGCGTTGTATTACTCGTGAGGTCCTTAATTAACTTACTTCGTCCACTAATTACACAAAATCGGTTAATTAATGCTGTGGATCGAACGTCGATTGTACTCTGATGATTCTTACTGTTGTATATTGTTCAGACGGTTACAGACATTTGAAATTCGGTAATATATGTACAAGATAAGCTTGGTATTACTCGCGAGGTCCTTAATTAACTTAATTCGTTCACTAATAACACAAAATCGGCTAATTAATTGTATGGATCGAACATTTTGTATTACTCGTGAGGTCTTTAACTATTTTATTTCGTCCTTCAATCACACCAGATCGGCTAATTAATGGCGTGGATCGAACGTCGAAGGTACTTTGATGATTCTAACTGCTGTGTATTGTTCAGCCGGAAACAAATATTTAAAATTCAGTCATATATGTGTAAGATAAGCTTCGTATTACTCGTGAGGTCCTTAACTAACTTATTTCGTCCACTAATTATATCTAATCGGCTAATTAATGGTGTGGATCGAACTTCGAATGTACTTTGATGATTCTTATTACTGTATATTGTTCAGACGGTTACAGAAATTTAAAATTCGGTAATATGTGTAAGACAAGCTTCGTGTTTCGCGTGAGGTTCTTAACTAACTTATTTCGTCCTTTAATTAAAAATATAGTAGCTTTTTACCATTAATATTTTTTAAAAATTAACTATTAATTGGATTACAAGTATTTAACGATTAAATTAAATTGTATAGAAGCATAATGTTATCTAATAAAAATGTTGAAATACTTGAAATACTAAATTTAAACTAAATAAAAGACTTATATGATAAATATAAATATAGAACGAATGTGTATATTAATAAATATTAATAATTATATGCAGATTGCTTTTAATAATATTAAAAAGCACACATGTTCTTGTACATATACTTACAGATGTTCATATAAACCAGACTTATTTTCATAAAATGTACTGAAATAATAAATAATATAAATTAGATATATAAGAAAACTGTCATATTAATACAAACTTTAGTGTCTTATATCATATATATATATATATATATATATATATATATATATATATATATATATATATATATGTGTGTGTGTGTGTATGTATGTGTATAGTTTATGAATATAAATTGTTTTATTTATATTGTCATATTTTAATATTTATTAGTAAAATAACACTGTAACATTTACTTATGATATATTTGATTAAATAAGGTTAATTAATTCCATAAATAATACATTCAACCGTAAATAATTCTACGTTCAGTTCACGTAGACAGTGCTAATTAAATATGTATTGATATTCAGTCGGGGTTTTCATTAAATATGAAAATAATTATGGAATGTTATTAAGTATGTAGGACAATAAACGAATTCACTTATGACTAAGTATTATGTAGTTTTCAAATTTGTAGTTGTGCAATAATTGATTTCATTATTGTTTAAATTTATCATCCAAGTCGTTCATATTTTTTCTTTAACTAAACCTGCATAACTGCATTAATAATAACATATTTAATACATCAAATAGAGCAATGAATTTACAAGTGTTGAAATATCCTTGAACATGCACATTTAACTATATAAATTGTTGTATTGAAAGTAAATTTTAGATTTTAGAATATTTAGTTCAAACGTTCACACTTGGCATTTATAATTTTATACATTTATATATATATATATATATATATATATATATATATATATATATAAATATGTATGTATGTATTCATTCATATACACAAAATTAAATTTTGTGATCTTGTTTAAAAAAAGACCTTTACCGATCAGGTCATTTACACGATCCAATGCATTGGTTTTTTTATGGAAATACTTTCATTTACGAAATTATACTAATATTTAATTCACATCGTGCGAATAAATTGGAAACACTACACGTTAAGTACTACGTTTTATTTGCAATACTCTGTAAAGATAAGGAGAACACAGCCTCTGTGTTCGGTTAAGCGAAGATAAAATCAATCACCCAGGACTGTAAATTTTGACAGGGCTGGCATTGAACCACTTACCTCGAAGTCGAGTGCGTGTAGGTCAACAACTGTTCGTTGTCACCTTGTAAGAACAGAGACCGGTTTATGAAGGGTACTTGTTACGATATGTTACTCTCTTTTGCTAACATGAAAAGTTATTTTTCGGATATGGGAGTTTCGATACTTACAGGTACGATTCTAAACATCATATCAGAGTGTCTAAGAAAAAATTAAGTCAGTTATTAATACGGTATTGATACAGAAACATATTGTAATCTCTTCAACAATACGTTTAATGTGTGCGGTCTTTTCAAGTATGTTCGAACAATCGAATAAAATGTAGTCCGTCTTCTACATCTTATTTCATCCGGTAAAATAGTTGTACATATATTTAATGTGACATTAATGAAAACCACAAAAATATTGTTATAATCCAGTTTATTAATAAGTGTTTATTCATAATGAAATACAGTTTAAAATTTAAATTCAAGTGACTTATGTGAATAATGAATTTTAATAGACACATTTATTAAATTATATATAAAGTGCGTCTGTAAGCATTAAGAAAAATTATACACATGCATTCTTTTATTCATATGTATATATATATATATATATATATACATATATATATATATATATATATATATATGCGTGTGCATATATATTTTTTTAATTCACTTACTGTTACTAGAAAAAGAGGTTACTTAGTAAAGTTATGTACAACCTTGACTATTTCATATTCGATTTTTTTTATAAATGTTAGTTATAAATAATATATATATATATATATATATATATATATAATTTATTTATTTATTCATGATCTCTTTTTTTGGCCGCGATTAAAAAATTAAATGGACTGATTTTCATAAGTAGTAAATTCAATACTTACAAATATTTATGTGAAATATTTATCGTCACCAAGTACTTTTATATTAGATGTATATACATGTATCACTAAAGGTATTCATCAATACATTTGAATCCTATGTTTGTATCACTCGTATATTTTCTAAGCCATTGCATTGGGATTTTTATCTCTTAATTAAAAGTGAGTAAAGGCAATAAGTTAATTACTGATAAAAGAATTGATACAAGAATTAAAAATAAATAAATTATCTAACGATTTTGTAAATGATTTCAGTATTAATACATATAAAACGTAAATTAACAAATCAATTTTAGTAATTTAATCTCTGTAAAAAAAATTTCTTTACGATATATTGCAGATTTTTAAATGGTTGTTGACAGCGGATTCTAATTTGCAATTTAAAAAAAAGTGTTATTTAAGAATTGTAATTAGTACATTTTAGAATAATTTGAAAATTTAACTAGTACCGTATTAGCCGGAATACAGGATGAATCCCAGTTTTTTTCCAAAGCAATCAAGAAAAAATAATTTTTATGGCCTCAATTAAATTTGATACGCAGGTTTTTCGAAAGAAAACAATAAAAATATATTGATTTACGTTTTAATAGAAAGTAATAGTTACAAGAATTATACAAATACTCGTTTGTTGTTTAAAACGCCTACAGTGGCGTGCCAGCCCGAATATAAGAACTGTCTAAAATAACAGTTCATAAATTATATAAAATGTATCAGCGATAAGTTTTACTTTTTATATATCCCATGATTCCCATAAAATATTTCATTCTTCTATTCTATATTAATATATATATATATATTCGCGTGTGTGTACTCGTAGATTTTTTTTATATATATAGATATACATTATTTACTTTTGAAAACAATAATTACAAAATTATAAATGTACTTTCAAATTAATATTTGAATAGTGACGGACCTTTAATAAAAAAAGTGTTAGTATAATTGAGATGTTCTTTAAGTGTATATAAAATATATGCCCTTAAATGTATTTTCTTTTAATATTTTACTTGATTTATACAAACGGGACAAACTGTATTTATTTACGTAATGAAAATAGTGGTAGACATAAACTGTTAACTGGAATATAACAAACAATTGATACGAAATAGAAGTTCGGTCGACTTTAAATTAAAAGTGTTTTATAATATAATTACAGTCCGGTATCATTGACCTTTTTATTTCGATTGTGTGTAATGAAGACGAAGAAAGTGTATACCAATACATATCAACATCATTCTGCGATTGTATGACGTGTTTTTTTGGCATATTAACACACACACACATACATACTTAGTTTCTGTTCGGCAAGACAACTTTGGTGAGTTGCATAATCCATAAAATTTATGTATATTTAAGTTATTATGTAGACTCGCCTATTTAGAACAAGTTGTTGGCTCGTATCGCTATTTGTCACGAATATTTAAAATGGATTTTAGATATTATCTCTAGATATATATATGTATATATATATATATATATATATATATATATATATATATATATATATATATATATATATATATATATATATATATATATATATATATATATATATATATATATGATTATTAACTTTTATTTAAATGTTGTTAGAGTTGCATGATTGTTTTAATTACATTTAATATGTCTTTTTTAATAAATACTAATAAATCATATATAAGGTTTTTAGTATGCATTCAAATATTATCCAGTGGAAGATTTATTCACTTCAGCTTTAATTTTATGTTAAGTTTTGTCAAAATATTTCAAATAATCTATGTATAATTACCAAATAATTAAAAGAAAACGATTACCGTGAGGATATTAAGATGATTTATATTAAAATATTTTTTTTATTTACATTATTTCTTGAAATCCTTTTCAATAAAATTTCTTTAATATTTCGCTTGTATTTTAAAAGAAATCAGAAATCATTTAAGTACTTTATTAAATTTTATATCAGTGAAAAATTTTCCTTTTCATTGTTTGATTTAATTTTTATCTCCTTTTTAAACCACACGAAATATGTATTATTCAATTGTCAAGGTTATCGTTTAAGGAAAATATAAGGAATTATTGTATTTTTGTTTATAATTTTATATAATACTTTGCGTTATTATTACCTTACAATCGACACATTCTTAAACCATATAAATCTATTTATCATTCCGTATATTAAACTGCTGAAAAATAATCAACTGGAAAAATAAATACATGTTAGTATACTGAGAGAAAAAAATAATCTTGTGCATCTATTGAATTGTTGATTACAATCTACTTGCTATTAATGTAATCGTCTTTTTAAGTTAAATATATAATTTGGAAAAAATAAGAGATTAATTCTTCGAAATTTGAACATATATCATATGTTGTATTTTTATTAATATTATGTTTGATATAGGAAATGGTTTGAATGGTCGTAATCCATATGTTTTTTTTTTATAAACTTATTTCATTCATACTTCGATGTATATCAGTGATTTTATTATATGTTTACTTGTATTTACATATATATATATATATATATATATATATATATATATATATATATATATATATATATATATATTGCAATTACAGAAGCTGTGTCTCTGGATGTAATAAAACGCTTTCTCAATAAACGGAAAATCCGAGATAGATTTCCGCATTATTTTTTTTATCTTGTTTTGTTTCTATTAAATTAAAATTGTATAATCAATCAGATATAACAGTTGTTAAAAAATGATATTAAATTTAAAAATACTGTTAATAAAGCAAACCAATAGCCCGTTAAAATACAAACCGAAAGTATTTATTCAGTATCTCTCTCTGAACCAACATGCATTACATCTTTAGTACTTTTATTATAGCAGATTCACAATAATTTCGAATATTTCGAAGGTCAGTTTTGAAAATTATGCAAATATAACCAAGATGCGTAGGAATATTCCATAGACGTGTTTGTACTGACCTACTTTTAGGATGGTACAATAGATAATATGCTAGTTGGTATAATGAATTCGATGCTATCATTATTTATAAATAGTGACATTTTTAATTACACTTTTATTGCTAATGTCAGACAATGACACTGAAAACAACAATCTATTTCGTTCGAAATGCCACCTTTTTGTCTATATCTTTATTTGTATGATACACGATTTTGTATTTGTACCTTTCAATCGACTTGTTACAATAGAGGTTCTTAACTTTTTCTTGGTCAAGGTGTGCTTGTGTCTTATATATATATATATATATATATATATATATATATTTTATATATATACATACAAACATATAGATTGACAAATAATTTTTATCTTAGATTTAAATTAAATTTATGCATGCCTTAATAGTTTATAAACTCTTAATTTCTTTAATTTATTTGGTTCGTATTTTAATTATTTTGTATTAATCTCAATTGCAAATCAGAATCGAATAAAGGACAAGTCATCTTACATGATCTAATTTTAGAAAAATCAATACATGTTATTCAGTTTTTAACCCCATTTATTTATATATATATATATATATATATATATATATATATATATATATAAATTATATGGTAGAATATTTTGAATTTGGACAAATAATTAATTGTTTTTCAAGCATAAAAAGATAAATAAATACTTATTTTAAAGCGTTGTTGAAGAAATAAAGTCGCAAAGTTTTAATATATTCAAAATCTAATCTTTTGAATTTATATAAATGTATTTAAATTTAACCACGATTGAATAAATGCTTATAAAGATTATTCGAAACAAACACATCTTTTAAAGTGCCTTTTATTTATAATAGTTTATATATAAGTTCATTTAAACACATAAAGGCATAAATTTAGACAGAGATAATAAGAATGAATTAAGACATGACATTAAAACATACCACCTTCATATAATTATGAAATTGTCACAAATCATAATCGAATTGAAATCGATTTGTCATAGAGAATAGCTTGAAGGTACTTTTGTATAAAAAATAGTGTATAGGTATCAAGATAAACCGTGTTACGAAGAAAAAATCATTCAGTTTTATCAGTAATCTCCAAGTTTTTGTAACATGACTCTACATAAATTAATGAAGTATATACTATATATACAAACATTATATATATATATATATATATATATATATATATATATATATATATATATATGACACTCCCAACTGTGTACACATACACACACATATATATATACATATATTCATTTTGGTGTAATCAATGACTTCATGAGTTTTTGCAATGATATCGATGCATATAATCGAATGTAATATATAATCGAAAAAATATATACGTATATGCCAGTCAATACAATGATGTAATCGTGAACGTATGCGAATTGTGGAACTAAGCAACATCATGTTAGTCTGCCAATATATCTAAACGGAAAGTGAAATTATTGAAACCGGATCTGAAATACTTTATCGAATATATCGTACTTATAACCGATCGAAAATAATTATGGAAGAAATAATTATTATTTTCAATAACAGTATTTCAGTTATTGCTTTGCTAGAGGTTATACAATTAGATTGTTTAAGCAAATATTTGGGACATATAAGTAATTAAACTTAAAATTGCATTCTAATATATATATATATATATATATTATTTATAAATTTATTTTTTTCTAAATTTATATATATTATTTGTAAGTAACCAGTTAACGATTTATTAATAGTATCTTCAAAAATAGAAAAATAGACGTAAAATACGGCAATTTGTTAGATGTATTGAACATTCTTAGTGTATTTTAAATACATCTTCATCCTGAGAATTTATCTTTTTGGTGTTTGATGCAAATATTGACCCGATGAACTCTTTCGACATCACTTTAAAACCATATGTTATACTGAAGGTTGAAAATTATTTATTCTAGTTAGATAAACGTATGTAATATTTTAAAATCACCTTACGAAGCTTTTTTTTCAAATGCATTCAATATAACGTATTCTAAAGAACAGTTTTTACTGTAATATTCTTTTAATATGACATATTATATATTATTATACATTTATCTCGTAGTCTTAGAAAATAGTTTTGAAACATATTTTTTCTAACAGTTTTATTGATAGTAAGTTATTCTTTTATATATTTTCTTTTGCAGTTAAGAATGGATGGAGTATTATTAATATTTTTTTATTAAAAAATTGGATACATTTTAAACATTTATTTTATTTCCAAAGATTTTTTTATATAGTTTTTAGTAGTAAAGTTAATATGTTATATATTTAGACAGAAATGTAAATAAGAAAGTGTTCACATAAATAGAAAAATGTGGAATTTCGATTATTCAATTTTATGCTAAGTTCGAAGCTTATTCCGTCCAAAAAATACTTTCTAGCGGTTTAAAATTGATTTAATGCTTGTTTCACGTCTTTATATTCATAAAAGAATGGATTCGTGGTAAAAAAACGAAAATCGAGTTCTAAAAAATTTTCGGCTAAAACTTAAGGTGTATACACCTTGACGATTTTTTTGGCTGAAAATCGAAAGTCTGAAAACTGAACTTTTTTTTGTGCAGATCGAATCTAATAGACATAACAAATAGGTTTCATGCGAAAAACGGAGCTTGTGATAAGAATTATGTGATATTTGAATCGATATGCAATTTTATGTTCAGTTCTAAGCTTATTACGACCTCTAAAAATACTTTCCAGGGGTTTAAAATTGGTTTAATGCTTGTTTCACGTGGTTATGTTCATAAAAGATCACATTAGTGGCAAAAAAATGGAAATTGATTTCTGCAAATTTTTCGGCCAAAATCTAAGGGGTATACCTTGACGTTTTTTTAGGCTAAAAATCGAAAATGTAAAAAATGAATTTTTTTCACTATAAATCGATTCTAATAGATATAACAAATATGTTTCATGCGAAAACCGAAGTATGGAATAAGAATTATGCGATATTTGAATAGATATTCAATTTTATGTTCAGTTTGAAGCTTATTACGACCTCAAAAAATACTTTCTGGGAGTCTAAAATTTGTTTAATGCTTGTTCCACGTCTTTATGTTCATAAAAGATCGAATTCGTGGTAAAAAAACGAAAATTTATTTTTAAAAATTTTTCGGCCAAAATTTAAGGGGTATACCTTGACGATTTTTTTGGCTGAAAATCGAAAGTCAGAAAACTGAATTTTTTTCTGTGCAGATCGAATCTAATAGACATAACAAATAGGTTTCATGCAAAAAACGAAGCTCGGGATGAGAATTATGCGATATTTCAATCGATATTCAATTTTATGTTCAGTTGTAAGCTTATTACGACCTCTAAAAATACTTTCTAGGGGTGTAAAATTGGTTTAATGCTTGTTTCACGTCTTTATGTTCGTAAAAGATCGAATTCGTGCTAAAAAAACGAAAACTGAACTTTTTCTGTGCAGATCGAATCTGATAGACATAACAAAAACTTTCGAAACGAGTTCATATTTTCTTATAAAAATTTTAGAAGTAAAATTTATTATTAAGAAAAAGTACATTTAATAATTAGGCTACATATTATAATTGTATTAAATTACAAGCAGGAGCAGAAAAAATATTAAGTTATTTACATAAAATTATATTAATTATAATTAGATACGAAATTAGACCAATTAATGTTAATTTTGTTGGAACAATGCCATGTGTAAATAATGTAAAAAATAATTCACACGTAAATACTAAAAAGTTTTCTCTATACGTGTTCTTAATATTTTCTGATAAAAACTAAAAAACGAATTGAAATATTAGTTTATTATATTTGAATACATATTAGAAAACGCTTAAATATTTTCTGTAAACTTTATGCATATTGAATTAAATCGTTAGTAGATCATGCAGAAATATATCATGAATATATTACAGTAAAAGAGCTTCGTTTGGGAGACACTTTCATATATTGCAGCGATTTTTATGGCTGCAAATACTTGATAATTTGCTATCAATTATCAATTACTTTCAGTGTGTTTATTTCATATTACTATTACTAGTTCATAGTGTTGTTAAATGTAGTATACAGTACGTTTCATATCGAAAGACTTTCAGTGACTCTACTAAACATGTTCTGATCACTTATATCTCTTTTCTTAATCAATTGCGTTTTTAAGAAAGTAGAAAATTGTATACACTGACACGAAGTAGAGATAAATCTTTAAGTGATCATATAAGAAGATATAATTTTCTGTTGATTTAGTACAAAGACTGCTTAAATTATAAATTGCTTATATACAGAAAACAGATAATAACTTATTGAAATATCCTTTGTCAAATAATTTATCGAATTTATGTTAATAGACTTTTGTCGACTTTATTTTCATATTTAAAATGTTGATATATTTTAATCAAAATCCACGATTCCGATTCAATTTTTTTTTAAATTTAAATATTAAAATAGTGCAAATTTATCAATTACATATATATATATATATATATATATACAGTAGTATTAAAATTTTTAAGCACTTTGAAGGTTAATTGAAAGACATGGGGATAGTAAATCGGCCGCAACTAGTCACGATTACTATAATTTTGCAAATTGAGCGTGTCTCATAGGATGTTTATAATGTAATTAATTGTAAATGCACATAAATACTAACTGCGAAGCGCGCTCGACCTCGGCCTTCAGTATCATATCGTGAGGTAGCCATATTATTTCACTACAGGGAAGGAAAATGCGATTTAATCCACAATTGTGGTTACCGTATTGAGAAGAAATTCATACGCGAAAAGAGAAAAAGTAATTAGATAATTTCGATTCTTAATGATACAATGAAATATACGGTTCTAGTCATTATGTTAGAGAAACCAGTTGGGTGGTAAACCTTGACAATAGTATTTCCTCTTTTTTTTAGATGATATGACATTGGGTGACTTCCGTTCACATTTGACATATTTTCGAATCTGTAGGGTTAAAATATGATGTTCGTATTTGCTACAATCCTATCCACGTTCCTGTTTGAAAAGAATGTGTAATAATATAAAATATAGATACAATAATTAATTCAACTGGCAAAGCTCAATAAAAACTTGCAAGTGACTTCAAGCAGAATATTTTCACCTATCTTTACAAGAAGTGAAAGTTATATCAATATTTTTTTTATTTATTGACTTTTGATATCACTGCAGAAAATAAATGTCAAATATCATGAATAAATAATATTAATTCATACATGAGTAATTTTTATAACTTATATCTGGGTATCAGCTTATTAATTTATCAAGCATGATTTTTAATTAGAAATATTTCGAATCATTAGTCGTGTATTAATTATTGAAGTACTATAAATAATAAATGACAAAAATATAGTAACATAGTTTCTAGTAACCAGAGTATAAATTTCAAATTGGAAATTTTATTATTTTTGCACAGGTCATGCATCAACATAGGATGTAAATATTTCTTGACGTTTGAATTTATAATAATTTCTTTTTAATATCAACTCGAATGAAATATAAAGAATCTGTATATTTTCATTAATATATCTGTTTACAATATATGTATTTTATATGTTTGACTTCCGAGCCAACTCATGGAGAGCAAAAATACAAATGTGTATACATCTAACGTGCAGCTATGACTGTTTCAGTTCCTTCGTATCTAAATGTTTATACTAAAACACACCTGTGTTTATGAAACAGAGATCTGCGTTATTATGTGTTTCACGTTATTCAATTCATTTTCTTCAATTTTCCATTATATCTTTTAAACATTTTTTTATTTGTCGTCCGAGAAACGTGCAAATAACTACATTTCTTACTGATACAATTTCTTTATCGTACGCATAGCATTTCATGCTTGAATTATATATAAAATTTCAGCTTATTTTATGAGAAATTAATATTTTTTTCCTAATTTCGATAGGTATCAATATGTTTCATTTGATAATATAATAAATAAATACGATAAATTTACATAAATTTCAACTGATTCATTTTTAACACATAATATCAAAATATTTTAAATTACAGTTACATATTTTTTTATTTTTAAAATAAAAAATTGGCATTTAATACGGGATTAAGTGATTAGTGTAATAAAGTAAAATAAAGTTGCTTTAATATGTTTTATTATATGAAATTAATTTGAAATTGAAAACTGTTCTCATTATCAAGTTTTATGTAAGGATTTATTATTATTTAATTGAAAATAAGAAATAAAATCAGTGATTTTCAATAAAAACATGATTTCAGTACATAAGGTGAGTTGTATTTGAAATTAAATTGTTTATTAAAAATATATATTATTTAATAAGAAAACATCATTAGAAAAAATTTTTTTTCTTCTTGAATTGAAACTGTGTATTATCTAGAATAATACAAGAATGTTTATTCATTTAAACTTGCTACGTGACTAAATGTTATGATTTTCTTCTGAATTTAAATCGAATTTATATTCACTGTTTATTTATTAGACTTTTCTTGAATTGATTAACTTGTATGTTAACTAACTGAAATGGAATTTAAATAATGTAAAATGTTATAAATAATTCCTAATTAAAGATTTTACATCTTTTCCAAGATATGTAATTTCGGTACTTTGGAAATATATTCATTTTTGATCTGAATTTTTTTATTAAATCAGTTTTGTAGCTTTAAAATTGTATAAAACATAATCTGTATGCTCTTTTGTTCATATAAATAAGTATGTTTAAATATAATCCTGTGTTTATTTAAAAAAAAAAATCTATGCACTACAATAAATATTGATTAATTTAAATCAAATATAGGAACATATTTATAAAATAATTAAAATACAATCTTATCGTATTATGATATAATTACTTTGATAAAAAAGAAACAATATATATATATACATATATATATATTGCAAAAATTCTTACTGTACATACTTTCTTTTTAATTTTAAAAGCAAAGGCCATTTTGTACACTCCTTGTTTAAACAACTAGGTATGTCCTCTTACCTTGACACCCTTATATAATTATAATTGTTATATAGATCAAATATTTCTTGTTATTGATTACGAATGCGATTTTTCCCACATTGAAAATACCATTCAACGATCATTTATTATCAGAAATATGCTTGCACAATAATATATTTCAAAAAATTCGAGAATGAATGAACTTGAAAATTTATTCTTCAAATAACGAAATAAATATCAGTAATATTTATCATACTTCCTTGTCTTCATTTCAGAGATAATTTATATTATTTTTAGATAAGAACTGTTTCAATATTAATGCCGTTTCGTTTTGTATAGCTTTTTTATATGATATATGATTATATTATTATGAAATATTAATGTTTCTTAATCATCATGAAATATGTATAAGAAAATAATTCAGATTTTATTTTGAAATTTCTATTGTATTGATTTATAATATTATGAATTCATTTTGTTTCAAAATTAACTGGATGTTGACATAAAAGGAAATTTTGTTTATAAATCTGCAGCGAAATACATTAACTGATTTTGTTTTTTTAGATTTTAAACATTAAACCTTGTTTCAATTATATGTTATGATATATAAATCTTCCAAAGTTTTGTTTAAAATTAATACCTTGAATTTAATATCAAATTGACATTTAAGTTATATATATATATATATATATATATATATATATATATATATATAATTGCTTTATAAAAATTAAATCCATTCAAGGAAATCGAGCAAATTAAATGCAGTTGAATAGCATACTGATATATTTTATGACAGAATATGATGGGAGAATCAATTTCCAAGTAAAATGTTTATGTTGATTTTTTTACCTTAATATCGATTAACGGTTTAAACTGGACATTTAATTATATATTTAAATGTACTTTCTGTAAGCTAATAAAGTATATACTATACATATATATATATATATATATATATATATATATATATAGGTATGTATGTATATGAGTGTATGTATGTGTGGTAAACAAATTAGAAAAAAAATTGTTTGAAGAAAAACCGCTGGTTTTCCTTGTTGTTGAGGTCAATGGATTGCAAATTGAATAAAATCTATTTATTTAGATTCATTTTAAAATCAAGATATCAGCATTAACCAAAAACATTTCAGTTGTTGGAAAATAAAATAAATCTGGTCTATATTAGAATTCTCTTAAAAGGTAATAATGTATTAATATGAAATTCTAATATATTTTATAATATATAAAATAATTTATTAGAAATGCGAGTTTCTAAATGGATAATTATGCTACGAACAAAATATTTTTAACTTAGAGAAATTCCTAGAATCAAAGAGATTTATTTTGAGATGGAAACGAATGAATGTAATACTTTATATATTTTTTAAATTCTTCAATTGCTTTCTGTTAATAATTAAAAGTTGATTAAATTCAAAGTCAGTCGTTTAATTAATTCAAAAATCATATTTTTATTTTTTTCCCTAAAAATAAATGTTTAACAAACTATTTTAATGCAAAATTATTATTTAATATTTTGGAAAAATCCAGTTCTGTCAGTAAACTTATAGAACAGCTCTACGGCGAAAGAAAATATTAAAAAATAAATGAATTTTATGTTTAAAGCCTATCTTTATTTCCTAAAAAATATCAGAAAACATTTTTATTTCAATTAATAAAAATACAGATGTGCACCTGACGAACGTTTCACATTTTGAGATTAAATGCTTACAACTAAATGAACATTATTCCGTTTATGTATATATATATATATATATATATATATATATATATATATATAATATATATGCATATATGTATGTATATAGTACTTATTTATGTTTTCGTTTGTTAATTTCCATATAAAATACATATTAATTCAGTCTGGACTTTATATTAATCTTTTTCATTTCGAGAAGATATTTAAACAATTGATTTTATTTACACACCATTAAATTCAAGGCTGTATATATATATATATATATATATATATATATATATATATATATATATATATATATATGTATATATATATATGTATATATATATATATATATATATGTATATATATTAAAACGTACATATTTTTTGTCCGGATTCCATAACAAAAGATGCTATTTATACAGTAAATCATTTAGAATGCAAAAAAGTAACACACAACTTACATAACAAATTACTCTCTAGCCATGTTATTAGTCTTTAAAAATAGACACCTACATGCATTGTTTCATCTTTTAAATCTTTTTACGAAATCAAATTATATATAATTACAATAATAAAGTAAATATTCATTTGAAATAGATTTACGTCAGTATTTTCGTGAAGAAATTATTAATATTTATTGTTTTCTATTCTGCAGTAATGAAATTAATTGATTAAATAATTGTATGTTTTTTTTCAATTTTAATTGCTTTTTTGTAGAATAAAAAGTAAGTAAAGGATGTAAATAAATTTCTAAGAAATGCATTTGATTACTTTTTAATAATTTGAATTAACAATTATTTTAAGTTACATGTAAAATAAGCTAAATGATTTTTTATCGGTATTAAATGTACAGACCTTTTCATTCATTTTTCTTTTATATTTGTGGAATAATAAACAAAGAGATGAACCGAAATTTTAATTAATTAAACCACTCTGTTAAATTTAAGAATGATAATGATTAAAAATGTTTATTTATTTCTGAATTAGTAGTTTTAAAGATATGGTATTCTACTGTATTTTTAAAATTAGTAACATGCCTTTTACTACTGTAATTTTTGTGATAAAAAAAGTTACAATCTAGAGTCGAAATGAACAAATTATATATTTATCAATTGATAATGTTGCTCGTATTTTATAATTATATTTTAAACATTTAAAAGTTTAAAAAACATCGATGTGAATGACTAAACTTATCATAAATTACGTGATAAAAAATGTTCAAAAAGTATTTTGATTCATTTGTCCAGGTATGAAAAGTATCCAGTTATATTTTAGGTGATATTATTCATTCTGTTTACTAAGAATAGGTGATCATATATCTCCTTGTCTGGTTGACCATTATTAAGTCGGTCAATGTCAACTGTGTATAAGGCGACAGGCAACGTCTGTGTAAACATATAATACTACTATTTTACTCTTTCAGTATATACAGTATATAAGTAGAAGAAAGATAGTTTTTAATATACTGAAAATCAACGCCTTTTCGTATCCGCATTTCACGCTTGATACCATAAAGTGTGTGTTTGATTGCGGTGGTGACAGTAATCCATTCATTTCCGTAGTAGGTACTTAACCCTTTATCATACAATTATATTGTAGTTTGAAATTTTTAATAATTTGAATTTATTTAATGGATATTTCTAAATAGTGTTAGTAACTTTATTCAAATAAAGTACGAGAAAATCAAATATGCCGATCCTAAAACAGATTTAAATTCTTTGTCTATATGTATATAAACAAACTTGAAATTCGAATAAATATTTGCCGGTTGCAGAACTTAAAGTTTTGTAATAAATCATAGACACTTTTCAAAACTACGTTAGTAATGCAATAACTAGCAATTAATCGGATAGAAAATACGGTCTAAAACTAAACGTTCGTTTAAGAAAACTACATTAAAAAACGAAGTACCAGAATATGTAAATTATGACCTATTGAATTAACTTATACCACTTACTCTTGGTTATCTAACCACATCTTCAGTACGATGTTAATTGTATAGAAGATTTTACCTGCAGGCATTTGTGTGTGTTTTCAGACGTGGTTTCTATCAAAGACACGATTTTTCCAAGTCCGTGAATAGAGTTGTGGTTTTAAAAACAAAAATGTTTATGAATATCAATTATTTTCTTCGTTTATGATGTAATCGAAATGTGGTGAATATATAAATATTATTGATCTGTAATAAAAATATATCTAATAACATAAAACCACTTTTGGACAATGCATAGTAATATAAATAAATAATATTAATAGGATGAAACAAAATTAATTAGTTTAGCTTAAGTATATGATTCGAAAGATAAATTTTATTTACAATTTTGAAATTAGAATACTTTATCCTTTTCTATTATTTTTTTCATAGTTATTTATAAATATAATATTCAATACACTCAAAGAAAATACATAACAGATTTTATTTCGTATAAAATGGAAGGTACAGTTGTTAAATTGTTTAACTAATTTGAAATCTAAAAAATAATTAAATTGAATTATCCGAAACAAATTTTGTTGCAAAGAAAAATGTGCACTTAATAAGCTAATAAATTGTAATTATATTAAGTTATAAATAAGGAAATGATAATACATATACTTAACAATTTAAGTTCTATTAAGTAAAATTTTATTTATGTATTTTTTTAATTAATGAGTAGAAAATAGAACAATGAATATTTAATTAGAAGAAATAAAATTATTTTTTAATAATTTAATATATCATAATTTAGAAAATGCTAGAAAATTTGTTTATGTCAAATTGTTAATATTAGAAACTTGTTCTTATTCAAAACCTTTTAATATATTTCTTAAAGAATAATATGGTTCTTTATTCTACTTGCTTTACTCTAGACATAGTATAATATTTTAAATTTAACAGAATAATAATAGTTCTAAAGAGAATATCAAATAATGCTTTCCATATAGTAGTAAATTATAAACAATATTGCACCTAATTAAAAATTTTATATGAAATCAATCATGTAGAATATTGAATATACATTTAAATTAATTATAATTTTATTCGTTGAATAGATGTTTTATAATTTATACAGTCTTTGATGTGTCGAGTTTTAAATTATTATAAAATATTTATAATTTATTTAAAATATCTTATTTGTTTTCTAATTAAGTATCGTGCAAGACGGGTATTAATTAATTCAATCTATTTTTAAGATGAATAGTCTGTGGGTTTAAAATTAATTTCGAATACTTTTATAAACATAATTAATATTTTCTAAGTTGATATAAGTATACATATATGAAATATCTAATTTAAAAATTTCTTATTAAATTTCTACTCATTTGAAAACTTACTCAACCTTTGTTTTATTTTCATTAAATGTTTGAACAAATATATAAAACTATAAAGCTATTTCCAAACCAATCCTGCTAACACTACTATTTATAGATTTCGAAAAATGTTGTTTATTTATGATATTTAAGTTATTTACAACTATATTCACACAATTTCAAATTCAATTCGGTTTTGTAAATGATATCATTTGATATATATTTGTCTACTCGTC
Source organism: Acanthacorydalis orientalis (assembly GCA_034766995.1). Taxonomy (NCBI): domain Eukaryota; kingdom Metazoa; phylum Arthropoda; class Insecta; order Megaloptera; family Corydalidae; genus Acanthacorydalis; species Acanthacorydalis orientalis. The sequence continues at coordinate 14,666,771 of CM068323.1, read as the reverse complement.
TTTAAATCATTTATTTCCTAATCGATTTATAATGCATCCATGTTATTAACTTTTTGCAGATTGCATAATGATATTTAATTAATAACAACGAAAATATAAATTGCTATTTACGAACCAGGTGTACGAAAAAAATTAAAAAATAGTATAATTTTAATGCTCTCTGACACATGTATACTTCTCAAATAAATTGATTCGCGCTATTCGACATGTAACACGAAAAAAACTTGCATAACAAGAAATTCACCGTCATTTAATATTCAAATATGTATATATATATATATATATATATATATATATATATATATATATATATATATAAAAGAATAAATCTCTTTTTTACGCAAGCTCTAATATGTATATATGAAACACGTGCAAATATGTTGTCGCAAAATATATGTGTAGAACGTTTTTTTGTGTAATTAGTGGTTTTTGATATAAGAGGAATAATTTAAAGTTAACATTATCTTATGTTAGCTTACTGAATTGTATCAAGAAGTGTAAAAAAATCAAGGATATGTATGTTCATATAGTACATTGATTTATTAAAAGAAGAAAATAGATAGACTTTCTATACATTAACTTGAAGTTGAGAGTTGGGAGAACTGAATAATTTATAAGCAATTTAAAAGTAGGTAGTCGTTGAATCTCTTCAAATATTAAAAAGATTTCAGTGACGCTTATTTTGAAAAATAGATGATAATGTTTGAATAATCGATAAAAATGTAATAATACGAGATAAGTTTATGTTAAAAACATTATTTTATGCAGATAACACTAGCAATAAATTTTAATATAAATATATATACATATATATATATGTATATATGTGTGTGTGTATTAAATTAAATATGCTATTATAAAGAATAAATAAGCTAGTAATAATGACAATGCATTTTAGGAATGATTATAAGAAACTATTGATTGAATTAATTTTTTTAGAAGAACTTTTATTTAAAAAAGTTTTTTAAGAATTTTTAACTGAAAATAACTAGCTTTCGAAAAGAATTAAATAACTCTCTCTCTCTGTATATATATATATATATATATATATACATATGTTGTGTATAAAATATACTTTTACTCGATTTATGAAACACTGAAGATTAAAACACATTTTTGGTGGTGTGTCAAACTATTGGGTGTACCGTTAAAGCTACAAAAAGAAAATTAAAATTATGCCATCATATTGGATACTTTAAATTATAGGGTGGATACACTACCGTAATATATATATATATATATATATATATTCTAGGTATATTTTTTTATTATTATATGTACTACTTATAATTTAAATAAGCTGTGGTAATGCAATCTTTAGTTGTTCTAAAAAGATACCAGAAGAAATTTAATCCATTCTAATTAATTTACCTCCTCAAGAATATAAGTATATATATACTCGTATATATATATGTGTGTGTGTGTGTGTGTGTAGAACAATGAATGTAAGAAAACTACAGCGTATTAAATTTATAAAACTTGTCACTTTTGATTAAGTATACAATTGTCTTTATGTCTTAATAACCTTCTATGTTGAAAACTTTTGAAAAAATTTAAAATAATAAACTTGTACGAGAACAAAAGGGTTTTTTGTTTTATCGTGTAGAAAATGAAAAAATCTCAAATAGTGACAGTCATGAAATTATTAAGTGAATGTTAAATGTTAGTGAAATTTTATGAATATGCATACGAGATGAAACAAAACGACAAAAAATTTAAACTGATGACAAACAGTATTTTTCCGACTGAGAACGTTGGAAATTTTCTAGAGTCTTTCGTTTACTGGATGAATAGATAAAGATTATTGTTTTTTTCTTATTATTATTATCAAGGTTCTTTTAGAACGTTTCAACATCGAAAGTGGTTTGTAGTTTATATTTATATACACTTACTCTTTTTCTTAAGCATACATTCATGTACATTAATTACATATTCATATATATATATATATATATATATATATATATATATATATATATATGTATATGTATATAATTCATCATTTGATACTATCTATTTGAGTGATCAATGCGGATAAATAACTCAATACATCTCACGAAAAAAATCATTACCATTTAGGCTAAATACTAAATATATACCTTATATATTAAAAAAAGTTAAATTACTAGTTTTTTTAATTTTTTTAAAAATAAGATTCAATGTTATATATCTAACAATTTTTATTTAAAGGTCACGGTTAGATTTTTTTCTAAAACTGCTAGGAAAAACTAAAGAATAAAAAAATAACGTGAGTAATTAACATTTTAATAAAACATCTGTTTATAACAATAAGACACTGTACGAGTTTAGATTATATGATTTTTTTATGTTTCTAATATAATAAATAAGTATTACTAGTATAATTTTAGGTTTTGTGTAAGTTAGGCTTGGATACATTTGTAATAATGAAATTGATTCGTATGATAAAATATAAAAATGCAAATATTTTAGGAAATATAAAATTAACAGGTGTGTTAATGGTAAACGATCTACTAAATGGTAAAACTTCTATTAGTGTGCTTAAGAACCTATCACGTTAAGTTACAGTATTAGAATACTCTATTATTTTCTAGATATACATCGAATTTAATTTTTTATTAAACATGTCGATTCTTATAAGTTATATTTTTTTCTATATTCACTTTTTAGTTCAATTTTATATATATATATATATATATATATATATATATATATATATACATGTAGGGAGAGAGAGAAAGGAGAGTTATAATAACGAATTTCATTTCGTATATTTTAAATAGGATGTATATTTTTAAAAAAAGTTCGACTGTATAAAATAAGTTTTGAATGTATTTTTTTCTGAAATTCAGTTTTAACTTTTGAATAATTTACATGTTTTATGTGCTGTAAATGCAAATTAAATCAGTGTATCGTCTTCTACATCTATGCAACATGGCGTATATTTATTTGTTCAGTAGTTGCTAAGTGGTTAATTGATTTCGATGACCTTCAAATTTGAATTTAGTTCTGAGAAATAAAATTGATTTTGAAATGTTTACGCTAATAAATAATAGTTTGATTTCGTTTATTAAAATTCTATTTATTTTCTGTTATTTGAAAATAATGAAATTTTATAATAAATATGAAGATCAGTGAACAATCAGTATTTTTCTCAGGAAATATATACATTATATATATATATATATATATATATATATATATATATATATATTCACTACTCGAGATTACAAATCATTCTGTTTCTTTGCTATTAATTATAAGTATATAGAAAAATAAGATATTTGTTAATATGTATATAAAATGTGTTCAAAAATTAGTTTAAATAACATACCTTAAACATAATAAAATATTCATTTACTAACAGACAAGGTGTCAATCGACGCTATAGATACTTGGTTGAATAAAATGAATGAAAAAAATAGTTACCAACCTTGAATACTGGAACAAAAACTGTTCTCAAATAAAGGCATATAATGTCTATATATATATATATATATATATATATATATATATATTTAAATTTAAATATACATTGTATATTTAGACATACAATATATAGAATCAAAAATTTGTCGAAAGAGAAAGCTTGTTAATGAAGTTAAAAAGATGTTATAGATGGTTAGTCTTTTTTATGTTTATCTAAAAAATATAAAACAGAATAAAAGAATATATGTTCGACTTATTGTCGGCTTTTACTTACAAGCTTTAACTTTATTACTTAGAAGAAAACATTTTATAAAAGTTAATGACTTTTACTTCAGGGTGTATTGAAACTGATTAGATTATAACTAGAACAATATTTTATAGGATGACGTTTTTCTTTTCTATAGATATTTGGATGTATATAATATATGAATTTCATAGAATGTTTAGAATCACTGAAGTACTCAAACATTCTAGTTGCATTTACGTGCTTCAGGTTGTGGGTTTGAAAGTAAAATAAGTAATTACTTTTAGTGTTTGTGCTTATGGCAATAACATAATTACAGACCAATCATGGATTAGAAATGCATATCAAATTAATATTAAATGAATAAAGTCCGCTATAACTGGTATAGACGTTAAAAAACAATTTTAATTTTGATTGCTTTCCATTGATAAATTTTTATGACTTAAAGTGCAGTCTATCACTTCCGGCCAAATAATAATTTAATAAGTACAATGAAATGTACTTCTATATAAGTTATAACGATTAATTGTTATGTTAGTGGAAAAATTCAATATTTCTTTTATAAACTTATATATTTAATTATATTCAGCATACGTTCAATGTTTGTTTAGAAAGGAAAAACTAGGAATAATAATATAATATTAAAAATATTTTAATACGTTTTAAATTGAATTCGAACTCTTAGTATTTAACTTTTAATTAAAAACATTATAATAAGTTATGTATATAGTTTTTATACATATCGTTTGATTACTGTTGAAATGTCTTATGTTCCTTTCTTCTCATATTAAATCTATTTGATATAAATTTAAGTGTGTTTGAATAGTTGCTAATGATTTATACACTTGTATATTTATAATTACGACTGAATGAGAATAGTATAAAAATTGTTTCCTATTTAATCAGGTTTTAGTTACTAATGTTATTGACATTATTTGAAACCTTCAACATTCAATTAGTTAATCATAATATTTGTATAATTTGATTATATGTAAAAAATTAAAAGAATAGTTCTATAATCTGTTTTTCTTGAACGTGTGTCAATATTATTTATTTTTAATCGATTTTTAATATATCCTTATATTTGTTTATTATTATAATTGATAATAAACAAGCATCAATGGAAATATTAAAACGTCGGCATATAGGTAATAATTCATAGTACGAGGTTAAATACATGTAATTTAATTTAATCAAGAAACCAAAGCGACCAATGGTGCTTTTTAATAAAAGAATTGTGACTGCTATTCTAGCCGATAGCAAATCACTTCTTATATTTCATCTGTGTATTGCAAAATCAGGCCACATTTATCTGTTGCTAATATATCAACCGACTAAGACAATATATAAAATGTAATGTCATACTGGCTAATGTCGATTTGAAATCAATAGATACAACTATGCTTGGAATTCAAATTGCAAGGTTTATTGAGAAAATTAACTATAATGGTTTACAGGTAATATTATCTATTAATGTTTTTTTTTAAAAAAAACACATTTTTCTAATTGGAATTTACCTGTTATATTAAAATGTTTACAATATTTTTAAAAATATATATAACGTTTATTAAAATATTAAACGTCATCGACTTCGAGTCAGTTGCATACGTTTGATCTTTCTGTAATATAATATTCTAATAAAAGATAGAATCTAAAAACCTATTCAATTCTAAAAATCTTCCACTCAATATATTTTCTTTCTATAATTGAATATGTGAATTTAATAAAACATATACTTCTGAAAAAACATTTCAATAAGTGTATTTATTTTTATGAAAATTCTAAATTTTAATTTTTATACAATATAACAAATAAGATATGACTTGTTTATTATTATTAAAACAGTCTGTTCATTTCTAATGTGTTTTTGATAAGTTATATCAGATTATAAGAGTTTTTTTACTTATTATTTTCATATGATCTCTATTCTTTTATCATCTGTATTATAAGTTTATAATATTTTTATATGATCTGTAACTTGATATAAACAAAAACAAATTATGTTCTGGAAATTAACTGAACCTATCCAAAAGAATCTACTTAAATTAATTAAAATGTGTATCTTTTTACAATGAAAAATAAAAAAAAAATAACTAAATTGGAAGTTGTACTTTATCTAATAGTCATATTTAACAAATAAAAATGAGTTATGTACGAATATATGAATGGAATACAGAATAGCGTGTGTTTTCGAATAAAATATAGGCTGTGGTATATATTTTTTTATGAAAGTGACACATTTATGTTCGACAAACACGACAATTTTTCATTAAAAATAGATAAACAAATCACTAAATAGTACCATGTGAAAAAATACAGTCTAAGTTATATTTTCTTATATGGATTAAAAAATATTGAACATATTTTTTGTTGTTCTTGTTGTGTAAATAATGAAATTTAGGTTTTCATTTATAGTTAGTGTTGAGCTTTTTTGATTATTATATATATATATATATATATTGTCGAAATGTATTGAAAAAAAACATTATTTATTTTAATATAACTTGTTGGATAATTCATTTTATATAAATTAATTGAAAATCTATATATTTTGGAAACATTTTTAGCTTTATTTGATTTATAAATTCAAAGAACTTGTTAGGCTCAGAGTTATCAAGTATTTTTACATTTTCATACCAAAAACCTGATTTGTTTTATTTGTTTCTTTGTACAGTAAGATACTTTAAAGGATTTTCAGTTAAATTTCGATATATATATATATATAGATAGAGAAAGAGAGTGATTTTATTATTTTTGTATTTTAATAAGTTAATATTTTAAGAATATATTAAATCATTATATATAATAGTCAATTGATTAAATTGCACTATAAGTATATACACACAATGATGGAACTGAAGAAAAATTTAGGAAAAAAACAAGAAATACTTTTCTAAATATTTTTTTATGTTCATTTATTTTTATTTATTTATTGGTCTTTTATTCATCACTGTATTTTTTCACGTAATTTATTCAGTTGAATATTGTTTGAGTATTATCCAAATGTACAAAATCTATATTTTATGCACATCGCTGAATAAAATTGAACTTAAACTTTCGTTTTACTAGGAAATTACACGGTTTTTTTTTGTTAAATATCACATTCTAGTTTAGAATGTCTATTCAAGTTTATTGCTCTGGAATTTTAAGTAGATTTGGATAAATTGGAGATTTTTTGTCATTTAAAATTGTATTACATTAACTTCTAGTTTATTATTTTTTTAATATTTTACTTCATAATAACTAATTCAGTTTTTAGTATCTCGTAACTGTATACTGATATAGCGATGAGAATAACACATTTAGTATATTTATTGTAACAATGTATTTATAAAAATCGACTTTATGAAAACTATGGTCAGGTTTTCTATCATTAAATCTGAACTTAATTTTTGGTTCTATATTCGTAGTCAAATAGTTATATTTTTGATTAAAACAAATGTTTATATAAACTTTTTTTGTATTATAATATATCAGAATTCACTATGGAAATACTACATATCGTATCTGGGTCTTAATGATTTCCAGTAAATTCTCTTTAATCTATTTCATTATTAAATGTATTAATAATTAAATGGACTATCATACAAACAAAGCGGATGTGTGTCAAATGGAAAGAAGTGAACACGATATCTGTAATTTATCTATAGATAAAGGTAATTTACCTACCAGTTATAATAAACTAATATGTATGTACAGAACAGAATGAGTGCAGAAATAACAACAATAATATTTTGCATTTATAATTAACACGCCTTTGATTATTTGATTTAACTGAAAATGTAGTCAGATACATTTTTATAATTATTCTACTCCATTTCATTTCAAAAATAAAACTCTATAAATGTAATAGATGTTGACTTTATTGTATGTTCATCGAACGAGGTGAATATGTTTATTTTTATTTATATAAAATTGGTGTATTATTTAATTGTGTCAATTAGCAAATAAATATTACAAAATATCTAATTTTCGTAGAAGGACAAGAACAATACGAATTTCAATTAAATAACAAACGGTCAATGCTATGACATTTGTAATTATTATTTGGTTAATACATACATACATACATCATACATATATATATATATATATATATATATATATATATATATATATATATATATGTTTGTAACAATCTAATAGTTTAAACAATCCAAAGAAAACCAAATACTGAGCATTTAACTTATTATTCTATCGATGTGCGTTAACGAACCGTTTATTGAATATCTGATGTCTAATTTCCATAGATGGAAGGTTTTTTTTTCTCGTTCGAACCAGCTGTGTCATGTGACAATAAAACGGTAAATTGTTATTATGTACGATCAGTCTTGAACTATTAGAAACAGGATGGTGGTTTTATTAGATATCGAGATTACAAAGACTTCGTGGAAATATTTCATATACTAGAATTTTCTTTGATATAAATATATAATTTTTCTTTTTATTTACATATGTACATAAATAAACTATTAAATATATTTTAATCATTGCATGAAAATTAATACCTGCATATAAAGAGTTTCGAAATTTTAATAAGACAATAAAGATCTATTTTTGTAGTACAGTAACCTTTTAATATTTGTTATTTTTATAGTATTTTTATGAAGTATTAATTTGAACGAGCATGTATATATTTTAAAGATACTATAAAATAAATATCTATTGTATATACAAATAAATAAATAAACAATATTCTGTATAATGTTTTGACACAAATGGTTTGTCAATATTTCTAAACATATTCATAATGCTATGTTTAGTCAACGTTTTTGATCAAATTATATTATATTATTATAAAATTGATCTCTTTTGACCTTTAATTTCTGATTAATTATATAATTATTTCGTTTCTTAGATTGTAGTTAATTTAATAATTAATCGTGACGAGGAAAATTAATTTTACATTAAAACCGTTATCAATTTATTTAATATATTTTAATAATTGATATATTTCTTTTCATTTTTTGAATCAAAAACAAGATTAAATGAATTAAAACACTTTTTCTTATAAAAGTCTAGTTATACAATAATGTTATTATTATTTATTAACATTATTCTTTTTAGATGTATGTTCAGCTGGTTATTGTTTTAGTAGGAAACCTGTCTAATCACCGTTTTAGTTTATTGTTATTTACAATAATAGTACATAAAATCAGAGGAAAGCTATAACTGAAACGATTAATTACAATAAAACTAAAATAGTCTGAGTAAATGATTGTAAATAAAAATAAACTGCACCATTAAAAAAAACATTGCGGTGTATCAAAGTTTATTTCATCTTAATACATACTGTACTAAATTAATAAAGTCATAAAAGCGTATAAATGGCTACGTGAATAATTCGATCACCGAGACACATTATACATACAAAAAGAGAGAATGATATTCGTACGTGAACTATGTATGCGATTTTACTTTCTCTCCACATTGCATTTATATCAATAATAATATTACATGTGGTACTGTTGATTGATTAGCCTCCAAATAATTGGAACCTTGAATCGTTGACTCAGGCATAGATAAAATGACGGCAACGCTCTTATCTGTTAATAATTTTGATCCTTGACCGTTTAAAACAATAAAAAGGCATTTTCCGAACGGCTCATCGACATTTAATATATTGGATTTAACTTATTTTTATTTTAATAACAATAATTATTACTATTTGGTGTCAAGTATTTTATTGTCAATAGAGTTTTATATGGAGACCAGTTTCAGATTTGATTGTATTTGTACTGTGTACACGGTACACGAGTGACCTAAATTTACAATCATTCTAGATTTATAATAGTTATATGTCTTTAATGAATGTGATATAATTTTTTAATCACTATTCAGATATGATATTTTATGTTGCAATTCTATTCAATTTGTCATATTTATTAATGTAGTTTTAAAAATTTTCAGTCATTATATATATATATATATATATATATATATATATATAAATAATAATAATAATGTGTGTGTATGTGGGTGTGTGGTGTGTACATATTCATGCAAGTGTGTATATACGAGAATGAACAAGAAAAAAATTGCAATTCAAATATTTATTCGCTTAGAAAATTTGTTATTTTTGTATAATTTTAAATAATACTCAATGAATATTTAATATAATACCCTAATGATAAAAAGTTATAAAATGTTTATATTATTCGGCTTTAGAATTCTGATTTATATGATAATAACCAAAAAATATAATATTTCATGTTTTTCATCTTGTTTTAAAAACAAATATTTTATCCAGGAAGTCGAAAAGGCATTTTTTAGGAACATGCTGATAAGTATATTTATAAAAATTATCAAATTCATCCAGTGTCACCAATATAAAACTGAGTTCATTCGATTTAATTTTCTATTAATTTTAATATTAATCATGAAATAGAAACATTTGTTGGTTTGATTATATGTTTATAATAATTATCGATTATCTCGTATCATATTTATTATTTCATTTAAATAATGCATGTTTTGTTAACAGTGACGTATATATCGAAAAATGCATTACAAAAGTAATAAACATGCTATTTATTTATATGTTTGGTATATATTAATGATTATGAAATGTTTTGTTGACTTTTAAAGTTATTTGTTGTTCCAATAGTAAAATTATGAGTGTAGTTGCCTTCTAGAATGATTTAAGTTAATTTTAAATATTTTCAAATACATTAAAATTAATATATTTGTAATTATATTATTCTATAATTAAATGTTTTATTTTTAATGCAATTTCATCATGAAGTATTGCATAATTTTACTCGAGTTTTCAATTGAGGCTATTTTTAAATAAAAAATTACGTTCTAAGTTATTCTAATTTTAAGTTTATTTTATAATTCTAGGAATTTTATGTGACAATGTTATATTTATTTCGTTTAATACTAAACGTGACATTACTTCAATGAAATTATATTATCTGAAGCAGATTATTATTTTCCGAACGAAAGAATTTAAAAATCGAAAAGCGATGTAAATCCTGCTATTGTGCTAGTGAGTTATTTAAATATTACAAATATATTGTCAATACATTCTATTAGATAATGTATCATACTTATTACTGTTTATATTCTGTTTGTGAACACGCGTAACATTAAAACATATTCGATTCGATCTGTTTGGATCGTAAAAAAATATCTCGAGGAAACGTTTGTCCTTGGTATCGAAGAGAAATTCACTGAGGATAACGACCGTAGTAAAATAGCATAAATGAATACAAGTGTACATACACGTTATATACCTGTTTGTAAGTAGATTACAGTGCAACATGCAGCTAGCAATGGGTTTATTTCTTAAGCACACATAATTTACGACATAATGAAGATCTACCTGGTGGCAAAGGTGCCGAAGGAACTCCCCATTCAATATCGTCAACATTGCCTAGAAAGTTGTTGCAAGTGAAGTGCTTGTCACTCCCCCCCTACAATTTCAATTGCCAGTTCTTGCATATTAATCGGTAAAGTGAAGTATGCACGATACGATAATAAATGAATATCAAAAATAATCATTTGGCTGATTGTAATACAAAATGTTAATGTAGTTAACCGAATCTATACGCTAGTACACGTGACATGACTTATCATTAACAGTAAATAATTGGTGGAATGTAAAACTAGCGTAGCTAGTGAGTGACCCACTATGTCATACAAACAATATAAGTGGTGGTACGTGAGAGAAGGAGCGTTTATTGGCGAAAGCGAACGTTGAAACGGAAGGTTTGCATTTCATATGTGAATACTAACACGTTTGGATCCACCGTGTACAATCACTGGGTAGAGAGACTGTGACGTTTCGATTCTTGATTTTGCTGTGGTCTCTTGCTCATTCACTTACTGTACTATCAGGTGTCATAACACGCGAAGAAGTTTACAAACAAACCACGCTAATTGTCAGTTGCGTCAACACGCCGAAAAAACATTTAAACCTACTGAAAATCTATACAGGAACATTTTGCAAATGTGACATGTCGTTTTGTGCGCTAGTCGTCCGTCAACGGATATTCGCTTTTGAACCACGACGGTTGGAGTTTGAATCGTAAGGTCATGAGGACAACATCACCTCCTTTTAGCGGATGTTATTATAAAATAGCGCGCGGGATAGTTGAATTGAATGAGGAGGAACCTTCTGTGTTATTCTAGTGCTGTGCTGTAATTGTTCGTCGTTTGTTGTGTGTGCATCATCTATTAGTGCGAATTATCGGTCTTTGCATGTTTGTTAGTACAGTTATTTAGTACGTTACCTGTAATACTAATGATTTATTTTTGCATGTGTACAGTTGCGTAAGGACATATTTTTGATACGGTTCAGTTAATCAAACATTCTTGTACTTGTTTCGAATATATTCAAATAACAGATCTATTTTATTCATTTGTTGAAGTATCATAATTGGTTACCGGTATATAACAGTCAAAAATGATAGAAATATCAAATCGAATATTAACATTAACATATATAACTTGAAAAAACAAATATATTAGTTTTACATTCAAAAAATAGTATTGAAAGTTCAGTGCGACTGTGTTTTAACGTTGAATAACTTTTATAAATATATATTTTATACATTCCATTGTGTATTATTAATAAATAAATATTTATATTATACTTGAGTGTTATTTAAAATAATTTCTAATTATCAGATATAATACTATTCTTTCATTTTTAACTATTCATAACAACACACTTTTAATTAATGTATGACTAGCTGATACATTGTACTGTGGCCATTTCAATAAATTACATTCCAAATATAAAACGAGTTCGTTGTTACATATTTGACATTTTTAAAGTGAAATAAAATCGAGTGACAGTTCGATATTTACACGTACATATTTACTTTTTGATATCTCAACACTTGCCATATTGATTGAATACTCAACTGTGATATTGAATTTTTATTTTAATAATATTCTATGGTGAATTTTTTTGATTAAAAAATAATTTAAAGAAATAGTTTGCTGTTCATGTACGTACATGTGAGAATTAAAAAAAATAAGCGAAAAATTAAAATTATAGTCCAAGATTAATGATTAAAAAATACACGAAATCAACATGAATTAATATCAAATAGCTAATTACTTCTTTTTGTTGTTATTCTTATTTCGTAAGACTGTACAAACAAAACATTTTATACATGAAATTCAAAACATTATCGCAATCGTACATTGTAAGTACATCAGCTTACAAGTCTACCAATGCGAATGATAATTAAGGAAAAAAAATGAAATCGTTTATTATAAAAACATGTATTAATATTTGATGAATCACAAATTTTAAACGAAAATTTAGAACGTGATTTGTATTTATAGTGAAATTTAACATTTATTTTAACAATGGATAAAAGTGTATAAGTTTATTTTATTTTGAACTGATTTTTGTGATTTATTTCGTGATACATTTTTTGAGCAAAAACTTCATTCAGTATGTTGAATTGTACCGATCTGGAGTGCATTTTGCACCATCATCATTATTATGCTCATCTTCACCATCTTCAACATGGTACTCATCATGTACAAGATGCAGATCATCATGGAGGTGAGTTTTATATATCTCAATGGTTGTTTTAAGTTATGAATAATTCAAACGATGTGTTAAACGTTGTATTTTCATCAAAAGAGATAATTCGATAATACACAAAACCAACACCAAAATTATTGACAAATGGATATTAAAAATTTAGAAAAAAATATCTCAGTTATTGATTGAAAAACATTAATACATTTCATTATTTACTTAAAAATATAGAATAATAGAAAATATATATATTACTTATTTGAAAATAAAGTTTAAGATTATTTGAATAGTGTAGTCAAAATATGTTATTTTATGCCATAAAGAATTCTTAACTTAATTTTTAATGTAAAATGATGGAAAACTATAATAGTAATGTACTGATTATTAAATCAATCTCTAAAACTTCGAAATTAAATAAATTTCGAATTCAATGAGCGCTTATTTAATTATACATATTCAAGTTTAATAAGAACATACAGAAAAAGTTAATTATATTTCCAAAGTATTTATTTTAATTAGATTAGCTTTAAGAAATTGATCTTAGTTAGACTTAATAGTTTTATTAACATGTATTATTAATACACACAGGCAATTTTTCTAAAAAAAATGAATCCAATTTACATACATCATTTTTATTATTTTAATGATTGAAATAATTATTTCATCAAGTTGTACTGTTCTTCATTATTGGGTTTTCCAGAAGAACAATAATTTATGATCTTGATCTAATTTTTAATATTTTATTTTTTATCTCGGGATTTCCAAAATACCTAACACACCTTGATTTCGAATGTAAGGTGTTTTTGATTAAAGTTTCTGCTATTATTAGATCAGAAAAATCGATCATTTGTCACTAGAAATAATTGGTTATTTCCGGAATGATTTCGTAATAGACTAGGAATAAAAATAGTATGTTTTTAAAAAAACAAAACTCGATTTTTTCGAATATAATCACTGAATAAATTTCATACAGAGACAATATAATCTTTATATAGTGAGATTGTTTGAAAATTTTTGTACCTTTATAAATATTTTAAAATTATTTGTATATAAGTAAATAGTTTAATATTATGTGTTTGTTTACATGTATATATAGGTATTGTTTTGGTATTTAATATATATATATTCAAAATATAACTATTTAAGGATTTATATAATTATTTAAAGTTATTAAGATCATGTCAAAATTATTTATTCTTTAACCTGTAAGCATGAATGGTCATTTTGTTTTATTGACAATTTCGTTTTTCTTTTTTTTTAAAAAAAGAGTCTTTTTTTAATTTTTCAAACAATTTCAATGAAAGAATAGTTTCGTCCGAGTTCCCAAAATGTAACCACTATCCTTAGAATTGTTGTTCTATGGTGGTATATTTCCAATTATTTTTTTATTTTAAAAATATAATAGAAACTATGACCTTAATAAACCTAGATAAGTATATAAGTCCTTAAATAGTTATATTTTGAATATATATATATATATATATATATATATATAACTATTTTATTATTTATAAAAATTGTTTATTATTTATATATTTAAAAAAACTATTTTTTTATTAATTAATATAGATTTTGTAAATTAGAAATTAATAATTAGTTTTCCTTTATAAAAAGGTATTATTTCCTTATGTGTCAAATATAATATAAATCATGATCTTAATAATTCTAAATAAGTATATAAGTCCTTAAATAATTATATTTTGAATATATATATATATATATATATATAAATTTATTTTTTTATAACATTTTCAACAGTTATTAGAAGTTGGGTTCTATTTGCATATAAACCATTTTTTGATTAATTAATACAGAATTTGTATATTAGAAATTAATAATTAGTTTCTCTTTATAAATAGGTATTATTTCCTTATGTGTCAAATATCCTTAATTCTTGATATAACTGTTTCTATCGCAGCACAGTGGCTAATAAGCTAATAGCGTGATACCGTGAATAGTTCATTATTGTACTATAGAAATGTATGATATTTATTTCATATATATTTCTATGATATTTTTGTGTTAATTTAAGAACTCAACAAGTTTTTATATACCTAAAAATGTTCAATATATATGTAATTTTATATCAACTATTATTAAATCCATTCATTTGAGTTTTTCTTACACGTTTAATAGTGGAAAGTGTTCAAGGAAGATTGTATCGTTTCAATTTATTATTGTACGAATAGACACGAAATTGGTACACATTTTTTCAATGGAACTGTGTTTTTGTGTACCGATTCAAAAAATAATTATCGTTGTTATAAAAAAAAAACTTAATTTTATATTTAATCATATGACGTCAATTTTTAACTGAAAAAATTGATAAAAAGGAATGATTTAAAATGTCAAGGAAGGACGAGGCTGAGGCAAGAAATATATGGTACGATGTGTATTCTTATTTATTATGGTAATAAATATATATTTACATATTCTTGTGGTACGCTTATAAAAATTAAATTTAAAATAATTATATGACATTCATTAGGAGCACAGAAATAATTAATAAATAGTTTACAGCTTCGATGTTTCGTGGAAAAGTATTGAATAATCATAAGTTAAAAATATTTCATAATTCTTAAAAATTGTAATTAACTGACTATTATATATTTCACAAACCAATATTGAATTTATTAATATTTTTCGAATAGTATTTATTTTTTAAATCTTGTTATTTACTAGTAAAATTATATATTAATTTATATTCTAACCTGAATGTATAATAAACAACAACAACACATTTTGAATGGTTGTGTATATAATAAACATGTATACATTTATTTAGACCGATAAAAAAGACATACCTTGTATTAAAGAAACTAATTTCCGTTTAACAGTATTTCAGGGGTTTAACTAACTGCTTTTTACGCGATATTTATCCACTTTTTATATTTTATTAAGTAAAAGGTGCATTTAGAATACTGCAAGGTTATTGTAGGTTGTTAAGACAATTCTTGACATATAAATATGTGTTCTCATTTGTGCGACGAACTGAAAAGCACTGTCGATTAGAAAATAATACTTGCAATCGATGCTTTTTCTTAGAATTCTTTTTAAAACTAGAATCAAATGACTTTTATATAATTTCATTTGATAATCAATTAAACATTCTAACAAGAAGTATATATATATATATATATATATATATATATATATATATTTGTAATTTTCGAGATGGTGTAACTTTCTAGCAGTTTTTTATGTTATTTGAAATTATACAAATGCTAATTTGTAATAAAACAAAAACTACAATTATTCTAATAAAATGTCATTTAAATATTTTTGTTACCTGGTTCACTATTGCAATTAGGTTATATAAATATATCTGTGTATGAATTTCATACGTAAGTTCATGTGAGTGAATGGAATGTCGTATCTTTATATGTTTTTAAAAACGAAAACGACTGGTTGTTTTATGTTTTCATCTGTTGGGTTTTTCTTGATTCTACCAGACCGGATTTCTTATTTCAAATAAAATAAAATATAAAAAGGTACACACACATATATGTTTATATATACACGTGTATATATATATATATATATATAATAGTTGAAAGTACTAATTCTTACTGTATACAAAATAAATGTTTTACTTCTAAATAATGGAGCTGATTTCAAATAAAGTTTAAAATTTCTATTTATCGAAGACAAAGAAAATATATTAACAAGCATTATAGCGATAACCTTACGATAGCAACGGATTCGTTGTAGTTAATTCTTTTTTGATAAATTTCGATTGGATTTTATTAATAATCACCGTTTTATTTATCTTATTCCGTTCGAACAATATTCAAATTTCGTGATGTTCTATTTGTACTTTCAATATTTGCATTCAAATATTTGTATTGTATTTGTACGCGTCTGAATTAAGAATTCGACGAAATTGATGCGTTTTTAAAATGTTTGGTAGTTTATCTATTTACTTAAACATATTCATTTCTTAAATATTTATATACTACTCTACAGAAGTTAGAAAATATGTTATTTATGGTTTTGGATAATTCAAATTTGGGAACCAATAAATAATATTACTAATTATTTTAATTTTTTATCATATTTAATATATTAGTTAGTGAAAGAATATTTGTTAATTTTAACTCATTTCTTATGTTAATTATTTAATTATATTAATAATAAATACACATTTTGTAAAATATAGTTCGTTTATATTTTACAATTTTAAAATTTCTTATTTAATTATACATATGGTTTAAAAATACTTGGCAACTGATTTTAAATGAATAAAGCAAATCGCTTGTATGTCGAAGATTATATATATATATATATATATATATATATATATATAAGCAGAAAATGTTTTTTAATGTATACATTCTCGATTTCAACCTTGAGATAAAAAATAGTGCAATTTTTTTACTAGACTCAGACCGACATTCCGATCCCATTGTAGGTAGATAAATTTTCAATTATTAGAGTTTGCTTGAAGGTATCTCGAGATAATCTCAACCTATTATTTTATAATTTTTTCAATATATCTGTCTAATATTTATTATTTGTTTTGTTTTTCATATATGTTTATATTATTAAAACCAATTAACCTTCATTTTTAATTCGGTTATGAAGATATTATGTCTTGCACTTCAATAACAATTATATGCATTTTTAGTTCTTTAAATATTTTACAAATCCTTCAGCGATACATAAGGTTTATTTTAAACCATTAGTTTTTTGGATTTGTATGCAGTAACAGTGCTGTATTTCTATGTCGTAATCAAAATGTATGTTATTCTAAAGTATTTCATTCTGAGAATTATATTCTCTATGTGTTCTTTAACAAGAATGACTTTTCACTTGCAACAGTATCAGTTGCATTTCAATAATCGCATAACATTCACTGTGAATTATCAAAAATCTTTATTAACGAACTGAACAATTCATTAATCTTAAAAATACTCTTCACAAGCGAAGTGTTGTAAACGAAAACTTTCATATAATACATTTAGCTTCTTTATAACTTCCTTGTTTTTTGTTGAAAGTTTTAGTACTTACATAGAACGGTAACGTTATTAGAAATAATTTTAGTTTTTTATCAAAATTTCTTTTATGTGATATTTGGTCATTAAATTATTTTATAATTTTATTTAATCGTATTTTTTCCAAAATTACAATTAAACATATCAATTCAAGTGATACAAATAAATATAAACGTGTGAATCATGAATCAATGTAGACTTAAAGTTTAAACAGAATTAAATATGATTAATATTAGAAATAAATAGAAGAATGTCTTTATCTATTTTTGCTAGGTTGAATATTTTTGTAGTATGTTTTCTGTATAAATATTTGATCATTTCAATATATCTATTTCTTTGATAATTTTAATGAAATTTATTTACAACGATTACATGACAATGAAATGTAAAATGTGAACAATCATATTTTTTATTTTACTGTTTAACACATTAATTATAAAATAGAAGGGTTGACACGAGTATATGATTTGTGGTTTATATACAATTATATAAAAAGCCATTATCTACATACATTTATTTACTTTTTTGTTTTTTAATATTCATTCTGCATACAAAAGTGATTTTTGTAGGTGAATATACGTATTTTGTATTAATTAACATAAACATACATTTTTATAATTAGAACAACGAGTTTGTTACGAGAAGAGAAAAAGTGTAAATGAGCAAATACATTTTAATTGTAACTAAAAATAAAATGAAAGAATGAATTAGTTAAGTAGAACGTTGTATTGCTTGGATATAATTTATGAGTGAACACGTTTCTGTTTACTGATTATGTACGTAATGAAGCTGTTTTAAGAAATATATATATATATATATATATATATATATATATATATATATATATATATATGTAATTGATGAATATATAACAGAAAACATGACGACGTATTGTCTAGTAGTAAACAGATTCTATATGCATTTAGAGAAAAAAAACAATTGAAACAATATTTAATCCTCTTAAAATATATTTATGAAAACAGTTTGTGGTGAAAAAAATCTTTTATATAATAAATTCCTATTTTAATACGGAATTCTTTCTACATTATAATTCAGTACTAAGATAATGTTGGTATGAAAATATAATATGTAAATATTTGTGGTTTACTTTAAGATATATCTTTTAATTTAAAATTAATAACAATAAAGACAGGTTTATTTTTCAATAATTGAAATAACCTTCATCATTAGATATAAAAAAGTTCGTAAGTATATGTATTCACTTTTAATTTTAAAAGGTTGTCTGCAGTTAAAATATATAACTTATAAACATTTTACGTCTTATACATAAATGACTAGTTTATTTATCACACCAATAATTGACGGCAAACACTACATTTTTAAATGATTTCATGAATCGTTGATTTATGAACAATCGTTTGAAAAGATACGAGACGTTTAGATACGAGTGGAATTACGTAGAATCATATATATATATATATATATATATATATATATATATATATATATATATATATATATATATAATTTTAGGTTAGTTTTTATGATAGAATAAAAAAAGTTTCATGTTATTTTTATTGGTCTCTAATACTAATCTTTCGTAAAATACCAATTCCGCATTCTTTTTTTAACACATACACTTTAAGCAGTCCATTGCACCTTACAATCGAAATATTTTTTCTTATATTAGTCAACATATGGTTGTTTTTGTCAAACTCATGCAAGTAATATTTTTTAATAAATGTTTTTCAACTCTACTTGTTGAGTAACGAGTTATTTTAAAAAGAATGTAGATTTTTTTGTGTATAGAAATTATGTTACAATAATTTATAATTTGATTTTAAATTTGTGGTTTTGTAATGAGACTTTTTTAAGTCACTATAAAAATATATAAACATCTTCATTCCAAATATCATAGCAAAACTTGCTGATATGTGATTTTAAGTTTTCTTTCTTATTTTCCGACTTGTATAGCTTAAGTCTCACTTCTTATGCATGTTAGTATGTTAAAATTTATATAATTTATTAAAAATTGATATTAAATGTTAAACAGTTAACTAAAACAATTTGTTTTAATTTTCATTTCGACGAATATAGCGAAAGCGAAAGTTATTAGACATTTAAATGACATAACACAATTTGAATTCAACTAAATGATTATGTTTTTAAAAGTTGTAAGATTAACAGTATAGCAAATATGTATACATATAATTTTAATAATTTAAAATTAAGGAAAAAACTTTAAAAATCAATTTATTCTAAGAAGGTGTTTTTGAAAAAGCCTTTATTCAGGTAATACCATTATTGGATTATGAATTTAATGTTTTTAGTCAAACTTGTAGCATTTTTTTAAAAAAATTACATATTCGTGATATTAAATAAATTTGACAATACTTCAATAGAAGATATTGAACTAAATTTAAAATCATTTTTGTTACTTGTTCTAGATAGGAATTTATTTGAGAGTGTCGTATGATTTTATTAGTAATATTCAAAACAACAAAAATGTTGTTTTGAATAAAAATCAAATATAATGTTTGAC
Organism: Acanthacorydalis orientalis; assembly: GCA_034766995.1. Taxonomy (NCBI): domain Eukaryota; kingdom Metazoa; phylum Arthropoda; class Insecta; order Megaloptera; family Corydalidae; genus Acanthacorydalis; species Acanthacorydalis orientalis. Next base: position 14,646,114 of record CM068323.1, on the reverse strand, counting down.
ATTAAAAAAGACACATTTTTTAACTAGAAATATTACTTCGATAATAAATATTTCGTTGTGAATGTGTGAGTAAAAATATAATAGCATTATTCAATATATGCTAATAAGAAAATTCTTAATGGTTTAATGAAATATTTATAAGGCTTACGTATGTAGATAAAGAATTTACAATAATAATTGATATAAACATTTCCACGTAGGTCAATCGATCTATAGATAACGAAATGTTCCCGTTTTGGTCTATGCATATATTGTTTTATTACAATATAGTGATCGATTGGAAGAGAAAATATCGTCTGCCCTCACTTTAGATAACATGAATGAATAATGTAATATTCGTTTTTATACAGGCGTCATAATGCGTACAAATAAATTCATTATAAATTAGTTCAAGATTGTCAACTGATATTAGTCGGTATTATATTTCAAACGTAATGTATAAATATACCTGATGACCTTATAATGAAAATTAGACCAATTATTGCTTCCACACTTTACTAAAATATTAATATATACATAGAACTTTGTACACGTATCTACGTTAATGTTTGTTTTAGAATATTTATTTATTAATTATTATGTAATTCAAATAGTTGTTTTATGTATGAATATGTAAATTGATTAAACGTTTATACAAAATTTTATACATTTCACTTGATTGCGGATTAAATAAACATTTTTAAAATTGAAGGAATTTTAATTGGAAAATAATTTTTTTATTTTTATTTTTCAACGCTTATTTACATGTTAAAGAAAACAAATTAATATACATTTAAAATTTATCACAACAATAATATGTAATAAATTGTTTCATTGAACTTTAGGAATGCTTTTAAGATACACTTATCACTTATATATATATATATATATATATATATATATATATATATATATATATATATATATATGGATTTGAGGTAAAATAATATAAATATAAAATCAAATGTCAGTGTATATAACGCTGATTAGTTTGAAATTAAAATACTAGTCATAATCGTGTTTCAAAATATAAGATGTAACTAAACTGAATAGCAATTTTATTTAAAATTATTAAAATAAGTCATTCAACTAATATTGTTTGTATACTTTCGTACAACTTATTTAATAAATTTACTTTTGTAGTGGTTCTAATTGATTGTTATGAATGTAAACTGAATTCATATATTTCCATAAACCTTTCCATACAAGAATTTATTTATCTTTGTACGTATATGATGTAACAAATCACATGAATTCTCTTTGTTGTTTTTTAACAAAATGTTAAATGGTAATTGGTTTATATTAATTGACTATTTCATTATTTATATATATATATATATATATATATATATATATATATATATATATATATATGAAGTGATAATGAGAGAGAATATAAAAATAGCTGATTGAATAAAGAAATATTGAAATATGATCAGTATAATTTTTGTTACTTATTATGTATTTAAAGGTTATCACAGATTAAATGTAAAGCTATGTTTGTAACTTGTCAATATGTCAAATTTATCGAGAATATTGATTCATAGTTATGATCTGAACATTTTGAAAATTATTGATAAGAAATTAAATATAATTCGTTTTTAACAATCGTAGATTCAAATCTTTTCTTGATAAATAAAATTAATTTTCTATTTTTTAATAAAAAAATTAAGATTTTTGAACATAAATTAAATATTAACTTAATAGAATATCTTATTTTTTAAGTATAGAACTATGTAGTACGAAATTTTTACAGGAACTAAGAAAGAAGTACAGAGATTATAACTTAGTATTGTATATTATATAAATACTAAAAATTAATGTTAAAGAGTTCAACGCTTAATAAATTATAGAATTTGTATAAATTCATTGAAGATCGTTTTTTAATCGAAACGTCAATAAAATACTTGTAATGTATTTCGATTTTACAATAACTGTTTTAAGATTTATTGTATTGCAGTTCATAGATTATTTATCAAGAAGAGCAAATGAAAGTGCACGATTTGTATTCAGTTTCTTACCAAGGTATTAAATAATAACAAATACTGTGAGAATAAAATCAATAAAAAAATATATACATTTTCTATAGATGAATACAAATAATGTACTTTATGTACGGAATCAAAGGTATTGTATTTCATATCCGTGAGAACTGTTTTTGATTTATTTATTCGTAAAAGTTTTGAATCTTCACTACAGTTTGATTTTAACAGCAAATACATTTTATGTCTTTTGTTAGCAGTTAAATATGATTATTAAAAAAATGAATAAGGTTAAGGATATTTAAAAAATAAATTATTTTAAATAATACATTGTTGCGCAAAATAATATCATACGAAATGAAATTTGATTCAAAATATTGATTTTAAGAAAAACTCAAAATTACTTTAAACGTTTTCTCTTAATTTCTCATTTATGAGAATAACTTTATATGAAACTTATAACAGTATATTATATTTATTATTTTTATAAAATAACATAATAAAAATTTGAAAGTATATATATACACACAGATCTGTATTACATAAAACTATTGTATTTCGTTTTTATAGTTTACAAATAAAAAGTGATTAAAATGGTAACGGAATCATTCACATGTGCATATTTGCATTAAAACTCATTGTTTCTAAATCATGTAATAACAATTCAATGAAACAGGCATGAATTAATATGTTTACCACCAGTTGGTACGAATGTTACACCGAGTAATTTTTTTATATTATTTAAATTTTCTTTTATACTTCCGATCTATTTCCTTCTACTTCACGCAATATAAACATTGATTATTTTATTGTTTTCTACTGAAAGATATTTTGCACATATTATATTGTATTCATGCTTAACTAATTCTATTTTATGAACACCAAAAGAAAATATTACGAAACAAACGTTAATATTTGATGGATGCTTAAAAATATGCCATTCAATTTAATATTATATATATATATATATATATATATATATATATATATATACACACGTTAATATTACTTTTTTCCTTATACATTATTTTAGTTAAATTGATTTTTATCAATTTATAATTTTTAATTGAAAGATATGTCGAAAACTAAAACGCAATTAAAAAAGTAATTATATTTATTAATGAAGTAGTTGAAGATGTAATTTCAATTCAAAAAAATAATTTATTAGATTCACTGAATGAAAATTAAACTTTAGAAGTTATGTATGATTATACATATCTTTTTAAGCATCTATCTGTATGCATATAAGTAATATTTTCTATCATTATTCAAATATTGTAATTTGTTGCTGTTTTAAACATTAATATTGAGATTGAACTCATGTGTTATGAAAAAAACAATCTATAATAGCAAGCATTTAAAAATTTATTATTTATGTAAATATATATTTTATTTTTAACAAAACTAATTATTAAAATTTGTTTTTTAAATTGCCAAATCAGTAACACTGAGAATAAAAAATATTACGTTAGGTGAATTATTAAATAAAATATTTATTTTAAAACTGAGTCATGATACAAAATTATTTATATACTTGACGATCATTTATTCATCTCATGTATGTTTTATGTATAATAATTTTAGAAGTTTATAGAAAAAGATTAAATATTAATTATGTTATATATATATATATATATATATATGTTTCATTTATGTGTTAGTATATTTCAATATAGAGAATAAAACACTTAATTATATTAATTATATCAAGTAATTCGTTCTAAAGATACAATCTGTTAAACATATTTATGATCGTTATAAAATCTTATTTGTAATTAATTGTAGAATGTGTAGTTTTTCATATATCATTTATTTATAGTATCTTTTAAACACTTCTTAAATATCAGTAGTAACAGTTTTTTGCTTAATTGAAATTAAAGCTATAGATGTATTCTAAATAATAAAAAACTTGTTTTTCCTTGAATTATTTATTTATTACAAAATGTGTTTTTAAATTATATATTTACAGCAATGGTAATATATATATATATATATATATATATATATATATATATGTATACATATAAGTTTTAAAATATGATTTACTGCAGAAAATATCGTATAAATATTTATTACAAATACGCCGAGATTGAATTCTAATAGACCGTTGAATATATTGTGTATCTGGAAAATAATTAAAATTAATGAGGTTATAGAATTTATACAATTTTTAATCTGTACAGGAAAAAAATGTAAAAAAAGTTTAGAAGCAGTGCTTTTATTTAATCCAAATAAATATAATGTGGCAAAGTTATTCATGAATGTTATTAAAATATTATTTATTTAAAAATGTAATGAATATTCAACTTTATTTGAATAATACGTATTGTGGAATAATTAAAAGAGAATAATATATTCATAAATTCGCAATTCAATACTGATTTCATTTATTATGTAAACATCTTCTAACATTCTGAACAAGAAAAACAACTTAGAGAGTTTGAGATGATATCGAATCGTCACAAATTTTGCAAACCGATACTTTGCAATTGATGAATATTTATGTAGAATTGGCTCGTATTTAGTAGATACTTTCAAATGTTGCCATTTTTATTTTCATATTTACATCTTTACATAAAATTTGGACTATTCATACATACATACGTGTATATATATATATATATATATATACATATATATATATATATATATATATATATATATATGTATATATATATATATATGTATATATATATATATATAATATTTAATTCGTATATATTAAGTATTATATTACAAATAAATGTCAATTTATTTTATTAAACTAATAATTGAAACATGTCATTCAATTAGATTTAATATTGAGATTATCGTATTAATAGTGAGACTAACTAAGTTTGTTATATTTACACAATATGTTTCAATTAATTGTCTCTTGAGATAATAGACGATTAAAATACCTGTAGTTTTAATTGATTACTTTATGTTCTCAACGGATCATATGCTATCGAGGCTACTAACGGTGAACTATAACGTCCTTCTGTTTTTTTTCTTACATTAACACAAGGTTAATTTATCTATTAAGTCAAGGAACAAAACATTTTTCGACATAATAATGCAATAAAATATAACATTTGCACATTTATTCATGATTATTAGTTAAATTTTCATACATACACATACATTTATAAGTACACACACATATTTATATATATATATATATATATATATATATATATATATATGTGCTTAATTTATAAATATATATTTGAAGAAAAATGATTTAAAAATGTAATTATTTACTACTGATTGTAATGTGATAAGAGAACATATTTTAAAAATAGTTGATTGTAAATAAAACACAAATATGCATACAAATATACAGATAAATTAAAACAGTTTCGCTTTTATTAGACTTTTATTTTCGTTTCAATTTTCTCACGTTAATTCCACATAACCTTCAAATCGTTCTCTAACTCGTATCGAAACAACACGTTCATCTATTGTGTATTGTAGACGTGGGAGAATTTTTTTTTATATTATCAGAAAATATATTAACCAACTGAAAAAGTACTATAATGAAAACGAGATTAATCTATCAATTTTGTTATTTAAATTTAAAAATTATTTATATATATATATATGTATAATTATAATAAGATATAATTAAGAACAAAAATAACTCAGTACATCAGTGAAAATATTTTTATTAATAAAAATTACAAACATTTCGACTAATTTATTTATACCTGTTGTGTTTTTTATATGCCTGTTGTACATAATATATGTATGAAATCAGAAATTGTTATTTCACTACTGAAACAAATGTATATTATTTGCGTCGAAACTATGTGTACAGAATAAAACGGTATATTTAACATATGTAAAGATAAATATCTATATTCAGCCCATGAAAAATAGTGGTTACCGTTAAATCCTTTGTCACTGTATTATAACTAAATTAAAATGCATGTGTACAACATAAGTTGCAAAAACATATAATTGCAAATAAAAGTTGTAGCATGTAAGCATTCACATAAACGAACATATGTCTATGATATTGTTATTTATGTGATTAATCAGATATTGCTTTTATAATCAAACAAAATGCAGTTGTCTTCTTACTCAATAGGTCAGATTACAACTAACTTTTTGATTAGTCTACTGCAACACGCATAGATTGACTTGCAAATTTATTAAAATGATTTGAAAGGCATTTCGAGTAATTGTCAGTTATATGATGTATACATTTTTCAATTAAAATTAAAAAAAGTATATACTTTCTATAATAATTAATAATATTTATCTACAAAAAAATGAGTATATATATATATATATAATTTAGTTTCTTTTTATTTGTAATTAAATATTTTATTTATGAAATGTAGATGCGTTCATGATGAAAATGCGTTTATTTTTTGTCTGTCAATAACATTTTTTTGTTGATAAATGATTACACACACAAGCAGTGTTTTTGTAATTTTAAATAGAGAACTACACCATTATATTTTAGGTAAACATTTGAGAAATCAGAAAGGATGTAACAATCATAGATAAAAACGTCAGAGTATATGAGAATTGCTTATATTAATAATATAGCATGAAAAGAATAATTACGTTAATAGATTTTCGTGTGCAGATATAATTGCAACACACTATTTCTGAATGGTATTTACAAAATAACGTTATATTCTTGAAATGTATCATTATAATAGATATTATTCGTTATCTGTAAAACTGTTAATGTTTAAAACAAACAGAAATTGTTAAAAATATGTTAATGTTCATTTTATGTGTATAAGCAGTTATTACTTTATATAACATGTATATTATTTTATTCCGAAGACTAGTGTTTTTTGAAATGATTGAAGAAATTTATTTATTTTTTCTCCTAATATTTTGAAGTTATTGAATTCGAATCCGATTCACGGCCAATTATCTTGCCATTGGTTCTTCATAACCTGTTTGAGTTTTCAATGCTAGGATACTTTCTAACATCTCTAAAATATAAAATAATAATCTTATAAATGGTACTTGACCGGCATCATTACCAAAATATTGACTTGATTGTTGATTATAATATTTCTTATAATGTACTTTTGACTCTTTTTTATAGAGTGTACGAATTTAATTATTATTTAAATTATTGTCTTCTATTCAATACATTGTCTATAATAAAATGTTAAGATTTACCTGTTTTCGACTATTTCTCTCTCTCTCTTTCTCTCTCTCTCTGTATATATATATATATATATATATATATATATATGTACATGTGTATTAAATTACAAAGAATAATGTATTCATGTATATATATATATATATATATATATATATATATATATATATGTGTATATGTGTATTAAATTACAATGAATAATGTATCCATTTATAGAAACTACTTTATGTTATGAGAAAATGTATGTCAACCATAAAGCATATCCTTTTATTCTATATTAGATCTTTAGTATAGATATGTAATAAAATTCAGTTTGTTTAAATTACGATAAAAAATACAATAAAATCAATCTTTAGGTACGAATAAATGAATTGTTTCCTGTTTTGAGTTTTTGTAACTTTTTATATTTATTTTAATCATTTTTGTACAGAAATATTTATTTCTTGTCTTATTTGAGTGATACTTTTATGAATACTAAAACGTGAAAAAATTTAGAACTGTCGATTATTTTTGGAGGATTTTTATGTAGAGTACATTAATAATTTCAGTAAAAAATCGATTTTATTTATTATTAAGTCTTTCAATTATTTCGAAAAAATCTAACTTCTTCGATGGTAATAAATTTGTGAATACTCAATGATATTTTTGTTATCTGTTATGAATATTTCATTAAAAAAAAGTCAATATGGATACAATAACTTTCAAGTTTTTGCTGAGACCATTGACATTTAATTATTTTTTTCTAAGTTATTATCCATATCTCTTGTATATATAATAGTATCCATATCTCTTGAAATGGTAAAGACAAGTAATATTTTATAAATTAAGAATGCGTAATGGGACTGAATTTCAAATTTTGAGCTTTTTACGAAATTATTGACTTTTGAAATAATTGCTTTGATGTACTTAATAGTATTTTAATACAAATGAAATTTAAGAAAATATTTTTCTCACACAGAGTTTGTATATGTCAATAATAATAAACATAGAAATCATTTATTTTATTGTATACGTGTTATGGTTCAATGAGTAGAAAATATGGTATTAATTTAAAATATTTGCAACAGAACTGTAAAAGATCATAGTACAAGAGTGTTATTGCATTATTACATCGAGTTTCGTGCATCACGCGAAATTGCGTTTCATTCAACACCGGTAATGAACAAATGAGAGCATGAACTGAAAAAATACTCGTGATGTCTTCATTTGTCGAATCCGTTGCGCGTTAAACAGTCTGAATTGTCTCCAATTATTGAATCAGTCCCCTCTGACCGTTTCGGACAACGTAGAATCCAGAATATGTGTGGTAAACACACATATATAACGACAACGACGAAGAAGGGGTCACAATAAACACCGTCCGTCGATTGAATTGAATGATTAGCGAATAATTGTTTGTAATGTATCGCATCCTCATTGTGCTTTGTGTGACACTAGGCTCAACAGTACGAATCATTTATCCCACCACACCATTCCACCACCACGTCACGTCGTCTGCTATTTACCTATGTCTTACACCGTATTGACCTTGGCCGTTGTGACGTAAACATGCATTTGTCTATTTCGATGGTTCGCAGTCATCTATGACTGCGAACAGATCACTTCGAGGAATTTCTTGTCGATGTTTATGTTTATATATTTTTCGTATTCGAATGATTCATTGTGTTCAATGAAATCATGGTATTTTTTTCTATTAAATATTTAAAACTATGATTTAGACTTCCTAGATTTATTATGGTATAAATGATTCAATACATCTGATGGTTAACACGTCGAAAACCATGAAAAGTTTATGTAAAATGCATTTTAATAAGTGAGGTAACCTCTTATACAAACAAATATGTTTTTTCTTTTATTCCATGTCTCTGCTTAGAGTACAGTGTAAAATTTTGATATTGTTATTCATTCAATCAAATATTTATAAATAGTTGGAGCTAATGAATCTATTATATTATAAAATTATTTCAATACTTCTCGTGAAATAAAATAATTTTATTGATCATGTTATTTCATATCTGTTTACAAAATTAAAACATGCCACATCATTATCTCAACATTCTTCATTATTTTATTCTAAATAACTAAAAAAAATCTTTTCAAAGTTAATATTAGTTTCATAAACTTTTATTTATCAAACAGTAACATGTGCTCTAAATTGTATGTATTCTATTGAGGTTCTAATGCATTTATGTGGCACTTTCAAAAACAGAATTATAATTCCGCTGGCATCGACACAAATACGTCAATCGTTGTATTTGGTATTAGTAATAGATTTTTACTAATAAGTCATGTGACATATTTGAATGAAAACGTGTTAAGATGGAGATAATGATAGTAAAAACATTGAATAAATAACTATTTGAGTTGTTTATTTTTTAAATAGATTCTAATCATATTTTACTACTAAATATCTATTATATAAGGATGTTGTTTTGATATTCAAGGTTTGTCACAATGTCATTGAAAAAAACGTTGACATTATCACAAACATCTCAAAGTAATTATATATTTTTATCCATAATTATATCACATACGTCATATAGAATTCTAAATGAAATTATGAAAACAATATCACACTTTTCTCACACATTTATCAAATATTATTATTAAAGAATGCCAACACCATATCTTTTCAGTTTATTATTAGGTTTCATTGCAAATGTAGGTATTCTGTGTTGTTCTGGAAGAAATACGTGTTTTCATGGGATAAATTCATTTATAAAAGTGGTTTAAAATGCGAATAATTTTTTAAGTTATTTTTTATTACAAATACCACCATAATATAAAATCAGGAAATGAAAAAGCATATCTATAACACTACTTTTTTAATTTAAATGCTTTTTCTCGTTACTTTTTTGATATATTATTTTAATACAAACTATTATGTAGACACGATAAGTTGCATATTTATTTTCATTAATTTCTTACTCATCTGTAGTACTTATGTTTGTTAATTATTAATTTTACACTATTTAGACTAACAACCCTGCGAGGAAATACTGATCGTAATTGTTCAAAGATTAATTATTGCATTCCTGATGTAAGCTAAATACCGTACTCCATTAAAACGTGAAATTTCACTTGAATGTTTATATCTTTCTATCGTCCTTATACAAATACGTATTTCTAGTACATTGATCTTTAAATTGACTGTATGATATTTTATTTACTTTTTATTCATCAACGCTTTAATTATTCGGTTATGTGATTTTTTTTTATAGAATGATTGAACTAAATTGATTGAATTAATATAACATTGAAATTAAATTATCGAAACGAACGGCTTCAGTCTGATTAACATCAGTGTCTCTCTCTGGTATGGTCACGTGATTTGACTACTGTCATGCAAGTCTAATAGCAATGGCATTGGCCATATAGAAAGCTAAACAACATATACATGGAGGTTCATTTATATTCATATATATCATACATACACATTTATATATATTATATATATATATATATATATATATATATATATATATATATATATATATATATATATATATATATATATATATATATATGTACATATATATGAGAAAAACTCAAGGCATGTTAATATATACACAAGTGGAGGTTTTTATTTCCAATTAATATGTTTTATATAAATGCACGTAAAGTAAATTACTGTATAAAGTATTAAAAATCATATATAATTACTTACAAGTGTTTTTTAAACTATGTTGAGAAGATAAGATTACAGTTTTAAAATCTTTTTTTAATGTTGTTTAGTATTGTACAAAAACATATTCTTATTAATCAAAAAAAATATGAAGATAATATTATACAGATAACTTTCATTCAATAATTAAAGCGTAATCAAAATTACCTCGTTTGAAAAAAACTACGACGATTAAAACAGCCATAAAATATATTGACGTAAATTCTTCTTCTAAGAACACAATTTCTCTTTAATAAACTGAAATAACGGTCTGACAAAATGCCAGATAAAATATTCAGTTCAGATATATAATTATTACTTTTGTCGTCATCTCTCCATTGATAATTAATTTTTTAAAGTTTAATTAAAACTGGAATCAAACTTGGCGTATTATCATTTATTTTTAAAATCGTTTCTGGTCTATACAATGACATTTTCCGAATCAGTCGATGGATTTTGATATTTAGCATGTTTATTTATTCATTTTTTATACGTGAATGATATTATCAGCTCATTATAACAGATTATAATGAACAACTCGTTTTCGTTTACATTCGATAAATATTAATGATTTAATGAAACCAGAAAGTAACACTGATGAACGTTTCTTATTTTAAAATGTTTTGAATTTAGTAACGAAAATTAAATGAATGTACCGTTTAAAACAGAATTATTTAATTACTTTTTTACAATCGTATAATTAATATATATATATATATATATACACACACATTTGATTTATTATAAAGATCATTTTTTTGTTAATTGTATCAATTTTTATATTGCGGATTGATTTAATATATCTTAAGTGAATCGCCGATTTAATTATTTATTAAAATATGTTAACCAAATTAAATATATGAAAAATCAACTAATTTGACTTTATAATTTTTGAGAAATTATTTATTATTTTCAAAGTACAATGATAGACCAGGTTTCATTTATATGTCAAATAATAATTTTTTCATTGTTTATTTTAAATGAAAACAATGCACATGAACTCTATGAAGAAAATTTAATGATTGAGTTCTATGTAAATACTTTTAATAGTGTATATTTATTATTGTTTTTAATAGGTATTCACATGTGTACTTTAATGCAAATTGTACAAATACAGGAAACAAATTATAAAAAAAATGTATGAAAGCATTCTTCATTATTCCGTTCATCCTGCATCAGTCTACATGCTATTTATTTTGATGTGTTTGTATGAACGTTCGTATGTGTCAATAAGCTTCCGTTATAGCATCGCTATTGAAGAACAATTTAACACTACATTTTTACTCAATGAATCATTCTTTTGAAGTTTTATAATGAAAATCCATGCGTTCTAAATGATATTATCCAATATCATAAACTTTATTCTATATATACCAAAAATTAGTGTTGGAAAATCTTTTTAATCTAATAATTCTTAATCTTTAATCTTTAATTATTTATATTTTTGAGTAAAATATTTCGAATAATTTAGAGAGGTAACAGTTATAAACATCACATTTTTTTATCAAAATATACAAATAATATATTGATAATAGTTAGTAGTAATTTATGTTTGACACAAGGAAAATAATAATTATTTTTAAGAATTGAATATAACAAATAAAGAATAAAACTAGTGATATAATAATTTTTTTGAATAGGATACAGTTAAAAACAAAACCTGGATTTCTTGATAAAAGTAATTGTCATGTTATATAAAGGTACTTTTTTGAAAATATTAATTTAGACTATAAGGAAACCTGTTCTCAATTTCCACGAATGACATTTTTGTCTTTTATTATATTTATATAGAAATATAAATATATCTTTGTATGACATTATTTATACTTATTTTTTTTCAGACATTGATTTAAAATAAATTACGAATATATTTTGATTTTTATGAAAATGTACAATTTTAAATTTAATTGTTGATTTTTAATATTTCTAAGAATACGGTAAATTTCACGTTATAAGTATTTTATATCTTAAAATAAATTTCACTCGATACAAAAATGATTTTGTACAAATACATACTATTTGTACAATTTATACATTGATTTTAAACTCATAATAGTCACAGTGTGATGAAATTGTAACAGATTTATAACGTTTAAATCTAAGATTAGTGTAAATTTTAAACAGCTTATTTTCGGTTGACATAGATAAAACTTATATAACTTAATTTATATTTTTAATGCAGAATTTATCAATAAAGATAATAACTTTATATTATAAAAAGTTATATATTAATAGTTTGAAAGGTATTATTTTTATCATTTATATACAGTTTTATTTTTATATAAAATAAATACTGAAATATTTATATATTTAACGTATATTTCCATAACTAGATAAATGAACGATTTATTAAAAATTATACAAAAGAATGATATGGTAATAGATTGATTATTTTTTAATTGAATACAAATGTATGTATTCATTCATATACAAATATACGAGTATTTACGATATGCATTGTATATACTTTTATATTTTCTAAAAAAATCTTATTCACTAACAATTAAAATAGATAAGAGATCTATTTTAGTAATTTTTAATTAATCAAATATTAAAATATTTGAATTTTAAATTAGTAAATGTTCAGAGATACAAATGTTAATTTTTATTATAAAATTTTTCTTTATTAAATGAAGCAGTTTAGTTGTCAGTCATTGAAATAAATGACCTTGTTTCTTTAATATTTTAATCAATTTTTAAAATTTATTTAATTAATAAAACCACTAATTAATAAAAAAAATACAGCGTGCATAATTGTATGTACATAACATGTATAAAGTAGCTATTTGAAACTAATGAATGGATTGAGGTGTTCATAAATATGTATCACTGAAACGAAAAAGAAAAGTTAAGTAAACAAAAAAGTAAATGTTAAATGTGATTTAAAATAACAAAACTGTAGGTGACCTTCACATATTTAACAATATCCTAGTCATCCTTATAATTGTTTATTAACTATCTGCTGGAACTAAATGGCCACGTTTTCTAAAGTGAACTAGAATAGGTAAAGTGTTTTTACTAGCATAAAAAATAGCTTTATATTTAGATCAACTTTAGCAATGTTAAAGGCAAATTTAAATGACAATTTGGTAATTAAAAAACATTAATTTCATTCTTATATATATATATATATATATATATATATATATATATATATATATAAATGTCTGTTTCTAATAATAGAAAAATCTTGATAGATGAATAAATGTTGTAAATGTTAAATCCGGCAAAATTCGATCTATTGTGGATGATGTGCGACCTTGACATGTTTGAACGAGACATGCTTCCACATATTTCTTTATTTATGCAAATCATGCTTATATTTCATCTTTGGTATTTAAATAATATATCGATTGCGTAGTAAGAACGTATTATAAACCTTCTCTAAAATATTTTTTTATACAAAATCGATAAAAAATATGTTTAATTTTTTATCTGTTATGATTAGTATAATATATTAATATTGATTATATATAATTGTTCGATAGACAGAGGAATGATTATATTGTTTTAAAAAAGTAACATACGTTTGAAAATTTTTTAAAAAAATGTGTTAATAAATTACATTTGATTAATATTTCATACTTTTATAGTTTTATAATAGTATATAATTTTACATTTATAAATCGTAGTTTAATATATTGACTATAAAAAGTATTTTTTTAATTAGTTTTATACCTTATAAAAGTATTTTTTTTCAATCACCTTATTTCAATCACGAATACATGACATTAGGAATATTTCTGTATTTTTTTACATTTAAATATAGTAGACAATTCATGATAAATATATAAATGCATGTGAAAATTAGTAAAGATAATTATTAAAACGGTTATATATTTTAGAACTGTATCTTAGTACCACAAATAGCTTTTCCTTCTTACAAAGCATAACAAAAATTTCTGATGAAAAATTTAAATGATTGATTAATGATAATTTTGATTATTTCTTATATTTATTTTACTGTCGATGAGCATTTTCATGTCATCACAGCAGTTAGACACACACACAGCACAAGAGATAGTTTTTCTGAATTTTATTGTTCATAGGATAATGGTATCGTCATCGAATTGCAAACAAGCAATTATCAAAATAATCGGTAATCAATATTTAATATTTTGATAAAAAATGACTGATTTGTAGGTGTGAAAATTTATTTGTGCAAACAATTATGGAAGTTTAACCTCTAGAAGTTAAAAAATCTATACATATTTTTATTCGTTAATTATAATAATTTAACATTTTAATTTATTTTATAGTTTAGAATTTCTAAAATGTTGTTTGGTGATTTATTGAACCAATTTAAAAACTATTGAACCATTAAATTTTTTTAAGATAATTATATGGTATAAATATCTGGTACGTTTTAACTATATATCATAAATAAATTATTTGCGTATCTTCCTACATCCTCTTATAGTTTAGCAAATTGATGATAATTAATACTGTAAAAATGCATGACCATGTATCAAAGATTATAATAACGATAAATACATTTCATGTTTATATAATCGACGTTTTAGTCACGTATAATGTTTTTTTTAATACAATTTTCTCATCAGGTAGCTAGTTATATATAGAACTCTATCATAGTAATGTTTAAATAATTTGTTATGTTTAATTTTAAAAAGATGACATATTTACTTATATGTAAGGAATTTTAATTTCACGAATATTGAAAATAATTAAAATTTTATTTACCAATTATGAAAATGGTACTTTTAAAACTCTTGAAACTGCTTAAATACAAATTGTTTACTAAACATAAAAATACTTTTAATATGTTATTATGTAATTAAAATTTTAAATGTAATTAAGCATGTTCAACAAAAACTAAACGTTTATCTTTTATGAAAACAGTAGTGTTAATTATACTTTTTACTATGGAATACAAAGAAATCCAGTAATGTTAATTATGCGTACAGAAGTTGATCAACGATTTTGTAAGTTGATGTGAGTGATATAAATCTCATTGGGTTTTCCAAATCGATATTAATAATAAAATGTATAAAAATATTGCACAAAAAATGTTACATAATGAACATGAAAGAATGTTGTACCTGTAGAAATATTTTTTTATTTATTTTGTCTAGTTTTTGTACGTAATTTTTATTTATTACATCGCAGGTACTTTGTCGAGTATATATTAAAAGCAAGAACTATTCTTATTTTTATTATTTGCAGTACATTCCATGTCTTTAATGCCGGTATTTACAATTAATTTTTTTAATTTATTAGAATTCATATTATTTGTTTTAGTATTCATATTGTTATTATTATTATCTATTACATTATTTTTATATGTAATAAAATAAAATGATCGCATAATATATTATTTTTTCATGTTTACTCTTAATCTGTGTATTTAGTAAAGCAGGAAGTAAAGAGTAGAGCATGGAAAACCAACTAGTGTAAACTTGTTGGAGAATGTACAGTGACACGGGAGTAATGCTGTAAAGTTGTGCTTACATTGATTTATTTTCATTACTTTGTCATCTTTACTATGTGTGTAGCTTTGTTGTTTCAATAAGACCTCCATTAACAAATATCTATCTAGAATTTATAGTAATGGTCTGATTTTCGAACACTATTATTTTAAAACTATGACTTTTTAATTGTACTAGTGTTTGTTCCAGTATGGTAATAATTTTTTTATCAACGTTAATGATAAGTAGTAATTTTATACGCTTTTATTAAATCTCTGAAAAAAAATCTATATTAAATTCAATCTTCTAATGCCTTAAGTTGTAGTTAAAGCGTATCACATAATTATCCTTTGTGAAAACAATAATCGACTTCTTTATTAATGTGAAATAGCGATAGACACGTGGGGAACATAAGTGCGTGCACGTTTTATTTCAAAGAAAGATTTTTATCAAGTCATTACACCTCAATATTCAAGGTTACGATTTATATAGCAATTATTAACTGAACATTAAATCCATCAATGTTTTTCACCGAATTTTCAAACTAATTCTATTAAAATGAATTTTTCATTATTTTGAACTTGAACTAGATCGAACGTAATAAAGTGTCAACATGAAATTTTATGTTAGTCTGGTAAACAGTATGATTTTTTTATTAGATGATAAATAATAAACGAACATAGACTATTGTTTATGTACAATGTATTTCAAGTCGAATGAATCACATAAACAGTATATTTTTAAAAAATATACATGTTGTTTGACCGTCAATCGAATGTTGTACTTCAAACGGTTTGATTTGACTCGAAGATCAGACAGCGTTTGTAAGTTATAAATAATTTATATTATATATTTTTCAGTATTTATTTTTGTTATTTTTTTACACTACGGCATGTTGAACATTTTTTTTTTTAGAATTTACTTTGTATTTAAGCGAGATCGATTAGAAAAAAGGTTGTGTGAGTGAAAATCTACCAGACGATTTTCAATATTTAATTTATAAATACAAATGGAATGACTTCATTTGATTTTTGTTATGTTTATATTATGTTATAAATTTCTTTTAAATACGAAAACAATTCGCTGTTCAGATCAATACGTTTTTGATTTTTTCAAAAATGTCATTTTATGAAAAAGATATTAAACATATTGAAACTTTATTTCGATCATTAATTCTTTTGTAAAAAATAAAATTTAGATCTAAGAAATTGAATCTTAATCAATTATCAAATTTTACAACGAAATACTAGTTATAGTAGTCGTTACCGGATGAACTCTCTATTAAAATTAATACAGTATAAATTTTAGTAAACAATTTCTATTGCTATATTTTTCATTATAGAAGGTTAAAGCTTAGGATATTTTTAAAAAAATATACTCTCTGAATTACTAGAAATTAATTTTGATTTTTGTTGATAAATTAATACATTGTGTATATATATATATATATATATATATATATATATATATATATATTATGACTATGTATTTGTCGATATGTTTATTAATGATCGAAACACTTTTCTTTCTGTGCCACTTTAACGTCACATTTTATTATTTGTGAATTCAATATAGAAAGCAAGTGTTAATTTCTATAGCAAATAACGAAATGTTAATTCACGGTATATTTTTGTTTTGTTCGAGGAGTGCTAAATAGCCGTCTACCCGAACATTTTATTATGAAAATATTGAATCTATTTATTTATAAATTTGATTCAATAATAAATACAATAAATGATTATGGTATTTTAATGAGAAATATAAATTTGTTAAGTCTCTTTACGTACTATGTTTCAAGGTTCCAAAACATTCAATTATGTGGTAGAATATTTCACTTTAATTTTCATATATTATTTTATACATTTATGAATTTAAATAAATATGTATTTATTTAAGAATTATTAAGTCTCTCGACAATTTTATTAACATATTTTCTGTTGAACACGTTTAGAAAATATCAATACTAAATCTTTAATTTACGCATTTTAATAGGACAGAATTGTTTGAAGTAATTAATTTAATTAAACATTCTTAACAATTTATGAGTAAACAAAATGAAATAATAATTCATTAGGTTTTCAAATATTAATAAACATTTGCAAAGTGTATTAAAATATTCATTTTATTCTGAAATAAAGTACATTTAATAAATTACCTGTGAAATCAGTTGTGCAAAATGTATGTATCGCAATTTTTTTAATTATTAAAGGGTACATTTCTTCGGTCTGATTAATACGTAATAAATTTTGAAATGAAAGTGGTGATATTATTTTTTAATTTGGAATCAGTAATTATTATATATATATATATATATATATATATACATACATACATACATAAATAAAAACATGAGTATTTTCATGGTGAATTTGTATCCAATGTAATAAAAAAAGAACGAGTTGATATATGGAAACATTTCTGTTTAATTTGAAATATAATAAAAGTAAAATAAACTACGAAAGTTATTATTCATATAATTAATGTGCATGGATACACTAAGAATAATTTGTAATAAAATATTTAGTATAAAAAAAATTATAAAACATATTTCGTCAATTAACGACACGAACTACGTTTAAAATCATAATATTTTTTATACAATTTATCGTCATTCGTTTTTGTCTATACGAATTTACTGAAACAAAAATTGTTATTAATTTTAATTTAATATTTTTCAACACTATAATTATAAACGTTGTACAATTACTACAACATTTGTGAATATTACCTTTTATTCTAATTTTTCGAATGGCCTTCGACATTAATGATAGTCTATTTTAGATGAATAGAGTTCATCAAGCTATGGGAGACTGATCACGTAACTCAGTTATGTATTAGAATAATGATATTATAATTAACTGATGAAAAAAGTAATTCTTTTTCTTGCAAATGTAGCCATGTATAATATTCATAAACACATGAGTGGAAAAAATTGATGTGTGCATTTTTTGTTCAAACTATATTTGCCTTTTGCATGTTTCATTGTGGTTTCTTGAACAGTCACTTTTTGATTAGTGAAGAATGTATGTATTGTTTTTGGCATAAACAAATATTTCATGTTTTACATTTCAGACAATATACGTAGTCAATTAAATTGTTTTTAATTTTTCATCGCATTTAATACAGCATAACATTTCTGGTTTTAAAAATAGTACTTTTTATATTTGAGTACAGTTTCTTTATACATTAAGTTCTTTCATTCAATTACTTCTATTTTTTTAACTTAATTTTGTCAGCAGTAATAGATTTGTATTAGAGAAGTATTTTATAAAATAGGCTTAATATGAAAATGCATTAAATTTGTACGTCACTTTTAAAATGCTCATAAATTCTAAATTATACAGAAATCGAATATTACATTATAACAAACTGCTAAAATGGAAAAATCTGAAAAACATTCTATTTCTTACGATAAAATTGTTCAAACGAAACTTATTAAATTTTTTGTAAGAGTTCTTATTACAAACTACCAACTATTTCTCAGTGAATTGAATAACTGAAGAATTTTAGAAAATATTATATATATATATATAAGTTTGAGAAAATATTTCTAATGTCTCATTTTAACTGTGTAATTACAATATAAAAGTTATTTTTTTCCAATTAATTAATGAGATAAATAGTAAAATATCACACAAAAATATTCGCACACTGAAAATTGCATTACTGTTTGCAAAGTTATACATTTTATATATTACTTATATTTGAAATGTTATCAAATATTCTCGATTTTAAAAAAATGGGAATATTATTCAAAATGATAAGTACCTTTTGTACATATACAGTGTTTAATTCATCTTTTATTAACTATTCCTTTCATAATAAATTACAATTAATTACTATAATTTTAATTAATTTTATGTGCATAAATTTATACATATATGTGAAATTATGTATGTAGATATGCAAGCATAGTTAAGTAGTTAAAATAATGAGTAGCATATACTACAGCATATGTATACATATATAATAAATGTTCTATACGAAGATGAGCACGGATGCAGTTTTTATTTCCATTGACGTAATATTCATGAAATGTTAAAACGATTATCATGTTATTCAGAAAATGTGTTATGTAAAAGATAAAATAATTCAGTACGTCATTATTTTCAGGTGTGCATTTCGCATTCATATTGTTATTTATCTGTTTATATGTATCCATATTTGCATTCATTGTGAAATGATGTTTAAATGCATGAAGAGTTTGAAACATCTTTTGGTTCACTAATTTCTTACCAGTCATCGTGAAAGAGCAATTATTTTTCGGTTTAGGGATTCCCTGGAGTCTGGCTGTTGTTTGTTTTTAAATAAAATCGATTTGCGAATGATTGTGTTTATCATTGTGTTTCTTTTATTTAAATGCAGCAGTGTTAAGGTCTTGTGGTTACAATATTTATGTTGCTTTTAAATTAAGTATTTACTAGTCTGCCTATCAATGTTTTTTTTAATACACTGCCGTGTTTCATTTCTAAGCGCCACTATTCAGTTTTGTACTTGACATTTACATTATTTCTTTGATATGTAAATTTTTGGATTTTGTTATATATTTATATATCATACTATATATATATATATATATATCTTATTTAAACATATTTATCTGTATATTGTTAAAAGGTTCAATCTTTTTCTCTCTTAATATTTCACATATATTTATTGTTAATATTAGTCATTGAAACGTTTGGTATTGGTTTAAGTTTCTTATTTAAAAGACCAATTTACTGTTATGTATCTTAATTTTAAATTTTATTTTCTGCGATTAAATTGACATTATATATATATATATATACATACATACATACATGCATATCACATATACAATACTATTACTGTACATGGTATTAATAAGAACAAACACAAATTTCTAATAATTATTTTTTTAATTTAAGTCGATAATTAATGAATTATGAACGTGTATGTATGGTTGAACATAAATTGTATAAACGTGTTAGTGAAGCAATCAATTTAATTATAAATTCATTTTATATAAAATAAATTACCTTCAATAGTTAATATTGAAACGTAATTTAATTCTAAGTATTTTGATTACATGTACACACACACATGTATATGTATATATATACATTAATATCTATTTATCTGTATATATATATATATATATATATATATATATATATATATATATACATACATAAGAAAATAATAATTTGTGCAAAATATTCGTTTAAATATTATAATTATTTTAAATGATTCATATCTAATAAATAAAGAAAAACAATTATAATATCTAATAAATTTAATAAACTTCAGGTAAAAACATTTAACATAAAATTAGTTACACTAGATTTCAAAGTGACATACTCGTAGAACCATAAAAGAACACCAGACAAAAAACAAACTGGGTCGAATGCATCATTTTTGTAATGTTTACGTATCTTTTCTTTCTTAGTTTCATAACTTTATGTTGCAATTGTAAATCTATATACATACATACATATATATATATATATATATATATATATATATATATACTCTTATATTTGTGTTCATAATATATTTAAATGGATTAATTGCTAAAAAAAATGCTTATCACAGTTGAATAAGTTTTTACCACCATGGCCATTATTTCAATAACAAATTATTATAATAATAATAATAGAAAATTAACGATAAATGAAGGAAAAATAATTAAAAAAAGGTTCATGTGTTTTATTATATTAAATATATAACTTGGGAAGTAGAGAAAAAATATATTTATATGAAAAACTCATTTCCGTAAATGGATTTGTTTTTAATCACGTAGACCATTAATAAGTCAATATTTTAAAATATTTCGTTACGCGTATAAATTTTCTTTTAAAAAAAACATTGATAACAATGACCTACATCTGTTCATTTATCAACAATATAAAAGAACCGATATGCTTTGTTATCTGAAACGGTATTGAAAACAAGATTTCATGTTATAAATCGACATTTCAATATATTTCGAACATTTTTACAATAAAGATAAATGTGAATTCAAGATCAGGAAATGACAATGACATTTCATTCATTGGGAAACGTGTATTTGTGTGGCGTAGCAAACAAATACGAAATTATTATTTTTAATTATGATTGGATACTTTAACCCGTCCAGCACGCATACATTGTACGTGACAATTGAATTAAATTTGATTCAAGTCTTCCGGTAATTTAATTGTGATGACGTTACTCGATGGACACTTATCTTTTGTTGTTAATATTTCATTTATTCAATTTATATAGATGACAGATAATTATTATTTCTGTAATTAAGTTCATAATTTATTCTAATCGAATAGACAAGAACATGTTAACTTTTACTCTGATTCTATTCTTTGAAAACGCATGTCAGTAAACATGTCAATATTTTCTGTTGTTGTTCAAGGTTTCATAGTGATTTGAAAGACACTTCAATATTGGTTTGGAAGGTTTTTTTAAAGATTTATTTACTCCCACCTACATCTTAATTTATATTTAATACAGTATCTTCTTTTTATTTTGACATTTGATATTTATTTATCGAAGTTGACTATCATATAAAGCAGTAAGATTAATTAATTAATAAAGAGATTTTTTTTTATCCATTATTAATCAGAGATAATATAAAATGTAAAATTAAGTTCTTTAAACGATTGAGTACTTTTCCATTAATTAATTAAATTATATCATTAATTATTAACTGTGATAAAAAATAATCATATTTTGTAATGGATGTAAATATTTGTCATTCATTTTATGCTCAGAAGAATAATTAAAAGGTGAATGTTATACGTAAAAATATTTAATTTCAATAAATCATCTCCAATCTATGCTAAATTTTAGTCAAACAAAAAATACGATGTGCTTAGAATATATCAAACACTTGCGTCTATCGAAATATGAATACTTTTTGAACTTTACTCTTATATCTTAAACGTTCAACACTTTTTTTCATCGAATATTATTTGCATAATGTCAATTCACTCAGATATTCGTACAGAACGGCATTCCTAGAAGGTAGCGTGCGTATTTTTTTTCATGTAAAAGTAAAGTCTAAAGTGTATTGTTTGATTAGTTTTTTGATCTTTTTAAAATTATTTCTTTCATGTGATTTCCCGATACATATTAAAATAAAATATTAATTCACGATTTGTACTTTAGACTTTGGAATCAGAACGAACGTGTCAACTATTTAATAATCTAATAAAAATATTTATTTGAAGTTTTACTACAAAATGTTGCTACAATAACTGATTTGTTTTTACAAATTTGAATATAATCTATATTTGTGATTCAAATTATATGAAAATTGTATTACAGATCGATATACAATTACTGATTTAATTACTAAGAACTTACAAAAAATAAATAAGAAAAACTTTAGGATTGTAAGAAAAATTAAATTAAATTTGAATAATAAATGAATTTAGTAGAGATATGAACAATAAAAGAAATTCAATGTATTTTATGTATATATATATATATATATATATATATATATATATATATATATATATATGATAAATATGTAATTTTATCTCAGTGTAAATTAGACAAGACGCCAAACACAAACTGTAAAAATAAAAGTAAATACTAGGTAGCACAAATCATCCTCATTTCATATAAATATAAAACGTATTTGTGTGCATGTTGTATATGTATATAACCGAATATCACCCACAAAATTTAATCAAACTGTCTCGTACGCACGCAATGAAAAAGGATAACAATAGAAATTTTCACCTGAAGGAAATGTTCCTTTTCATTGAAATTACAACCTGCAATGCTGATTATTCAACGACACATTGTACGTCGTTAATCGTCGTGCGATTCAGCGATAGCTTCATTGCATCCACGTGCTGTCACATGATGTTATTTCACTTGTACACGTCGTGTATGGTTTGCACTCTATTGCACCTGTATATATTAATACCTTTTTAGTATAGTTAGTGCTATCCTAACCATCATATCAACTATGTTGGTGGTTGGAAACGACGCGAATTCTTAAATTTTACCGCGTATTTTTTAAGTTTTTTTTTTCAAGACGTTGCAGTGATTTCAGTATTTTATTCATAACGTATTATATTAATTTATACAAACGTGTTCTTGAATAACAAAAAATTATTTAGATATTGTTAGTTTTTTTCTATGTGAGTGGTGTGTTGATTCAAATTATAATTATTGTTTGTTTAACTTAGTTCATTTTAGTTCATAGTGTCTAAAATCTGGAAGTTCAGAATTAAAAATGTTTCGTCTAATAAAAAATGAATACTGTGTTTAATGTTGTATATATTTAACATTTTGTGTTTTAATAAAATAAAATTAACGTTTCAAACAATGAACACATAAATAAAAAGTAACCTAGTCATATTTCGATAATATATATGTATCTTATAATTAATATTATTTTACACTTATAATAAAAATTTAACTTATCAAGCAAATAAATCGGTAAAAATGTTTATGTTCAATGCTTAGTACAAATCATAAAGGATTCACATTTTTTTATAAAAATTCTGATATAAAATATCTTTTCAATTAGTGAAAATGTTTAATTCTTCTGTTTTAATTCATATTTGATAAAAAATATTTAAAATGTTAACGAATAAGTATACAAAAATATAGATCATATTATTAAATCAATTTCGATAGGAATAAATAAAAAAAATAATAATATTGTAAAGAATTGTATAATTTCTGACACGTTAATTAATAATAAAATTATTTGTTTATATTTATTTGAAAACATCATATTTTGTTGCATAAACAAGAGACAGATGTTAATTAAAATCAGGATTTCACCTCTATATTCAATGTTTACAATCTATTATTTTTTTAATCGTAGAAATATATTGATTTTATTATTTGAGTTAAGTAAAGGTTATTAAAATTTTATATCTATATTTCATGAAATTATGTACAGAGTCGTTCAGAAATAATAAACATAGAATAATAAGCAAAATGAAATAATAAATAGAATATCATCAAAAAGTTTATAAAAATTAATAACTGAATTATTTTCAAAAAACCTGTATAACTAAAATAGCAAATTTGCTATAGCATATATTTGTAGATAATATAAAATTCTAATACAACTTTCTTAGAACGTTTTTCGTTTTTCATATATATATATATATATATATATATATATATATATATATATATATATATATAATAGCATAATTACATAAATATGCACGAATGGTGAAAAAATATGAGATAAAATATAATTACTGAGGAATTTGATATTATCTATAAAACTAAGTAGAAGAAACATAAATTCTTCTCGTATATTTCGTTATATAACAAATATTGCTTTATGAACGCAATTCTAACAGAATATAGTCAGTATAATGGAAGAAATCCTGTAGATAATATTTGATAAACGTGAAGAAAGTCGCAATATAAACGTGTCTCTAAATGTTTAATTCAAGGTTTAATTCAATTGAAAATAGAAAAATAATTAGTTTACATAAGTATAAATTATTCATAAAAATAACTATGATATTAATTGAACACTGTAATTAACTTACGTGATAAAAATCCAATTATTGATTAAAATAAGTTTTTTAATTTTTAAATTAAAAAATGTCTTCACATAAATTATAAATTTTATATCTTTTGATTTTTATTAATTTCGAATATATAGTTAAACTTATTTAAAAATATTTCCCGTCTCATAAGTATATAAAATTATTTTATTCATGAGGAAAATACCATTAAACTAATTAAGTAATTTTGGTCTGTAAGTCTTGTTAAAATTTCTAACGCAATATAACAATGATAACAAGACTAAAGTTGATAAATTCACTCAGTATGTCCATTTAAGAATGTTTGCATATCAGATAGATAGCAGATAAATACATAGAGACATACATATGTATGTTATATATATATATATATATATATATATATATATATATATATGTATGTATATATATATATATATATATATATATCTAGTCATATAAAAATTAAATAACTATCATTTATTTATTATTTTATTTATTAGTTAAATACTATGGCTGTAAAATATACTTTTTATTTTTATTACCTGCCTTTGCTGCATCATTCTATAAATAATTCACCACAAACTAATTGCATTAATATGTGTTTGTGTATGATTTATACAATTATTAAATATCTAGCATATTTATTGAGTTCTATTCAATTTTAATTCTTTTTAAATTTCATAATTCGAAACACCGTAATTGAAAATTGTATCAACAACAAATAAATTAATCGAAAAATAAAAAGTAATGAATATAAAAAAATAAATTAAAAATGTTATATATATATATATATATATATATATATATTTATATATATATATATATAAACATTTTAAATAGAATATAATACTAAAATATGATTTGCTTTAGATAAATGTTCTTTAAAATTATGAAAAATACAAACATGTATACTACTAGTTTAAGTGGACATGAAACAGTCATTCACATTTGTCATCGAAATAGTCATAGTTTAAACATCTGTATAATGAAAGTACATAATTATGTCAATTACTGCATAATTCTAAAAGCAGATTTGAGTTGTTCTTATACTACAATCCTATATATATATATATATATATATATATATATATATATATATATAAACACGTATTATGTATATTTTGTACCATCATTTTTCTGTTTTTTTTTTCTTAATTATTCAATAATCTTCATGATATAAATGAGCAATGCAATTATTTCAATGATTCAGTAAAAAGTAGTAGAAATATACAATGAAATGAAGGTGTTTAGTTTAGTATACATATATATATATATATATATATATATATATATATATATATATATCATATATCAAACACACTTTTTGATTTTTGTAATTAGTCTAATTAATTATTCACTGAATATTTTAATATGATTTTCATATTTTTTCACATAGAAGCATTCTGAAAAATATCATATTAATTTGGTTAATAATAGTGTCTTATTTGACAACAATTTAATGAACTTTCACTTAGTTAAAAGAAACTTGATGTTTCAAATAATAGCCTAAGTTTATTGATCACTTGTTGATAATATTTCTGTAAATAAAGTAACAAACGTGAGCTGGTAGAATTCATTTTTCAAACAATTTAGATCGTTAGTTTATAGTAAATCATTGGTATTAATTATTTTATTGAAAAAATATGCAGCAGATATATATATATATATATATATATATATATATATATATATATGAATTTAGTTATTTGACAAGAAAAGTTAATTTGAGAAGTCTTAGAAATAATCTTAGTAAATTTATAATAATTTTAAACTTTAATGAGTTACTTTTTTAAAAATAGATATTTAAGTATGGTAAATTGCTATTTTTAAGAAAGATTATCGTATAATTATTATCAACGATTCTTTATTCTCTTTTTTTTAAAAAAAACCGTTCAATTATAAATATTAACTCATGGAAAATTCAGATATTTTATCAAATTATCTATAAATATTTATATGAATTAAATTTGATAAAAAATTGAAACACAATCAGCTTTAGAATCAAATATTGTTTAATTTATTCGATAAAAGTATCCACTTGTATTTAAACTCTGTACACAATTATTAAAAAGTATGTAAATATACTGAAGAATGTTAAGTAACAAATAAAGATTATAATAAAGTTCGGTATGTAAATAAAAATTAAATTAATATATGATAGAATTAACAATCATATCCATGTTAATTTGAATGTAGCAGATTTGTATTTCTGTCATGCTTGATGATGGAGCTACTTCAAATACGTTTAAAAGTATTGTACTGTGAACTTTTTTTATATATTTATTTTACTCTTAAAAATTAGAGAAAGTGATTCCTGTAGATATATAACATGTTTTAGAGTACAATCGAATTTATTATCTGTGATGAATATATAATGTTGCAAGTACACTTGTAAATTTTTCTAATGACATTGTGCGTTCATATTTTTTCAATTATTATTATCTAGATGCGAAGGTTATATTGAAAATTATTTATTATTGTTATAATCAGTATAGGAAAAAAGATGTCATTATTGTACGTAAAAAATGAAAAAAATATTGTTGCAATATAGATAACTTTGTATATAAATATTTATACTGTTATATTGTGTAAAAGCTCTAAAGTTTCATTACAACACATGTATATATATACGTATATATATATATATATATATATATATATAATATAAGAAGCTAAATTTAACTTTTAATATAAGCGTTTCGTCTTTTTTTAATGAAATAAACTATTATTAGTTACACTAATTTAAATATAATTACTTACGTGATTTTTAATAAAAACAGGAAAGAGTAATTATTTTTTAATCATAAAAACTTATTTAAGATATATTACATGGCTATTATTTATAAAATATTTCATAAAAAAACTTATTTATTAATTCATGATAACATAAATATAAATACTTAGATTTTATTTATTTTTTTAATAAAATTTACAAATTCTAAATGAATAATAGTATGAAATACAAATTCGCCAACAATAATTCTTTGATATCATTATTAAAATTTGAAGATTTTAAGAGTTTCAAACGCATTAGAAAGCAACAAGCATATTTCGATTATAAAAACCGTGTAAATTCCATTATTATATTCAGAATCGATTTAATTCTGTTATTTCATACAATTCGTTACATGTAATTTACGTATGATTCATTTTATAAACTTGTAATTTAATAAAGAGAACCGTTAACCGACAATTCCGAACTTTGAAAATAACATTTAATTTAAAACCATATTAAAAATTGTTTCATGGAAAGGAAACTGTTGAAATCACGTTTTTTTTTATAAAACAAATTGAAATTAACAAAAACATGTGTGAATTTTTATTAAACAATGTTTAAGATTTTCAAGACTTTTGCTCATTACTTTTGCTTGTCACACTAGTAAAGAAACAATCATAAAAAATGTAATTTATATCCTTTCATTTTTTTCTAAAAAAAATAGTAAATAGCTATTATTAAAAGAAAATTCAACGCGAATTAAACAATCTTGTTATATACATAATTTTAAATGTTAAATTAAAACTCTCTTTTATTTAACATTTAAATATATAAAAAAGTATTTATTTAGTAAAATATCATACTAATCTCATATTAACTAAATAAATAAATATATAATTAAATTATAAATAATAGTTGTATAATTTATATCTAAATAATGATCTATTAAAAGATTAATAGGAAATATTGACAAGAAATCACGTTTGCAGCTATTAATTACATACATAATAAAACTGTTCGTTGATATTCAAACAGAGAAAATTTCAAGATCAGTTTCTCACAACGGTGTCAATTAAAACTTCAATAATAACATAAGCTCGATGCAAATAAATTAGTAACGTAAATACACCTATAATAGAACTGGTAATAAATGTAAATTCTTATCAATGTGTCTTTAGCTCTGTATTTAGTGGAAGGAAAAATAAAATTTCATTTAGTACAAATATGATATGTGATGTGATAAAGTCGATAACGTGTGCACAGTATAAGTATGATAAGATTTTAATAATATAGCATTTCACGGTAATGGTGTCGTTTCAATTATTTAATTTTTCTCAAAAGATATTCAGAATGTTCAGTTGATGTTTAAAGATTGTTCATTTTAATATTCTGTTTGTATTTTCTCGAGCTGAATATTTAGTTTCTGTTGAACAAAATATAAATTATTTTTTTTCATACGATATTCAAACTAATGTTTTATTTAATTTGTGAAATGTTTTAATGAGTTAAAATGTGCATGTGCATTAAAATTTAATCAGATACCTGCTCCAATTAAAAAATACTGAGGAGCTGATTGAATTCTGCACTAAATATATATTAAATATAAAAAGTTTATAATACAAGTGTAAATTTTCTATTTAAAAATGTCTGTGATATGTGAAGATTGTGCAGAAATTGATTTGATTGAATATCGAGTAGGTGTATTTATCAATGAATCTTTTAAAGACAATGGTGAGTTTTTTTTTAAATTCACTTTAAGTTTCATTATTTTTATTCTGTTAATGTGTTATTGAATAATGTAAATATATTGTACTTTTTGTTCACATGTTTATTAGATACATGTTTACTACTGAATTATATGAACATTGATTACTTTTAATTTTTGATTGTAAATTTAATTGTATTATTTTAATATATAAAATAGGTGTTATTTACATTGAACTATAATTATTTTCAAGTAGTTTACATGAAAAGAAGTATGGATAATAGTTTTATGATTGATGTGTATTGAGATAATTTAAAAAAAATATGATTATTTGTTTATATAAAACCGAAGATTGCTTTAAAAGTGTTAAAGTATGTGCATGTACTTATAAATGACGTACATTGTGTATAATTTATTTCACTATAATATAAATTTTTTGCATAAATTATTATAACCCAGACGCATGAAAAATGCGTTTCATTACAGCTGATGTATTGTTTTTATTTGCTAATAAATATCTAGACATAAACAGAGACCGCAACATCAATTATTACAGGTGGTTTGTCACGTGAGTCGTGCACATATTTGACATAATTTCGAATAAACAGAATAATTTTGTAATATTAAGACGTAAATTGATCTCGGTACACAAATTATATGTAATTGATTCCAGTTAATTATTCAACATACGAGCTTACAGTTTTTCTATTGATTTACGACTGGGGTAGGTTTCGTGTCCTTCGTAATCGATTTAATCGTTCTGTTTTCGTTTCGTTTTATTTATTTTCCTGTGATTGGGTTAGTAGTTTAATAATATGTTTAATTTTTTAACAAACTAATATGATATCGATTGATTTTTGACTATGGTTTCATTAAATGTATAAATTATTAAATTCTTATCTTAATCTATCTCCGCAATCCATTTAAATAGATTTATATAATTTATTCTTGGTAAACGTTAATCATTCGATAATAGTTAATCGTTTATTAATTTTTATGTTGTTAATTGATGTATTGAAGTTGACAAATTATTTTAAAATATTATTCTTAATATTTTTGTAAAACATTTATAAATATTTGCATAACAAAAAGTCAAACGATTTCATAATATAAATAAATGTTTTAATTTAATTAATTAATTGTAAAAAGTGTTTCTTAAAAAAAGATTAATTTAATAGCAGGTGTTTTAAAATCAATTTTCTCTGTACTACTAAGAAAATGATATAATATAAATTTATAGTTATATTTTAATATTTCTATCGTTTACGAAAATAGATAAAATATGTAAGGAATTACTTACCATTCTTTCGAAAAAATAAGATTTAAAAAATTATTTATCTTCTCTGTGTATTTCTATTATTAATTTGTCTGTTATAAAATATGAAATTAATAATATAAATAGCACATAAAACGTTGATTACTTCTTTACAAAATTCAATTTTAATTAACGTTAACATTTGCGTGTATTTAAACTGTTAGTTTATATTTGATTTGGTATACACAAGTGTTAACTTTATAGAATTGTATATATATATATATATATATATATATATATATATATATATATATATTGGTTCTGAGCAGCTGCATTATAATCTCGTTCAATCTGAAAGATTTAATTGTATAGTTTATATCTTTTAACTCCAGAAATAATAAAATGTTATATGAAAATTCTGTGTTCGTTGAAATGAAATTTTTTATCAGTATTTAATATATGTTAAAAATGTAATTAAATAAGAATTTATATAATATTTATTTTTCTGTTAGGTATATATATATATATATATATATATATATATATATATATATATATATATATATGTTCAAGTAAAATTGTATACATTAATTAATTTTTTATTTATATAAAGCAATAAATCTTTGTCAAGCCGTATAATTGTCACGTATACATTAGCTTGTAGGTAAATTATCATTCATCTCATTTTAAATTAAGCTGTGACTAATTCGGTTTATGTCTGCAAGAAATTATTTTCATGTTATATTCAATTTTTTAAAAATATTAATTACATTGATATATATATATATATATGTATATATATATATATATATATATATATATATATATATGTATATATATACACGTGTGTATGTATATTGGTATACATTTTGAATAAATATAGAAATAAATGTGAAAATAATTTTTAGAGTAATTAATTTCTTACTATTCAAATTAATTTGTAGCTTTTATATTCTAACAAAATTATCAATTACTGAAAATATTTAAAATGTATAGTATATTTAAAAAATAATTTAATTTTTCTAAAAATTAGCAAATTTTGTATATATATATATATATTTAAATTTTGCTAATTTAACAAAAAATAAATTACTACTTTTTAAATATATTACTATGGATAAAGGCCTCTTCCATGAATTTTCACTTTGTCCGATTGAATAATATATATATATATATATATATATATATATCTTTTACGTTGATAAGTTTCGTAAAAAGTGAAACTCGAAACATATGTTATGCATACTTATTTTATAATAAAAAAATAAAATAAAATATTTAATCCAAAGAGCTTCATACATTAACAATTT
Organism: Acanthacorydalis orientalis; assembly: GCA_034766995.1. Classification (NCBI taxonomy): domain Eukaryota; kingdom Metazoa; phylum Arthropoda; class Insecta; order Megaloptera; family Corydalidae; genus Acanthacorydalis; species Acanthacorydalis orientalis. The sequence continues at coordinate 14,613,482 of CM068323.1, read as the reverse complement.
ATGATAAACAAAGTATTTACTTAGAAATATCCGTCTATTAGCTAACTTAAAAGTGAAATTTCGCTGTCAAGATATTAACAAAATGAAAATAGATAAAATAATTTAAAATATAGATAAACCTGACAGCAGTTCTTTTTAGAAATATATACTTAATACAAATATAAAAAATAAAATAAAACAAATAATTATTCTATTTTATTAGCGGATTCGTGTATTTATGAACATACCCGTATAATTTTAGTGTATGTCTAGTCAGAAAACAAATATTTTAATAAGAAATTCATGCATATTTCTACGAATGTAGTTATCATCACACGTCTTGGGAATCTTAATATTTTGTTCAAGTTTTTTTTTCGATATAATTATTTATCATTCTGTATCTTTCATCTTGGAATTTACATTTGCGTGCCAGAAAAACCTGGATAAAACTAGTTGAAGCTTTAAGAAAACAAGTATTTCAAACGATACTGTTTATAGTAAGAAAAGAGTATAGATCGGCTAATGATTTTAATTTTTATTTTAATCAAGTTTTTTTTAACTAAAATTCCCAGGTACCTATGTCTATATAAACACATTCATATATATATATATATATATATATATATATATATATATACTCGTATATACATGTAGACATGATAAATTTCAGGATATGTACTGTCAGCTAACCTATTGTTTTTAAACGTACCTGTATTAATGTTAATAACCTTTATACCTTAATACCTGTAACAAATGACGTCAGTATTCAATTATAAGGATTGAAATTTTAAGTTTATTTTTTAAAAAAGAAAAAGGATCTTTTTTTATTAACTCTGTCGATTTAAATACACTATGTTTTATTTTTGTATAGTTATGTGTTTGAAATAGTGATCATATTGAAATAAAAATATTTTTATTAGTAACAAAATCTATATAATTGAATTAAAAGAATAATAACTGGATAACTTAGAATTAAAATAATAAAATCTTTGATTGGTGTTGAAGTGGTCAACATATTTATTTTTAAATTAAAAATTTAGTACTAGTACTGCAAATAGATTATTTGTTTTTAAAATGTTATTATCAATTAATAAAAAATACCTTCAAGTTTTTTTATAAATAGTTTTATCAAAATTCCAAGGTATATGTTATATATTAACGTGTCAAGAAAGGAAATTACTTTTATCGTATTTTTCATCAACGAAAAGAACAATTTGAAACCTTCAGTTTTATAAACCGTAAAAATCTACTCGTACCTAAATTAAAAAATAACCTTAAGTAAAAAATAGACTTGCGTACAAAGATGTATCAGTATTGCTATAAAATGATACATTAATGTCTGCATACGAATTTTAGGACAAACCTTGTATAAGTAAACAAATATTTCCTTTTAAAACTTTCTAGATATGAAGCAATATTTGGTCTAATAGAAATATATTATATTAAATATTTTTATAACATTGTTCGCCATGACTTTAGAATATCAATGACATGTATGCAAAAAGTAAAATACTCATATTTATATGAAATGATACTCGTCTAGAATATAAACATCTCGATAGTGATCTTGAATGTTTTGCTATTATGGCATCAATAATGTTGTATGCAAGAATGTCTTTTGTAAAGAAAAAAATATTTCATTGGACATTTTGGCATACCATGACCATTCCCAAGGTTAGAAATATTCATATCACGATGTGTCCTATACTACATTTGGTCGCAAATATTTTTCATTGTCACGAGGAAGGAATCCAATATCACCACGTTCCATTAATATGGATATGGTATTCAGAAATTCTGAATTTAATGTTGCGCAACATTTCTAATGAAAAAACGTGTTATATACAAATATTTTCATGAAAATTAAAAATCGATTATATTAGTATAAATGCATATATGATTTTAATTTAGTCGAGTATTTTTTTTATTTATTTATTTTAAATTAAAAAAAGTTTAAAACTTATAGAAATGTACATATACATACATAATAAATACTTTTCCCCGCTGAAAATTGATGTAAATGTGTTTAAAAAAATGGTACGATATATTTTAAGCGTAAAATACTAAGACAACAAAGGTGAGGTGACAAAAAAATGATTATATAATTATCGCTGAAAAATATGATAAATAATTACTTTATCTACTTAGATCTGTAAAATTATTTTTCAATAGTGCTAATTGTATAATGACATAATAACTAATTTTTTTCTCAAACACACGAATAGACATGATAGCATGTAATGTCATCGATATAAATTTGTATGTATATATATATATACCTATACATATATATACCTATACATATATATATATATATATATATATATATATATATATATATATATATATATGTAAATGTACAGTGGTAGATTAAATGTGAGGTCTTATTCCGATCTCAAAAAATACTTTCTATGGGGTTTAAAATTGGTTTAATGCTTGTTTCACGTCTTTATGTTCATAAAAGATCACATTACTGGCAAAAAAACGAAAATTGATTTCTGCAAAATTTTCGGCTAAAATCTAAGGGGTATACCTTGACGTTTTTTTTGGCTTAAAATCGGAAGTCTGAAAACTGAACTTTTTTCTGTGCAGATCGAATCTGATAGACATAAAAAATAGGTTTCATGCAAAAAACGAAGCTCGGGATGAGAATTATGCGATATTTCAATCGATATTCAATTTTATGTTCAGTTGTAAGCTTATTACGACCTCTAAAAATACTTTATAGGGGTTTAAAAGTGGTTTAATACTCGTTTCACGTCTTTATGTTCATAAATGATCGCATTCGTGGGAAAAATACGAAAATTGATTTCTAAAAATTTTTCGGCTAAAACTTAAGGGGTGTATACCTTGACGTTTTTTTAGGCTAAAAATCGAAAATGTAAAAAATGATTTTTTTTTACTATAAATCGATTCTAATAGATATAATAAATATGTTTCATGCGAAAAACGAAGCATGGGATGAGAATTATACGATATTTCAATCGATATTCAATTTTATATTCAGTTCTAAGCTTATCCCGCCCACAAAAAATACTTTCTGGGGATTTAAAATTGGTTTAATTACATGTTTTAACTTGTTTTAAGCCTTTGTGTTCATTAAAGGTCGGATTTGAGGTAAAAAAATGAAAATTGATTTCTAAAAAAGCTTGGGATAAGAATTATGCGAAATTTGATCGATATTCAATTTTATGCTCAGTTCGAAGCTTATTCCGTCCAAAAAATACTTTCTAGCGGTTTAAAATTGATTTAATGCTTGTTTCACGTCTTTATATTCATAAAAGAATGGATTCGTGGTAAAAAAACGAAAATCGAGTTCTAAAAAATTTTCGGCTAAAACTTAAGGGGTATACCTTGACGTTTTTTTTGACCAAAAATCAAAAGTCTGAAAACTGAATTTTTTTCTGTATAGATCGAATCTAATAGACATAACAAATATGTTTAACACAAAAATCAAAGCATTGGATGAGAATTGTGCGATATTTTAGTCGATATTCAATTTTTGGTCAATTTTATGTTCAGTTATAAACTTATTCCAACCACAAAAATACTTTCTAAGGGTTTAAAATCGGTTTAATACTTGTTTTAAGTCTTTGTGTTCATTAAAGGTCGGATTTGATGTAAAAAAATGAAAATTGATTGCTAAAAAAGCGTGGAATAAGAATTATGCGAAATTTGATCGATATTCAGTTTTATGTTCAGTTAGAAACTTATTCCGACCACAAAAATACTTTCTAAGGGTTTTAAATTGGTTTAATACTTATTTCACGTCCTTATATATTCATAAAAGATCACATTCGTGGAAAAAAAATGAAAATCGAGTTCTAAAAATTTTTCGGCCAAAATCCAAGGGGTATAATGTATGTATGTACATATGTATAAAGTCGAGATGTATAGAATATTAGTTCTGTTCTGTGTTAAAGTAAAATACAGATTTAAAAACTAGTATTTAAACATTGAAAATACGTTGATTATCTTTAAATCGTGTTGCATTTATTCCTGTAATTAAAGTGCAAAAAGTAAAAAAGAATATGTTTGCACGAATTATCTGTAATTAAATCTCAGTGGAAGATTACCATATGAAATGATAATTTACCATGAATGTGTTTATTTGTCGTACATAGATCACAATAAGTATGAATACAATAAATGCACTACAATAAATTATACATATTACTACATGACGATTTCATTGCCAATCAGCCAAGTCTATTTTATTTATACGTAAATATTAATTACCGGTAGGGCATCTGAGTTCTGTGTGCTATATGGAAATAGCGCGTGATAGTTCACAAGGTCGACGAATAATATCTACTAATATATTCCATGGCGGAAACCATGCATAATGCATGTAAACACATTCTTTTTGATGTGTGGATAATTGTGTTTATTGTCAATGTTTTTACAATTTTTTTATTCGAATTATATTTTGTTCCAGTAGTTACTATTGAAATTATTATTTTGTCTTGAAGCAAGCATTAAATCTATAGAATATTATAAACAATGAGTATCTGTCCATTCATTTTATTTAAAACTACAAAGTTATTGTCAATGTATGTATATATTTTCACGCCAGACAATAATATTTTATGTTTTTTGGTCACACTGATCATATGTGTAAAAAAACTATTAAATCAAGAGTGATGGATTTTTTTATGGTTCATTTTTGAATCAATGAAATATATTTATTAACTCTGAAGTGTTTAAAAGTATTATATACTCAGTTATATACACTAAATGAGTATATTTCTACTTCAAGGCTAAATAATAAAAAATTCAAAGTAAAATTATACATCGAAGACATTTTAATTAAATAATATTTTATATTATTATATGTACACTAGTCTTTCCAAAGCATTAGGTATTAACCAGTTTCATTATAATTAATTAATAGAATTGTATAATTTATACGTAGTCATTTAATTAGAATATTTTATTATAAATCATTAATTCAATATATCTTCTTTTAATTATTGATAACAAGTAATGTAAAGTTGTCAATTTGTAACAATAAACTAAGCAAATATTTTTGAATTTTGTTTTGTAATTATAATTATTGTGTTTTATTATTTAATTGATAACATGTTATATTTTTTAAAATATTAGGAAAGCAAGTTTAAAGTCGATCGGGGTTATCTAAATATATTACATTATTTTTTATATGAAATTTAATTTAAAAAAACGTTTACAAACTGAGATGTTCTATAAACGGATTTTTCTTACAATTAAGTTATTAATTTAACCACAGACATTTTGTGTCTGTTGATATAAAAATAAAAGTCTACAAATGAATCTGGGTTACTATATAATAGACAGCAAAAATATCTCTTTAGAATTGATTTTTTTAAATCGTGTAATATTATAATATAAACTCTATTTTTAAAAGTACTTCAATTTCTAAATTCAGTTTAAATTACGAAAACGTACTCATGATGTCGAAGGAAATAAATTTTATTAATTATTATTATTATTTAATGATAACTCTGGTCGAGTGAAATATTTAAGTTATGATATAATTACTGTTTGATTAAGTAATTTTAAGATATGTTTTAATTGAACTGAGCAGATTCGATCTCTCTTTTATAAATAAGGAAAAAATTATTAAACATATGACAGTGCAAGTTCGTCACACACATAGCAACAAATCACTGGTGACAATTACTGTTAACATTTCATAAGATTATTAGAAATCCACTTCCGCTTTCATGTAATCATTATTATTGATATTTATTTTATAATCGAAGCAAAAATATTTAATTGAATTTACGTAATTTTAATTTGTTTAGTTAATATTTAAAATTAATACATACACACGCACACACACATAAACACAATAAGTTTAAAATATTTGGTTATTGTCTTCGTTTATTACATTACATATATCGGTTTTCTGTTAATTCTTTCTGATTGATGATTTTGATATTTATGTAGAGTTTTGTATTTTTTCTATTTTATTATATCCAATACTACTGTATTTTTAATCTGTCTTTTTTTATTTTATACAAATTTTTTTATAACGCAAATTATTTTTATTTTTATTATTTTTATCTCTGAATAATAAAGTTATTTAAAGAATACTGAATGTATTCTACTACGTTTCGTCTATTTTAGTTTTTTGGATATCCTCCTTTTTCAAAATACTGTTTTGGGTGAAGGTGTGACTGAATTCAAATTCATTGTTTTACTCATTTCACAAATCATAAAACTTTTTCGATCATCTGATCAATGTTTTTAGAATGGATTAAACTAAAATCTTAAAATACTTTACATTACTAAAATAAATATGCATATTTTTTTCCTTTCATTATTTTTGGTACCAAATAAATAATTTAATGCTGAAATGAGATCAAATTGTTTACATTTTATACCTTTTTAATTATTTAAAAAAGTTATTTCATTATATTTGAACTTGTTAGTTTTTACAATTCATTGTTTTCACTTTATGGTGAATTTCATTTTATATTTGTTGGAAAATAACGATCTAAAATTATCTTTTTTACTTTTTTATTTATAGATAAAATTTCTTTTTATATTAAATGTTACGAACGAAACAAATCACTGAATAATTAGATTAATAAAGTATAGCAGAAATGTACAAAATTCAGATCAGAAGCGTACCAAAACTGTTACTGCATCGATGTTTGGTCTTAGTAACAGTTATGAATATTGATCAATTTATAAATAAAAACAGTTGTGTGTATGTATGTATGAAAAAATATTATTTGCACTATATGACCATGAATTATGTTTAAATATAGTTTGGAAAAGACAGACACTGGGTTTACTGGGACAACTTTCATTTTTGTTTTATTCATTTATAATCAGATCAAGTATCATTTCCTACATGAACTTAAGCTACTGTTGCTTACTGTTTATGTATGATCATTGGTAGCCGCAATAAAATTTGCGAGGGTTTAAAATATTTAACAGTATCTACAAGTAATTAATTAGGTTTTTATGTTTTTATTTTCTGACAAGTTACCTCACAAAACTAAGCAATAAAAAATATATATAATTTGAATATTTTGTCTGAATAAAAACATGCTTAAATTATTAATAAAATAAATATTAATAAGTAGGTATATTATAAATATATACATATATTTATATATATATATATATATATATATATATATATTATATAAATTAAAAAGTTTTTCTTGTTGGTAAAATTAAAATATGACATTAAAACCGTTTGAATAATCACTACTTGAGAAATAATCGTTGAAATATTTATATAGGCAGAGAGTGTATATTTAAATTTCCTAATGAATATGAATATTATTTCAAAAGTAATTTCGGTCAAACAGATTTATTTTAAAAAATTATATTGTGTTTACTTTACTTACAAGCATAATAATTATTGTGTTTATCTTTCATGTGGATATGTTCCCTATCGTAATGATTTTTATATATTTAAAAAAATAGTTGTACAATATTTTTTATACTTAAAAATTATAAAAAATATTATATTACTCAACTTTTTCGTATGCACACTATTTAATAAATATTGAAATAATTGTTTATCAAATATTTATTTGAGAACATTTTTTACATGTTAAAATTTAATTCTATTGCATTTTTAATTAATTATATATTTATTTATGAATATATTATATTAAATAAACGACTTTTTATAATAGAATTATATTTGTTTTTCATATAAATCTTTGATATATAATTCAATGTATAATAAATAAAATTAACAATATCTTGTACTGCAGTTAATCACAAGATAACATTTTAAATTATCCTTGAATGATTAATATATTTTATGAATTAATAAACTGAAGTGTTAAATTTATACCGAAAATCATCATATGTTAGCAACCAATGAACATGATACCGTATTTCCTGATAGCATTGAACAACCTGTAACAGAAAAAATCAGAATGCATTAATAAAATAATTATAAACATTTTTATTGTCTTCTATGTATAAATTAATTATTTATAAATTTATATATATATATATATAACTTTACTTTTCAATAACTAAATAATTATGAATTTAACATCTTTCAATTTCGATGAAATAAATTTTTATTACGTTGGGTAAAATTTGCAAAGATGCTATTGATATCCACATTTATTATAGTTAATATTTATATTATTAAATTCAAATGTGCGTTATTTCAATAAATATATTTTTATTAGTATTCTTTACAGTAACATTCAATGGATGTTGAAAACTTATATAAGTATCTCAATATAAAAATATTTTTTCAGTTATAAGAACCTAATAGAGAGTAAATGTTTTTTAATATTTTTACTAAATGTCTTATTCGTTTATTTCAAGAATAGAATTATAATATATATTTATACAGGAAATAATATTTAAATATTGTAATATTTGTTTATATATATATGTAAAAGTACACAAATCTCAGCATTTTTTTTTCAATATCTTGTAAATGTAAATTTACTCTCTTATTTAAAATAAACACGGTTTTTGATATAATTAGGTTATCGTGTATTGTATGATTGACCTCTGAACAATTAGTTATAACCTTCATTAATTCTCCTTTTCTTCAAAAAAACATCTTTAGTATAATATAACACGATTCTCGCATTTAGCACGCAAAACTGGTCAGTTGGATAAGACCGGATTTGTGCGTCAGATGTTTGTGAGGGTATTTACAAACACTTGAGAATGTTTACAAACATTGAAAAAAATATATAGTGTAATTTCGAATTACTCTTTTTAATAAATGTGCTAGAGTTATTTAGGTAAAGTTTAAAGGGTATATTTAAATTAATTTTCATAAATTAATTCGAATTCATAGTATAACAAGTTTTACTGGTTTCATGTTATTTAAATAAAATACCAATTTCTGAAAATAGTATATACGTTTCAAAATTTAAATAATTATACTATCAATATATAATTTACTTTTTAAAATTGTATAATATTTTTTTTATTAGAGATTAATCGATATTCAGTGTTCGTAACTAAAAATTGAGGAACATTTTTTCGATTATACGGAAAAAATAATAAATATTGTTCTTATCAAATACTTTAGATATGTATAATTATATAGAGTTGTTTGTCTATTTCCTTAAAATAGAAATCGGTTTACTCGAAGTAAATTAAAATGAGAGATTCCAACATATCAGGAAGACTACTTACATGTCGTTTTTGTTTTAAAAATTAGTTTACAATTGAAGACCTTATCGCAAAAAGGAAGTAATTTCACTTTTCATTAAAAGTGAAATTTGTTGTATACCATTAATTAAATATTGCAGTTGTTTCATGTAATTTATCGATGGTCGTTCAGAAAATTGTATATTTCTTATTTAATTTACTTGAGTGTATAAATCGACACGTTTTTCCATTATTATTAAGTTATATATAAATATATGTTTTTTTTTTATCTTATATATTAATATATTTGCTAGTTTTTATAAATGAATGTAATACGTTTGACTTCCTGAAATATTTTTTTTATAAAGATAATCTATTATTTAAATTGTACATTGTTGAAATTAAAGATGTACAACTCTTAATATTATATAACGCAATTTTGTAAATTGAAAACTAAACAAATGTAAGATGATTTCAACCGGATTTAAACCTTAATAACATATTAACATATTTATTAAACAACTTGTATCAGAAAGTTTAAATCTGAAGTACTAACATATTTTAACGTTGAATATTAGAAATTATTTTTATGTTTTTAGATATAATCGAAACGAGGACAATGTCATGAAAATTATGTAATTAAATCTATTAGACTTGTTAATAAAAATACTTTAAAAGTTTAAACTACTCATAATTATATCGAAAAAACATAAAGAAACCTAACTAGTATATTAAGGATCTAATTAAACATAGTTTAATCATACTACTAATTAAACATTTTTGTCTGTTCAATAGATACACAAACAAATTATAATCGTTATAAAAGTTCATTTAACTTATAAGTATAAGTAAATTTGTAAACAGTTTGAGTGAATTTCGTGTTAATATGCTAATATTTCATTTGCATGTTAACTGAATTCGTTATTTTCATGCTACATCTACCTTAAATAAAAAAGAAGTGTATTATATACATAATTTCTGATCTAATCGCTCAACGAATACTTTCTGTACGTTATGGCAAAACTGTTAAGACCTAGTAACCTTTCGTTTATCTTAAAATTAAAGTGTTAAATAATATTTACTGTTTAGGTAGGTACTGTTTAAATGTAATCGTACCATATTTATCAATATACTTAATATATAACGTAATTAATAATAATGTAATATATTTAAGTAAAAATAATCTACTTATACGCAGAAAAAAAATATAGATTATGTATTTAGTTCGTTAATAAGTGTTTAAATAGTTTTAGATTGAAATGATACATTTAAAAATGGTTTGGATTGTTAACTTTTACAATTTGATTTATTGTTTATTTATTGAAAATTAATTGGAAACATAAAATTTATACAAAACCTTAGCAAGTCTGAAGGTTTATTAGTACCATGTCTTATTCCTAGAAATTAAAATTTTTTCTTATATAAATTTTATATGTTTACATTTTTGTTATGTTTTCAATGAATACTGTTATTTTTGTTAATAGGTACAAAAATTATTTTAGAGTATGTCATATTATTTATGTGCATTCACCTTTTCAAAAGTAAATGGAAATAGATGTGAGTCAATGAAATAATCGTAGTAGCTAACTAACCGTGGAATATATCACAACTAACTTACTATGTATCAGTTTCACTTTTAGTTGAAGGTGTTGAAGGTAAAGTGACCTGTCATGACCCTTAGCACAGTCGGACGTTTGTGTCATTGATTTTA
>CM068323.1:14400208-14597708 GCA_034766995.1 Acanthacorydalis orientalis | reverse complement strand
CGTGTATATCAAACCCGGGTATCTGAACAGAAAGGTCAACTCAATATGTTATAACTCGTTTACTAAACAAGTCGAAGATATACGATACAAGAAATGCAATAAATTTTCAGTCAGTTTGTAAAACCACTAATAGCGGAAACATTCAGAGAAAAATATGCACTTCTCTTTCTGTGGAAGGTCTTGTGGAGACGATAATTACAGAGCGAGTCGCTTTCAGCCTCTGAATCAAGGATGCATTGTATCTTTTATGTATTGTGTACCCATGTGTTGAAATGAAACAATTACAGCAATACACACGAGCTGTTTGTGTGAATCGACATATAAGTATACTCGAATACTTGTGTGGTCGAATAGAAAGTCTGAACTACTTTTATCAGACTGTGTGTCTCCTTTAACCAGAATGGGCGTGGACGCTGGTCATCGGCATTAATGAAGAAAAATCTTATTGCTGAAGTGTGTATTAACTGTCGAACAGCTTTTATACATACATACGTACATATATATATATATATATATATATATATATATATATATATATATATATAAGCAGTGTTAAAGTCATTTTACAGTTGTATGGCGAAATGAAGGTTTTTCTATATTTATTCTAAATTACATTGAAGTAGATATGTAGTTTCAGGAATTATTTATACACAGTAATTCTTAAAATATTGTTAGTTATACAAAATTCGTTTTGACAGATCTATTTTTAAGCGAAGGACTATTTATCAATTTTAATTTAAGAGTTCTTAGAAATATAAACAGAGTATTAAGAATTATGCGTGAAAATATATTAATAACTAGTGATTAATATTTGCTATTTGAAAATATTTGAAATTATATTAGTATTTGTTTGAAAGTCTACAAAATAACCGTGACATTCATTTTTTTTCACGAGTGTGATTTAAAATAGATTTTTTAATGTTATATTTCTTCTCCAAAGAATAAATATATTGTTTTTGTTTATTTTTTAATTTGCAATTTATAATTATATATTTTGCTCTCAATATTTCACTCTCAATTTTTGAATACTATAAATATTTCTATTTAATTCTACTTTTATGAATTATGCTTTATAATTTCATGGAATACTAATCTAAAAGCTGGTATATAATTTGATTTGAGTTATAGATAACGAGCTTTTTTTAAGATGTAATTGTTTTTTTAATTATTCTGACTTCGTTTTTTGTCTATTAATAAAATAATGATTCAGAAATAAAATTAATAAGCAGATACAATTTTAAAATTGTATAAATACTTAAACAACACTCACAATAATACTCACAATTAATCAGAATTTATTCTTTATTAAATATTGGTCATTTTTAACATAATTTAATTACCCTAAGAGGTACCTATTTATAATATTAAATAATTACTGTGTTTTAATAACTAATAAATAATACATTTATAAAAGTTGCGATCAGAATGTTGCGCTTCCTTCCTTGTCTGAAGCGAATGGACCTTAAACATAACATCAAATTGTTGTTTAACAACTACCATTAACAATATTATTATAATGACTAATGACGTATATAAATGGCTGTTATTTCTTTATGACAACAAAAAAATATCATGTCTATAATATTTTCATGTATTATATGTATTAACATAAAATCTCTTTATTTTGAATATTTTTCAATTATTACAATTAACCTTGATTTATTTTTATTCCATTTAGGAATTAAAACTCTTTTATTTGTAAATAAGTAAGCGAGAAAAAATAATATACACACACACACACGTATATATATATATATATATATATATATGTGTGTGTGTAAGAGAGAGAGAGTGTGCATACATATGAAAAAGTAAAATATTTGTGTTACAATTTGTGTCGTCTATGTATTATTAGTTTCACTAGCTGGGTATGAAATATTGAAATATGGATGTAAACGCAAAAATAATACTTATTTACGATTGTGATGACCTTGCCTTGTTTTTTATTGTTGCTAGTTGATTGTTTTCATACAATTTGATATGCAATTGTCCGGTGAGTTAATAGCATATATTTTAGAAATTATTTATGTTATAAGGTTACAATCTATATCTGTCTATCCATCTATGTCTATCATCTATTTATCATATATATATATATATATATATATATATATATATATATATTAAATAATTAATTATATCAGTTGTTGATATGAAAGAAATTATGAAATTAAATTGTTGTATGTGTGATGTCTGAATAATATTTCAGAAATAATTTTTATATATTTGATACAATACTGTTTTCAAATCGAAGTGCTAAAACTGCTAATATAGATTTTCGAAATTCACAAAATGACAAATCTATGTTAACAATTTAAGATTAATGTATATTTTTTAGAATTTTTGTGGAATTTAATTTAAAATAGGATTCATAAATAGAATAATATCTAATGTAAAAATTAAGATGTTACTTTAAATCTAATATTTTAACTTATGACATATTTATTAAAAAAAATAGTGTTTTAAATGTTTAATAAATTTATATTTTATTAACACATTACAGAAAATATTTTTTCGAAATAATTCCATCTTATATATTTACTAATTTTGCATTTTAAACTGATTAATATCAGCTTTATTAATTATATTTTGTTCGTTTGAGAATTTCGATAGTTCAGTTAAATTTTTTCTATTTAATAAATAATATTTTACAAACCACAGAATTATTCTTTAAGATATAAAAATCTAATTTATAAATTTGTAAATAATAGATACAATTAATAAGAGAATATATAATTTGGTTTTATAATTAGTGCATTAATCACGTAATATATAATTGTTGATAAATGGAACTCGAGAATAAATATAAACTTTAATTATTTACGGAAAATTCCATGATAGTATTTAATTAATTATTTACAGGCAGAAAATAAATGTACATAGTGTAACTACACTTTCTGTATTTCATTTAAACAATAACAATTTAATGTATTGTGTTTATTATGCAGATTATTACACTTAATTTGTTTATTTTATTAGTTTTCGAGTGTTTTAATTAAATTTGATGAATAAATACAAAACTAACCACAACATATTATTTTTTAGTATATTATACGTCTAGAAATATTTTTTAACTTTAAAATAATAACGTTTTCATATAAAATGTAAATTTTATTTTGTATATCTGAGTACGGAAATAAGAGATCTTTTACAATTTAGACAGTGGTTCGTATACTTCAAACTAAATAAAAGTAAAATAATAACTTCTTTATTAATTGAATATGGAAACAATTACGGGTGTACCAGTAGCATTTTGTTTTCATTATAATTGCTGTACATAAATGAATGTGTCTTATGAATGTGTAAATTTCATCAATATTTAGATAAAGTTGCATGATTAAATTTGATGAACATTTTTATATTTCTTATTCATTATTTGCACGAACAGAAGATATATACGTGACGATTTTTTTCTTTAAATTGTTTTTCGTTTAAAAAAATTATAGATTATATCTCACGACATGCAAGAACCTAAAATATAGAAACGGGAAGCCAATACGAAACGCATAGACGTGTAGTTCCTTAATTATCGTGCAAGATCAAGGTTACATGTCATGGTTGATAGGGTTTCCAATTTCAGCGAGGGGACAAACGCAAATAGATATTTCTGATATTATTAAAAAAAATATCTTCGTAGTTTATTGAAATGGCGTACTGACTGTTTAGTTAACAACTGGTTTCTTGATACAATGACTGTCGCTTTCAGAGTCTTCCATGCAGAACTGACAGAGTGTTTCTACAAGTAGGTTAGACCTTCGATTAGTTGTAACATTTGCATTAAATCGAACAAGTTATGTGAAATATTTCCTTTTAGAAAACCAGATTTTTTTTAAAAAAAGCTAATTCTTTTAAATATCTTCTAGAAATTTGTAGATTGCTGAATACGACATTTTTTGTATACGAACACTTTTCTCGAATATATTAAGAAACTACATAAAATGTAGGAAATTTAATTTATATCAATAATTTGAAACAGTTCTTAACTTTGCCATCTCAACTATTTTTCAGTTAACATGGCATTATAAAACTTCACTGCTACTTATAGTTTCTCATAAAATGTGTAATAAATAAAAATATACAAAAAAAAATATTTCGAAGTAACCAATATAGAGTTTATTTATATATTTTTACTTTCTATGCGACAAATCTATACAGTTTTAATTAACAGAAAGTTTTTGTGAACATAGTTTATATATTTTGTATAAAAACAACTATCAAACAATTTTTTATTTATTTTATTTAAAAAAATATCAGTTATGCTTCTTAAACAGACCTAAACTTTTATTCAAAAATATAGTGGTAATATTAGTGGTTTTCAATAATTCAACTTATTTTTTATGAATGATTTTCGAACAATAATCTCAGATAAAGTATAAATTTCAATAAGAAAAAAATTATACATTGAAATCGATGAAAGTAAACATCTTGTAAAAGTGAAATGAGCCAGAACTGTTAAAGAAAATTATTGTCAACTATGTCTTTCTCTTCAAATGATAATTTAGTGAGAGTGTTTTTAGAAAATACACTGTCAATTTTTGTTGATACATAAATATATGGTAATGAATATATATATATATATATATACATACATACATACATACATACAATATATATATATATGTAATACAGTAAAATAAATTTTACTAAATAGTAATCTGTCAGATTCTTTAGAATTTTTAAGAAACCTAAAACAAAAGGGTTTATATATTTGAAAATTATTAATTAGACTTTTTTAAAGTTTAGATCGTTTGTAATTGTTTTAATTTGAAATAATTGATATATAATTAAGAATGTTTAGTTTAAAAATAAGATTTTTACGAATAATATTTAGATTGGTCTTATATTTGTATATAAAAATACTCGTATAAGCATTGATGTATTTTATTGTAAAGAACATTATATTTCGGAAGTTTATTTATCTTTTATCTTTGTAATTATTTTTAAACTATATATACATATATATATATATATATATATATATATATATATATATATAGCAATGTTTATTTAGACAGATAATTTATCATAAATTGTAGTAAAGTGATAAATGACTTTTTTGTATACATAAAAACGATGTGGAACCTTTTTAATAACATATATCTTTAAATTATAATTGTATTCCACTAGTCATTATATTTACCGCCCGTTTCTTTATCTATTTTAATTATAACATAGACGGCTTTTTTTCTGTTTTTAATTGACAGATCTTAAACGATATGATCATATAAATATTTTTTCACTAGATTAATCTATATTAGAAAAATTGTAGACCTTGAAATGGCAAGATGTATGCAACTTTTTCATGCATATAATATTTTACATTCATTTTTTTATTATACGAAACTACTAAATTTCTTTTGATAAAACTTGTGTAGTCAGGTATGCTAATCTTTTAAAAAAATATTTTATCAAAATTTTGATTATTTACAAGGTTATATAACTTTTATTACCTGTAATAGTGAAGTACAATGAACATTTTTTAAACAAGTTTTACAAGTTTATGACATAGATAATGTTTGGGATTAGATTTATATTGTTTGGTATTAATGAAATTATATATAAAGTCGTTTAGGATTATATTTTAGAAATTTGTTTAGAAATAGATTTTAATTAGTTTTAGAATAGAGTATCTTATCTGCGTATACATTTTTTTTAAATTTTGTATTATAATATTTCGCTAATGATTGCCATTAATTTTTATTGAGGAAACATACATAAATATATATAAATATTAAAAATTAATACAGGCTTATCTTTGTCAATATAAATTTATGATAA
This sequence comes from Acanthacorydalis orientalis, assembly GCA_034766995.1. Lineage (NCBI taxonomy): Eukaryota > Metazoa > Arthropoda > Insecta > Megaloptera > Corydalidae > Acanthacorydalis > Acanthacorydalis orientalis. The sequence goes on along the minus strand of CM068323.1, from coordinate 14,591,930 downwards.
TAATATTAAGTTTTTCTTTATTAAAAAGTATGTGTTATATATTAATACAATTTTTTGATTGAATAGATATTTTAATTATTGCTATTTACAAATGATAAAACTCAAATAATTCAACTAAAGTTTTGAAAGTTCTTGTTTTAAAAAAGTATTAATTTAATATTATAGAAACGAATTGAATTATATTTTTTTAATTTTCAGAAAGAAAAAGAATAATTTATTGAATTATAAATCTATGAATTTATGATCATTTATATGTATATGTATATATATATATATATATATATATATATATATATATATATATTAAAAAAATGAGTGAATTTATATTTTATTTTATAATAATAAATCTTTATATCTTTCTAAATATAAATATATTTATATATATATTATAGTTATTATTTTTATTTGTATAAATTTCTATGAAAAAAAATAAGTTTCGAGACGATTCATTGAAGTGAAAGTGATAATAACAGATAAAATATATAAAAAATAAAATATTGCAAATTGTACAAAAAACATTTTTTTTATATATTTTTTTTATTTTCACATAAAACGCAAATACTATTAAATATGATAATGAACTAATATTGATATATTTTATTATTATTAATATAAATATAATTATTGATAATATAAACTAATTACTTGTACTGATTTATGGGCAAGTTTCGGTCATTGGAAACAACATATAGTATTGATTCAAAGGTGTTATTTTTAATTAAGATTATTTATTTGTCGTTTCTAATTACATGAAGAATTGTTTGTTAATCAAACATCACGTAATCTATTGAAGCACGTTTATATTCTTTTTTATTACCGTTTATGTTAATATTTATGAATCTATAAATTTTCTTTCATGGAAAATAAATAATTTCCATCTTCATTAACTTCAATCTAAATTACACGAAAATTGTAAAATAAGGGTTTTCATTTCCTACAATTATAAAATCGAAAAAATATTAAGATTTAATTAACACTATTGCTGTTACAAAACATTACTTATTCCAAATTTATATTATATTTAAAAAAATTATTCTAAATTTATAATGTACTTAAAAATTTTAATGAATTACTGATTATAATATAATTTTGGCTATATAAAGAAAACTATTCGTTTTTAAAGAAAGATTTACTATACCAGACAATATAGCTATAGTATTGTAAAGGAAAAAAGTGTACAAAGATACGCATAATGAGTAATAAGCGAAATAGATAAAAAATAATTATTTTGACAAGTTCTTAAATATATTGTTTACTTTTACTAATTGTAACATACGTCAAAACCACGTGAGTTGTAATTGGTCACATGTTAGTATAAATAAATTTACAATTCATACTGATAAAATAAGAATATATAGTGTGTGTTCATTATCAGACATTGCAATATCGTATTTTACTTATATTTGCGAAGTAAACAGACTTTTTCTGTTCCTCTCTTTCTCTATGTATATTATATATATATATATATATATATATATATATATATATATATATATATATATATATATATATATATATATGTACTTATTCTAATTTACATATTTACAGGTACATTACTGATATAAATATATTTACTGGTATTGTAGATAAGTATTTTGAACTAAGTTAAAAGCAGCTATATCTTAATATATATATATATATATATATATATATATATATATATATATATATATGTATATACATATGTATAAATATATATATAGAGAGAGAGAGGTGAATAAGTCGAACTTGATAGTGAAACAAAAATGAAAGTAAAAGTTAATTATTTTTTCATTAAAAGTTTTGAAAACACATTATTGATTTTTTGATATAGACTGCAATAGATATAGATATAGACTGCAATTTGATATAGACTGCATAGAATGCATTTCAGTTAATTTCTAACTGTGCAGTTCATAGTTCATAGATTTTGTTGTATGCCAACAAATTTCACATTGGTTATTTATTGATTACGGCGAAAGCATTATATTTAATTTATAATTGTAATCAGATTGCCTTCAAGGGGTTTCAGCATGAAAATTACGTTACATTCTCTTAATAGACGATAGTGGTTTTGCTAAAATTTATTAGGTTGCTTGTCTGATTTAAATCGAGAGAAATTCTGTTCGAATGTCAGTATGTATATATATATATATATATATATATATATATATATATATATATATATATATACACTCTGTAATTATTACATATATTCTTACTGTCTTAAATAATATTCAAAATAATCAGTTGGATTAAAACTTTGAAGTTATTGAAAATCAACCTTAAATTATATTCAAATAAAGAAAAGATTTGGAGAGAAATTAAATTTTATCAATTTTATTCAGTAAACTAATGAACATTGTATTTTTTTTCCATGATATTTATTATGACATGCTTTTTTTTATAAAACATGCAAACGTTTTTATTCTAAAAACAGCAGAATAATTTCTAGTGTGTCTTTTTTATAACAAATGCAATTTATTTATTAGTAACTTACATATTCTATTTGATTTTCATTGATCGTTAGTATAAGATTGATTGTTTTCTTTTTTATTTGTATTAATATGTTTTGAAATAATTATATTTATATTTGTTATTAATATAGAATAATATTTCATATAGTCTGTCCTTTGAACAACGTTTGTTCTTATTTATATATTTAAATTCCAATTATATTCTTCTTGGATAAAAGGAATTCAGATAAAATTTCAAACAAAAATATACGTTGGTTTTATTTTCTAACAATTGATTCATCATGCTTTTAAACTTTCTATTCAAATACTGTTAATTGTATTAATTTTACACAAAACTATTTCTCTTTATTTCTTAACTAAACCTCTTTTATGTTCAAAAAATTATATGTATATATATATATATATATATATATATATATACAGTGAACCTCTTTATAACAAAATCCGTTTTTTAACTTATTTTTTTCTTCATCGGGATAATTCCTTATAGAGTTAATGAAATATGTATATATATAATTGATGTTACTATCAGTTATTACTTTTCGTTGAATAAAAAATTTGTTAGAGATGAGTTCGATATACGGAAGTTGAATATATATATATACATATATAACATTGTGGATAGATACTTAATATGCATAAGTATATATTGACACATGGATGTGTCGTTACACTCAGCAAACAATAAAGTTGTATGACACATTAGCCCTGGAATTATGAATCACAATACAGCATTTATGATACAATTATACACGCAGCTTATTATCTTGTATTTATAAGACGTTTTAAACAAATAACACGAAGGCTTTCTTGTATAGACAACAATCAGAAGTATAAATATAATCAAGTACGCTTATATATACGTATATATGCAAGTTCGAATATATCATTAACGCCATAGACATGTCTGTGCATTAATTTTGAACGTGATACGATTAATAACGGCCGTAAAACACTGAATTATAGTCGATATCAAGGTTTACATACATTTCGTACAATAGATTTGAGGAAAAGGGCAGTAATTCATATGTGTACCATCAAAATATAAAATCATTGCAGCACGTATATTTCAATCGACCTGCTGTTATTGAAATAGTATAAAGTCATTGCCATTTCGATACGCGCGTGCTGTTTATTGAAAGTTTGTGGGGATTAATGTGTTTTCATTATGATTTGATGGAAAATTGTTCATGAGTGAGGTGTATAATGTTGTTTATACTTTATATTATCTTTATTGAAATATAAACATTTCTAATCGTAGTTACATGTTTTATAAAATATTTTTTTATAAATATCTCACATTTGTCGTACACACAGCAGATATTTCGTAAAAAAAATATGATTTAAACTTGTGGTTTCAGATAATATCATTATGAATATATTTAAGTTCTTATTTCGGTAGACTAAAATCAAAAGAAGAATAGACAGTAAATAGAGTTTATACTATGGGCATGAAAAACTATTCTTAAGAACAGATTTTTCTTAACAAAAATCATAAACAAAAATTCGATAAACAGCATATATATTTTTCTTTAAGATTCTATAACTAATTTTTTTGTAATGTCACGCATTCACACAACACATGGTCAAGTTCAGAGAAGAAAGTTATGCACTTTCTATTAGAATAATAGCGAAAAAATAATTAGATTCGTTGGGTCATACATACACATCTGAATACTGCATTTTCATAATAACTCTCGTTATCTAGAATTGATTAAATGGGAAAATAATTAATTATATACCTGTGGTAAATTGAAAGTGAAAATTCTACATTCATTCACATACACATCATATTTACAGATATATGTACTTATGTACGCATATTTATTTTCGAAACATAACATTATTTTAAAATAATATGTAGTTATTAAATTTATAATTCTTTTATAGTTCTTTGTCATACATTTAAATAGAATATTAAATGAAATGTAATCGTTAAAAGTCGAATGAAATATTCATATTACTAAATAGATATTATTTTATTATTATTTATTTCGTATTGGAAAGTAAAATTTTTACTTTCAGTTTTTAAAATACTTTAATATATTTCATTTCCATAATAACAGAGCTACACATTACGCCTTTGCTTCTGTTATAAGGAGAAAACATACAGAAATTTGGTTTAAAATTGAAACATAATTTGCAAATGAAAATCTTTGCATTCTTGTTTTATTTTTCTGTATATTATTTGTTTTAAATAATATTTATTGTTTTATAGTATTTTTTTAATATGTCGTTCTACTATTAAAAAAAAACTTTTCATAATTTTGTAGTTCAGTAATTCACTTCATTAAAAAGATATAAATCAATAAAAAAATTTTAAATTAAAAAAATAATCTCATAGTACACTTTTTCTATTTCATGTGTATAAAATATAATCATTTTATTATTGAAATGTTAGAGCAATTTAAATATTCAAAGTGTATACCTATTTCGGTCGAACTATTTAATTAAATGTCGAACAGGATTTTATAAAAATTAATGACTATAATTTATGACTATGTAAATAAAATAAATTCAATTCTAAATAAAATAAATAACAGTTTTGTGACGATGAAGATACTCTAACATTATTTAATTCCGGTTAGGTGTGGTGTATAGATTCGTTTTGCCAATGCGTATATAGTTGCGGTCGTTGATCCATTGGGGCAAATGGCCCGAGGAAATTATTCGAAACGCTCAAAAACGTCATGGTTCATCATTTTAATGAGCAATGATCCCATAACTGGTGTGTTAAAATACATATATCTTGACTGTAATTACATATTACAATTCATACTATATTCATTTATTGATGTTTGTAACACTGCTAACATATTTGCCGATAAATAAATAATTGAAAAGTACTCCATGTATAAAAACACTCGAGATGAACCATTCAGATGTATGTTCAGAGGATTTAAAACGCAATTCGATGAAATTTAGCCTACAAATATTCAAGTGTCTATGTGTGTTTGTGTGTGTGCATGCATTTATGTGTTCAGTAATAAAATTAATTGTAAATACATACAATTTATAAACTGGAATACTTATACTTGGTCTTTTTTATGCTGTTGAGGTCACATTCGACCCACCAAAGAATGTATTTACTTGGAAATTTCGTTACGTCACACATGTAAACGACAAAAACTGTAATCAGTTTATTTTCGTTCCATATATAATGAGAAAAAAATCATCCATGGATATTATTATATAGACCGCACCTTATTTATAATATAATTAACAACATGACATTCTGTGCTATTATTGTCAAATTTGTACTGTTGCCACACTAGTAAATAATATCGAGGCCATTAGATCAAGATATGTAAAACATTAGATCAAATTTCAATTTGAAATAATATAATAGATTTATATTATTTCAAATTTTATATTTTTAAAAAATTGTATTATTTGGTAGTTTATTTTAAGGACTATCTTATTTTCGACACTTACCAATTTTTAGATTATTTGTTATATATATAAATGATTTAATTTTTGTAGGAATTTTCATAGATAATTTAGAAATACTCTCTATGAAAAATGAAGAAAGTTATTGATATGTAAATCATCAAATGAAGTACGAAATTTTTGAAAATTATTCGAATATGGTGTAAGAGAGTTACTTTTTTAAATAAAGCACTTATTTATTTAAATAGCAAGATCAATAGTTTCATTTTTATATTTATTTGTTTAACCATTCGACAGACTAATTGGTAAACAGGAAAACGACCCAAATAATTAATTATTCGGTTTGAATCAAACATATGGTTTCACTAAACACTTCAACAAAGAGTTTTGTTTAGAGATCGCTGGATAATTGGATACTTTGGAAAAGTTTCTATTTTAGTTTTGAAACTATTATGCTATTATGTAACTGTGGTGTTAAGAAATTTCATTAATTGTAACACTGATATATGTGGTGCTACATATACATATATATTATTTTTTTTTACTAATTTAATGTTGCAATAACATTGTTATCAAATGTTTTTGATATACGACAATAGTACAATACCATATTCGGTAGTAAAAGTATATATATATATATATATATATATATATATATATATATATATATTTGAAAGAATAAAAGTATATTGTTTTATTTTCTTAATGTTCTTTCTTAATTACAGACATTTTTATTTAAAAATAATTTTCAGTTAAACTGCAATATACACAAATTGATAATAACTTCAGTTATTAAGAAATTGAGAAATTATAGCTAGTCATTCTTGTACATTCCATTCAAAATTTACAGTAGATATTGAAAAAATCTTTTAAAAATTATAAAAACACATTCGTGCATATATTTCGATATACATTCATTGGTTTTATAATTAAGCATAATTTTAAAATATTTCGTTGTTCTATTTGAAATGTTTATATGTTTTAAATGATTAAGTTTTATCATTTTGTTTTGTCAGAAACAGTTCTTTTATTCTTTTTATATTTTCAGAATAATTGCCATAAATTTTTAATATATTAATATTTTTTTTAATGAAATTAATCAGTAGATTGGATGAAATTTAAATGCGTAACTATTGTTTAAAAAATATTATACACTATTACTATTTTAAAATTTTTATTTAATAAATTCGTTTATGAGGTAGATATAATCAATGATAGTACGATTTCATGGTCATTACTTGGAAATATTAAGCCGTATACACTTATTTAATGACGTTGATTGTTAAGTTGCATATCAAAAGATAATATCTGAATATTTATCAGTTTAAGTTGTATATTTCTATCTGTGTATTAATGTATTGTATATGTATTTAAAAACGTACTTCGTTTTATTTTTGCATTTTTATGTATATGTATGTATATATATATATAATGCGGTACCCGTATACATAAAATATGCAAAAAGGGTTTAGGGGGAACGAGACATTAAATTATAATTTTATATTTTACATTATTATACTTTTGCAGAAAACAATTTATTGCATTGTATAAAAATAACTTATAACTTTTATTATATATTAATTCTAGATATAACATTAGGTAGTTTTGTAGGTAATTAGGCATATATATATATATATATATATATATATATATATGCCTAATTACCTTAAAAACTACTAGTGTCAAATTGATTATAGATAGTTTAAAAATAGATGAATAAGAATCGTTTTTGTTAGCAGATATATTTTTTAAATAACGATATATCCATATTTATACAGACGTACATATATATATATATATGTATATATATATATATATATATATAGATGATCACATGTCATATCTGCGCGCCTTATGTCTCCATCCAATACGTGGGTGATATGGCGTCTATTAAAAAGCGTCTCGACGTCTCGCATCACCAGACGTTTAATAATGGATTGTCAGATTTTAAATACTTTCAAATTATGTTTTTTAACATATGGCATTGCTATGAATGTAATTAAAATGTCATTTAGAGTTTACACTTCGTCAAAAGAAAAAAACATTATATATATATATATATATATATATATATATATATATATATATATATATATATATATAGTTTTATATTCAGGAATGTGTTGAATAATGTGTTTTAAAATTAAACATGAGATGTAATATCGAAAAAATCAAACAGATACTAAATTTAAAAGAATTAATTTTGGAATAAAAGTATATATTATTATTACATATTGAATATGTTTAAATTTATTAAATGTTTCTACAAATACTTTTTTCAAATGTATTTTTTTTAAAAAGGTTTGAAGTAACGTGCACATATTGTGCTTGAAAAAAAATATTTCACTGTACTCAATTTCTCTATTTTATTAATGGTATTATTTAAAACTGTTATTAAATTGGGAATTTTAATTGATGTTGAATATTAGTATGTTCGTGTTTGAACTCATGTTTATTATCATTTCATCACATTTAACTGCGATTATTAAAATTTCAGTGTATTTGAAATATAATTATCTCTAAATGTGCTGGTTCACAAAGATAATGACTTGTAATCAAAACGTGTAATATATACAATTATTTATCAGGAAAACAATATCTTAAACATATTCAAAATATATAATGACTTTTATATTTTTACTGAATATTGATAATGGGTTTTAATCAATAATATAAAACGTAAATTTTAAAATATTTTTACAATTATATGAAGTATTAGATACTATTGTTTGAAACTGTAGTTTAATTTAATTGCATTTAATAAAGAAAATGTACAATAGGTATGAAATGATATATACATATATACATATATATATATATATATATATATATATATATATATATATATATATATAATATTACAGACGTGCATGTATGTTTATGTATATATGTATAATTTAAGTAAAATTATACTTAGTAGGAAAAAAATATTCTGGAAAATTATGACAACTATCATTGAATTATTTCTGTAATCTAAAATTCAAAAAATGTAAACGCATGTTTGATTTATTAATTAATTTGTGAAATAATGATAAATTAAATATAGAAAAACAGTAAAACTAAATTTAATTACATTGTATTATATTCTGTTGTACTGGCACGTGTATTAAATCGTTTTGAAAATTTCGAAACGTAGAATAACCATTTTTAAATATATTGATGGAATTACTCAATATTTTAAGCTTTTAAATAGTATAATGGATCGTATCAAATTTCAAAAAATATGTAAACAAAATACAGTTCTCATTTTCATTTTTTTAAAAAAATTTAAGGTATCTGTACATAATTTATAAGTTTTCATATTTTTTTTATATTTACTATGTTTCAATATATATATATATATATATATATATATATATATATATATATGTATGTATGTATATATGTGTGTGTGTGTGCGTGCATATATATATATATATATATATATATATATATATATATATATGTGGAAATATTTAGCTGTAACACAAAAAAAGATTCTTTCAATAATAGCATGAATGCAGTTAATGATATTTGAAATAGGCATCGTGTCTGTTAAGAAATTTGGCCGTCCGCCAAATGACAGGACATCAGTAGAACTATCCGTACTCGATGCCAAATTTGTGCATTGCGTTGTCTATATATTTTGCAAAATGAAATGTGTAAAAAAACCTAGAACAGTTGCAGTAGATATGAGCAGCATGCACGTGTAATATTAATAAATGAATCTACACCTGCTTCAATTATTAAATATGATAGGTTCATAGTGCGTCATACACCTGTTTTGTTCTTAATTTGTTGCCAGAATATTATGAAACTATGATACAGATAATATGAAATGTCGATTTAAATACACTCAGTTTAGTAATTTTGTAGATAAATCGTTCTGCTTGTAATTATTTGTTCTAAAAATTTAAAGTGCTCTCAAAATCAATATTTATCAAAAAGTTTGCGAAATAATCTTTGGATGAGTTTCATAAAAAATAATATAAAGCTTTCTTGTCAATCCTTTTTAGGATTTGTTTGTGGAAGTAGTTAATACTTTTAAGATTTATGAATTAAAAAGTATATTTTTTATTTGAATGGCAAGTGTGTTTATTCTAATATCCTCATTAATTATCCAAAATTAGTTCTGTTCTATCAATAAGTATTCATCTATATATATATATATATATATATATATATATATATATATATATATATATATATATATAAACACACACACAGAGAGCGAGCATTACATTATAACTGTATAATATCACTCATTACACATTTTATAATAGATCTAATTATAATATTATTATTATGCTCGTAAAACAGAAAACTGTCAGAAAAAAAATAAAAAAGTGTACATTAATGCAATTCAATTGCAACCAACACACCCAACGTTTTTGAGCACGTAATATGTAAATGAATGTGTAAACAAAAACCAATGCACTTTCACCTTTTTCGGCGACAATTGTCATACAATGAGTTGTTACATTAAACTTATGAAGTATTTGCAGTACTATTGTGACATTTGCATAACAATTAGTGATTTTTATCATTGACATATCATAAAATATTATGTTCACATCACACGTATCTTGACTGCGTGGCGATTGACTTTCGTTTAATGGAAAGTGTTTATGATAATATTTTTCCGTGTTGAAATATATACCTTTTATGAATATTAGTTTTAAAGCATAGATTTGTTATACCTTATCAGTAGTATTTAAGAACATTGAGATAAAAAATAATAATATCAAAATTAGAAATTCATACAGGTACACATTCGAACTTACATTTCAATAATTAATGCATTTTAAATTTATAGCATAAAATATTTTTTAAAACTGAAAAGTAAATAAAATAATCTTCTATTAAAATTATTAACACTAATTATCAGACATTTCACAGATATTACCGGAATAAAACTAAAACCATAGTTAATAGTAAATATTTTTTTAATTATATGACAAATATTTTTGAAAATTTCATACTGGAATTGCAAATAATCGAAAAAATAAATAACATACGAGGTAAATGTATTATACGAATGGATAACTTGTTTAGTTTTCTTTTTAAAATTATTAGAAAGCATATAAAATATATGTTGTTTGATTGCTTTGAACTTTTTGAAAATATTATCACAACTGCAAACAGAAAAATATTCAATATTTATAAAAAAACTATTTTCTTCAAAACACTACTCTCTGTCTTGTATGATAAATAATATTTATTTATTTTTATAATTTTATTTCAAATTTTTACAGTTTTTATTCAGTGACCTAATTTTGTTTAATGAAAAATTACACAATTAGTTTGTAATGGTTGTGAAATTAAGATTTCAAGTTTTCTGGTAACCTACTTCTTTCAGTAAATGAAGATTACTGAAATAGTTATATATATATATAAGTAAAATATAATATCGAATACAAACTTATTGTATTTTAATAATATATCAAGTTGAAAAGTTGAAACAAGCATCAAAATGTTAAATAAATATAGTATTTTTTTCATAGTATTGTTATAATTGATAGTACGGTTAAAAATATATCACGCTAAAGAATAGTTTAAAAAATCCTTAAAGTATTATATATATATATATAAGATCATTTTTAAAATAACACATAAATTATTGTACATAGGAAGTTCAGGAGTGTTTAATAACACATACACGTTTTGAATAAATTGTTTAGTATTCGAGGAAATATTTAGTCTATATGGAAAGTAATTCCTAGCAGTAATGTGAAAATGCTTCCGTATAGAACTTCCCAGATATTTTTATTGTATTCGTGCGACAATTACATAACGAACATACATACATGTATATATATATATATATATATATATATATATGTGTACATATATAATATAAAAGATAGATATATGAAAATGTATTTGAATGGAAATAATTATTGCGACTTACTTAAATGCTGTCTATTTAATCAGTAATAGAAGGAAAGTTTAGTTATAATTAAAATTCGATAATTATATTTATTTATTCTTATAAAAATCCTTGAAAAATATTTATTATCGCTTACAGAAACTAAACGCATTTCATTAAAAAACATAAATGAAGCGTTTACTTATTAATTAAACATTTTCTAACTATTCATTCATTTGATGTTATCTTAAGAATGTTAATTGTTTTCCAGTGAATCTAGGATATTAGTTCATCAAGTCTCATTGAAATGGAATAAACAATATTATTAATTTTTTTACTATTCAGTCAGTGCAATACAAATCTTTTACGTAAATGTATGAATTTATTGTATTCATTTTTAATTTGTAAATTATCGATAACTTCATTAGGTACAAAGATAATAGTTTTTTTTTTGTATGAACGTATTAATAAATGCTATTTACCTAATATTAAATCTGGAACGAAATAATATTACAATTATAAATTTAAAAAAAACTGAACAGTCATACTATTTTTATTATATATATATATATATATATATATATATATATATATATATATATCACCATGTTTATGTTAAGTGTCCTGAAGTACATTTTTTAAGATGAATTTATAGTATTATATGGAGTAAAATATTATAAACCTCATACCGATTGTAATGTATTAATTACCAAGTTTTATTGGGTATAATTATCATTTATTTTACAAAATGATACAAAATTATTTATCTGTCATTAAAAATACATTTGTTTATTTATTACAATAAATGTATTTCAATTCTATAAAAAGATTACAATTAGGAACAGTACTATCGAAAGTCTTATTGCAAGTATGTTCATATTTTTTGCTTTATTTTGTATGTTGGGTATTTTCTAATTTAACAAATAATACATATTCAAAATCAATAATGATGTACATTTGTATGTATCTTCTTATACATTTTTTCGACAGTTAATAATAAAAATGATTAATTTTTCTATTTTTAGAAAGTATCTTTAATAAAATTAAAGCTGATTTTTAAGAACATAGGCAATCATTTAATTTTCAAGCAATTATATTCTTATTTACTGTATTTTTTTAATAAATTATGTATCGGGGATTTTTAGATACTTTATAATAAAAACAATATAATTTTCTTAATAAACGAATTTGTGTATATTAGCTGTATTTCCTTATATATATTTTCAAGGACTCCCGTTTTAAAATATTCTGAGAATTTTGAATACAATAAGATGATATTAAGTATGATTAAAAGTACATTTACTTGTTTGTAACGAGATGATATCAAAATAATTTAATTAAATCTGATTTGATTATCCTATTATATTTTTTTATAATTATAAAATGATTTTTTTTAATTTCTCACTTCAGTTGATTGAAAATGCAAAGAATTTTCATACTCATATACTTAAATAGAAAAAAATATATGTAATTATATAATTTGTTGGTATTTATCTCACTTTACATGTGCGTGTGAAATTCATGTCTTCATTAATGAAGATACGAATTATAAGAATATTAAAAAAAGACAAAACGAAAAATATCAAAATCAAAAAATATGATATCATTTTTAGCTACTTTATTTTACATCAATAAATAAATACTATAATTTAAAATATTTAAGCACTACTGTAATGAATAGTTGTATTAGTGATTTAATAATTATTTTAAGAAATGACATTTCGGTTTGTTAGTAAAATTAAAAAGAGTGTGAAAATGCCGACATTAATTCTAAGCGAATTTTTAATTATACATTTTTTGTTTCATTACTATAAAATAGATTTGTATATAACAACCGTTTGATGTTTTAAAGTAATCGTATTCATCTGTATATCTCTTTGAAATTATATATTTTATATCTTGGATAAAAATGTATCAAAGAAACATCTTAAGTGAATACCATACTAAAAGGCTATTATATGTGTAGTCTACGAAAAATGAGTATTTTCCTAGAAATATAACAAAAATAGATTAGTATCCAAGAAGCGTATCTTTAAATCTTTTAACATTGCCAGAAGTATATAGTGGTTTCACTTTTTACAAACACACTACAAGTTATAAAAATCAATCGAGCTTTTCCACTTTATAAAAAAATGAAAGAACACTTTTGTGCCAACTGATAATTTTTACATGTTTTTTTTTTTTAAAAAAAAACTGTTAGTTATTTATAAAAGACATGACCTTCCGGATTCATTTCGTGTTCTATTCTTAATCTGTCGTTTAGATTCGGAAATAACAATTATATATTGAATTCTTTTTGATATTCTACCTGTATATTTTTGTTCTGACGAGATTTATTTTTAGTTTCTTATTTCTAATACTGTACAGCCTATTATTATAACACGAGATTAAATAACCACTTTACTAGTTAAAGCTGATTGTCGGTTCCTTAATCATATTTAAAGTCATGTTACTGACTAATTTAAATTTGTTATACAACGTACTCTAGTTTTCATATAAAGATTATACTTACGTGTTCTTTAGTTTTAAAGTTATGTTTTTGAAATATATTAGAATAATTTAAAAAATATGTAGAGCATTCTAAAAGGTATAAATTATAAAGGAATTTATATACTAAATTATATTTAGATAGAAATTAAAATTATGCACATATATATATATGCGTCATTTGATTTTTCATTCATATCTTGAAATATCATTTAAATTAAAATCAATATTTGTGTAAAGAAAATGTTAATATATATATATATATATATATAATGGTTGTGGGATGTTATTATTACATCGGCCGACATATTTTCCAGTATACAGTATTTTTACATGTTGCTAAATATATTTTTCAAAGTTGACTGACCGAATACTAAGATTTAATACAGTTTCCGTTTTGTAATATGCAATTCAAAAATTCACAGAGCATGTAATAAATCGAAGTTTTAGTAACATTTAAGAGAAATTATACAGATAATTTGTATATATATATATATATATATAATTCCAATATTTTTTGTATAATTTCAAAATAATATCATAATTGAAATGAATATGATATTTCTCAGTTCATTCTCAATAAACGTGTATTAGTATTTCCTCCTGATTAGAATAGTGAGATATTAAATGACAATATAAGTTTTAACAAGTGTTCTTTTATAGCTGCCTTTAAATGTTAGAATTAAAACAATACATGCCAATAGAATGTTAATCTAATCACGTACGTTATATAGAAGTATGTCTATATTTTTTCAATTAATCTTGTCTAACTAATATCTAATTAAATAGTTATAAATCAATTGTTTCTGTGTATTTTTTATATACGATAGAAATTTAGTAACAAGTACAAAGGCCATGTGTTTGAACTTAACATTTTATTATATTAATATGATTGTAATTACGTTGTAAGTTATGTTCAATAAGCATATATTAGAAAAACGTTAACTGTTAGTATTTGTATTTATTGGTTAACTTAAATGAGTCAATTGGTAATACATAAGTGTGCAATCCAAACAATTGCGTGAAGAAGTCAAATGATGCAATTAATATCTATGGCTGATTTAAAATAAGATAGCAGAAATTAAACCTTAGTTCGTGTATTGAGAGGAGTTGAGTAAATAATTATAATAGATCTAAGCTTAAATTATTTCTTTAAAAAAATGTTCATTGATTAGAATTTAACTGATGTTTTCTTATAAAAAAGAGTGACAACTTATTGATTACCTAACAAGAAATTTTATTCAGTAAAGAATAACTGTATTAAATCATTAAAGCTTTCTATAAATAAAAATTAATCAATAGTTACTGTACTTATAACCTTGACTTGTATATAGAAACAAATATGTACATTTACTTAATTCATATAATAATATTATTAATAACAATATTATTTAAAGATGGTCACAGAATGATTCAGCAGTATGTCGTAGTTTTTTATAAGGCCAAATAAATTAAATATTCACCGTGAGTATATCTAATAAGCGGCAATTGAATATATCGTAACGACCTTCCAGAAGTTTCCAGACAATTTTGCACGGTGGTCATTTGATGTAATTGAACTTTATATTATTATTAGCTTCAACAGGGAGATGTACGTATGTGCAAGGATCTCCTCACATACATACAGATTGAACGTAGGCGATTAGCAATTATGTTCTATTGTAACTGTTTTGAATTTTATTCATTCGACTTCATTGAGAATCATCTTATCTCATTGTCATCTGTCTTTCAGTACTAGTCTACGTGTTTAACTTGAAATAACAGTTTTCATTTGATCGTGTAACGTTCTGTTCGAAAAAAGTATTTTGTGTTCTTTGAAAAGTTTGAGTACTGTTGTATGTTTGTCAATTCAAAAAAATAATAAACTCAGGGCCATATATATATATAAATATATATATATATATATATATATATATATGTATATATATATATATATATATATATATATATATATATATGCGTGTGCGTGTGTAAATAGATAACATTTATAAATAGATTTTTTATACAACTTATTAAGAGAATTAAATAAAAATAATTTGATATTAACATTTGATATGAACTGAAATAAGACACACATTTTCGACAATGTTTAGTGAATATTCTTGTATTAGTTCAATTATTTTTCGAATATTAATAAAAACCTAGAAAATATATAATTGTTCTGTAAAGAGTTAAGAAACGTAACAGTATCTTTAAAATAGAAAAATAAAATTAAATTCCTTTTTTTATAAACAGTATTAATACTGTTTTTAAGTTATTTCCTAAAGTACAGTTATTATTATCTAAAATCATGGAAAGTTTATAATAAAGTATTCTTATTAAAAAAGATTATTAATATTTTCATTTTTCAATATACTGCTTCATACAAAAGAAGTACATCTTGTGAAAAATATTATTTATTTCAAAAAAAAATATCAGTTTGTAATTTAAGTTACTATTGTGCTTTGTGTATGTATATATATATATATATATACATTTTTAGAAAATCATATTTTAAATATGTTCTTACAAATTGAAAATCCATATTTGACTTTAATTTTGTGTAAAACATTTAAATTTTATTGAATATAAACTCAAGTTAGATAAATTGATTAAATTCCTATGACACTAAATAAACGATTTTAGGTATCAATTTCAAGAAAATTTATTATTTTTTTGTATATAATCAAATATTTACAAGTTTACTACTTATAAACATGTTTTTATATTATTCTATACATCTTCTGCGTTTATTTAGTTTTATTTACAGTTAAGAATCATTTTTAGTAATAAACTATTTGTAAAAGTACATGATTGTAGGAAAAAAATCAGTATTTCATAACGCGAATACTTATAGAAGAGATTATATTATTTTAAAATGTGGTACTATTTTTTTAAAAAAAAATAACTTTTATATATTTGAGTACTTTCTCCCTCTCTATCTATTTAACTATATATATATATATATATATATATATATATATATACATATATATATATATATATATATATATATATATGAGTTATTTCGATGTAATAATAAACTTGGTATATTTTAATTATAGCTTTAAGTCACGTTATTAAAAGGATTTATATTTGTTTCATAGCTAAAAATAAATGTTTTAATACATTTGCATTAAAATATATCTGTATGTAAAATATTCCGTTATTTAATGTTTCAACAAATTGTCTTCTTAATTCAATGGTTCTTAGAATAGCATATCATTCTCATTATCTCTTATTTGAATTAAATTAGTGTAGGCCTTGTTCTGGGTGTTCATAAATTACGTTCACTGATTCTGAAATCACATTTATTTCTAATCAGATGACCTAAAACGAAATGTTTTTAAAATTGTTTAGACTACTTAATGCATTTATATGCGTATTCTGTTTTATTCAAAGCAAATTCGGTTCATTTTCAAAGAAATATCTGCTGAATTGATTGTCGACATGACTTTGGTTCCATGCTGTATTTGTGTGTTATTTGTCAGTACATTGTATTTTTAAATTTTTTATATAAAATTTACTTGTTATAATTTATGTTCCATTAATGTTTTAGTTGTGTAAAATGAATTCGGAAACATTAAGTGCTTTTATGTGTTGTGATATCGATTCTATTATTAAAAGAATTAAATATTTGCAGTTTATTGTGGAATTGTTCGTTTATTTTTCTTTTGTGAAATAATATTATTTTTTTATTTATGAATTGTTTAACTTTTATATAGTTTATACGATTTTAAATAAATGAATAATTAATAAAAGTATTAACAAAAAAGTAGTATAAATATTAGAATTTATAATTTTTTCGTGCATTGATTAAAACAAGTCAGAATTTGTGAATCTTTTAAACGTATTTCACACATATACTCGTATAAGTATCTGTAGCTATTTGAATATCAAGTGTTATTTTCGGAACGATACTTCAGATGCAAAGTATAAAATCATTAAATATACATTGTAAATCTTTTATCATGGAGCAATATTACATTTTTCTAATCAGAAATATATAAATTGCAATCCATGCACTATTATTGTACTTATTTTTTAAAATGATACAACTATATGAATATGTATTATCTCCAATTTTCAAATGATTGAATAAATAGTAAATTTTATGAACATAAGTTACATTAATATTTATAATAATTAAAATTTGAAACCAACTTCTTTTTTTAATGGTTTTAGTACAATTTTAAAATTAAGAAAAATAATATATTTAATTGAATATAAGATACAAATTAAATCATCCTTTTGAATAGAATCGTTTGTATTTGAGTGAATAATTTAATTGGCGTAAAAAACATTGAAAATTTTAAATAGTTAATTATTTTTCAAAATATTTTTTTTATTTTTAATTCTTAAGAAAAGAAGTAAAGTTTTATTAAATAAAAGATCGTTTTTTTTCTATCAAGCAAATAAATATTTTCTTCAATCAGCATGCATGATTTTATCTTTAATCTATTTGTTCTTTGATATATTTCAAATTTTAATCTTTGTTATATATAGTATGAACAGATATTAAAGGAAAAAAATATATAAATCTTTTTGTTTCATTTTGATCGTATAGCTACTATCATTACAAATTGTTACAATAAATGCTGGAGATTAAAAAAAGAATACAGGTTGGGAAGTGTAAAAATCTTTTAATAATTTTATATCAACTATTTTTAGAACCCAAATTCTATTGGTTTCTGACATGTGAAATTATATGTGCTTATTTGTTTCATCATGTAATTGGAATATTAACATTATTTATTAATAGTGCAATCAAAAACGTAGACAGAACATTTTTTATTAAAAATCTAAATATGATTGAATATATATTCCAATGAATTATAACTGGGTATTATTTAATTTCTAATATTCGTTTAAAAAAATATTGTATTTTATATCAAGATTATACAATTTAAATTTGAACAGATTGATATTGGTTTCTAGAACCAAAATTATATTGTTACGAAAACCTTTATAATAACCCCAAAATATATAAAATCTGATGAACGACAGTGATTAGTAATTATTATCCCTATTCTTAAAACATTTAGTCATTAATGAATTAAATACTTATCATAATAATTAATAAGATAGAAGCCACTTCAATATATCAGTAACCAATTGTTTATTTAATCGTGCGTTTACGTTCGTACTTTATGTTTCCAGTTAGGTTTTTCTATTTGATGTAGATAGTTACAGAACAAGTGTTTTGAAATATTTGGAAGGAAACTTTTTTGTATATTTTATTGTTTTTAGTGAATGTATTTGTTTAAAGTTAAAATTAAATCTTATAGTGTTTTAAAATGTTGGATAAACACTTGAAAGAACATAAACAACATGACCAAAGAGTGGATTATGACATGGCTAATGGTAAGAATATTGATAAAAATAAAAAAATAAATATACATCCATTAATTCAAGACTTTTTCGGTGTAATTCTGTTTATTTTTTCTAATTTAATTTCTATATTTTGTCTGTCTTCTTCTATTATAGATTTATTTTTGTAATAAATACACAACCTGTTGAGATGTATATAAATATTAAGTTTATAAATTAAAATCTGAATTTTTTCTCGGAATTTAATATTAAAAATCTCAAGTTCAAATTATTTAATCTTCCCGCAGTGATAGATTTATCTGCTGTATACATTGACATTGAGATTCATTTCGATGTTTATGATTTGCGTAAGATAACGTTTACAAACTTAATGAGAATTAATAATTAATTTTATTTGGGGCGAATTTTTAATATGAAACATGTTAAACTGTTTTTTTAAAGTACAATAAAGCGTTCTCAAAAAAATATATTTTATTTGTTTTGATTGATTAAAAAATAAACGTTATTCTTTAAACTTGTGAATGCCTAATTTATATATGTAAATGATAATAATTAAATTATGTTATTTATATTGCTTTATATGAGTATTTGAGTATAATTGGTAGTTTTTTCTATCACTGATATACATTTTTGTTATGTAAAGTGTCTGTCTATCTATCTGTTCATAAATACGTATATATATATATATATATATATATATATATATATATATATATATAAATAAAGTTACATTTATCCACAAAAACATTGCAAAAAATAATCTATTTGCGAGAATGTTTTTAATCTATTCTAGAATTTTTATATAGACGTACTAACAAATATATTGTGTATATATATATATATATATATATATATATATATATATATATATATATAAATCCATAACGTCAACTTATTTATTTGAGATGTGGCTTCTTTGATACCCAAATATGTTTATTGTTTCATTCGGATACATATACACACTTATAATTGACAAGTAAGCGAACGCGGCGAGTAGGGGCGAAGCCCCCTGGTATATATGTATATAAACATATGTCAGTTGACTATGTTGATATTTAATCTGAAAAACGCAATAAATATATATACATAAATAACAGATCATTGTAAATGAAAATATTTTTTTGTGTAGGAAGTGAGATTATATTTTTTTATCTGAGATTGTAATTACATCTTAGAATAGTGAAGTAAATAAAACACTTGTAAAATGTATCTAACAATCATTTTGTTTATATTTAAACAGTCTTTTCTATTGTTAATTTATTAGTATAAATATGATTCTCAATGTGTAGTCTAGTTTATATAAAGTATAATTTTGTGGGTTGGTCCTATATAAAAAATAATAACAATAAAAAGGTATTTAACATCTAGTTAGTTTTCGGAAACAATTTGTTTATAAGGATGAATAGTTGTATCAAAAAATATTATAAATAAAAGTATTTTTTATGTCATAAACAACTTTAACGTGCTAAAAGTAAAAACTAAGAATATTAAAAAAAAAACAGTTAAATAATAAAGTAAAGAATATATTTTTTATTAAATGTTTTTTTTTCTGAAAAGGGGGCTTTTTTAATATAATAATCGTTTTAGATATGATTTATAGATGCCATTTACCTGTATCAATAGATCATTGATCAGTAAAATCAATAAAATGCATTGTTTTTACTAAAATTCTTATCAATATTTTTCTATTTCATTTTTTTTATATAAATATAGTTTATTCAACTTATATATATATATATATATATAAAGTATATATTATTTTATATTGATTAAAAAAGAGTATTTCATTTTTTAAAATTAATTGTATTAAATATCTTTAGAAAATCAAATCAATAATAAACATTCGTGATTAAACAAAGCGTCTAACAACTCTAAAAATGATTATAGTTCAATGTATTTAATATTAGTGTTATTAATTTTCTTGCAATTTTATCTTTGTGTTTAGTGTTCTTTCTTAATTTGCACAATTTTAAATGTTTGTTTTGTACCTCAAATATTTTTTATGTACAATTTATAGACAAACACTATGTACAATTCCTGAATCCATATATTTTCGTTGAGTTCCTGTTCCCTGTGATTTGTTTTTAGTACAAGATTTTTTTTAAGAAAAATCTTTCACATTTTGTTTATACTATATTAATATTCAATAGTTGTAAAATTGAAATTTCATATAATAGCAAAAAGTAAATACAAAATTTATAACTGATAAATTATGTATTTTCCAATGAGCAGGGGTGTATGTTTTGTCTATTCTTAAAAATATGGTATAGCATCAGTTGGTCAATAAAAAAGTTCTTAGAGATTTCTAAATATGTTTGGTATATTCATGAAAAGATTTCTTTATAAAAGTAGGTGTTTGTATGTAGATATGCTTATATAGTCAAAATCCTTTTGAAAATTCACTTATTATGACTATGAATTCAATGTATCTACGCTCATTATAACTGAATTCAATTAATTACAATCGAACTCTTAATTTCAAATTATTTAAATATGTGGCAGGGTATTAATAAAGAAGTTTCAATATATTAATTACCAAACATGTATATTTCTGAATTTTAAAATATATTTAATTTTAATTTAATTTTTTAATAAAATACCTCATTATGATGATTTCTTAAATATTACAATATACATTGTTAATTAATTAAGTTACTATGCTAAAACTTGTTTAACTTTCCGTCAGTTTATTCCATTAAAGAAGGATATAAATCAAAATTAAATAAATATTATAAACCACTCATATTTTCTGTACAATAATCTTATTTTCAAATACCTGGATAAATGTCTTAAGAACTTGACACATTATGTATATAAATATATATATATATATATATATATATATATATATACATATATATATTTATATATTTATATATATATATATATATATATATATACAAATATGTATGTATATGTATATATGTAGGTATAAACATATACTTACGAACTAAGTTCTAAACAATCAATTTAAAAATAATAATAATATATAAACACTTATAATAAATCTGTCATTTTATCTTCGTATTGTAATAAATAAATGGATTATATCATAAAATATTAATTGCCTTTAATCTGGACCATGATTGTTGACTCGTATAATTCGAAAATTATACATATATTTAGGTTGTATCTATACTTATTGTAATTATACTATATGAAATGACCGCTTTTGATTCATTATATGATTTATTTTATTAAAAATTGTATAAAATACGTCCTATTTAAATGATAAATTAAATACTAAGTACGTATATCTATATAAGTACGTATTTCTATATTAATACTCATCGTTTCTATTAATTTTCTCTTTTTTTCTAGCCATGTCCACGGAATCAGATGATATCAATGAAACGATACAAGAACTACTCAATGGTACAAATGGTAAGTTTTAATTTTCATTAGCATCCAAGGGTAATATTTGGAAAGGTTATCAATTGAATATTATTCATAATGAATAACAATTGTCAATATTGTAATATTTATTGTTTATTGAACAATAAGGTTTTTCCACTAAATATTGATCAGGTGTTATCTGAAATTCATTCTGATTTCATATCAATAAATGGCTATCTCTTAATATTTCAATATATTATTAAAATAATATTTTTTATACATTCTTATAGTTACAAAAGTCAAAGATATGTGTATATTACAAAACATCTGTGCGATACAAATGATTAATTTCTTTACGCATTATTGTTTTAGAATATGTGGAATTTTACTCGATTTTTAAAAGTACGTGAATGATTAAGAAATAGTATCTATTCGAAAATAATTTTACTACATCAAGCTTTTTTATATTTTTTTATTGTGAATTACGAATTTTTTTAAGTAGAAAAAAAGGTTCTTTTTAATGACGAATGTCGGTCATTGAATTACGTTGTATTGAAACTATAAAAAAGTTCTGTCATCTTCGAAGTATTTTTTAAGTTTAATAGTACACTTTTACAATTAATATTTTATATGATTTTAGTTTTTTGAGGAAATTTATATTTTATTTTATGACAATAATATATAATAAATAATAATATATTTAAAATTTTATCTACGATTTATGTACATTACTTAAATAAAATTTTAACTTGATACGTCGCTTTTTAACGAATTTTAAATGTTATTAAATGAATTATTAAATGTTATTTTCTATATAATTATATATTATAAAAAGCTGATAGCCAATGAATCTTCCAAAAATCTGATATAGTAGCGTGCTATTTTTGTTAGATTCATAAAAACTAGAATATCGAGTTAAGATTGTATGAAAGTTGCATAAGCTGATTGGTACAAAGGTATAAAAGATTTAATTGTAAGTTTTTGCATAAAGCTCATGTTTAAAAAATATGCCAATTTGAATGTGCCCATATATATATATATATATATATATATATATATATATATATATATATATATATATATATATATATATAAACCTAGTATTAAGTCGCGTGTCAAATTACCAAACTGCTAGCATAGCTACAAACCTGATAGTAATTAATGTAAATTTATTTGTCTTTAACAAAGCGATAAAGTCGTTTGAACAGTCACCACAAGGTAACGCTGTATATACGGTGAACATACAGTATATTAATGTACCTACATATAAGGTATAAACACCTGAGAATCTGACCATGTTTCACGAATAGATAGACAGGTGGCGAAAGTATCGAAGTAATGCAAATTTTCGCAATGGTGTATCATTTTATTAAGTGCAGAAATTTATTTTTAATACAAATGGTTTTCTAATATCACGTATATAAATATATTTAAATAAAAAGAAGACATAATTATTTTCAAAAGTTTTGATTATTCGAAAGTTTTTTAATATTAATTTAAGAAATATAATGTACTCGCATGTATATTAACTGAAAGAATACGGTCAATTTTTATTCGTTTCCACATGGTTTTATATATTTATTTATTAAGGATTACGATTTTAATTCATTCTATAGATTACAAACTATTAGAAATCGATATTGTGGACGAAATTTAATTTATCTATGAAATAGGAAAAGTCAAATATGAAACAAAGTATTTTTGCACATTTTTGTTACTTTTATTAAATTTGTTAAAGAAATATATTTATTTGGATTATATTTACAATCTAAATATATTTATTTAATTAATAATTAATTAATTTTCTTAATATATTTATTTATTATTTTAATAATAAATGTGTAACTTATTGAAACCTTTTTATAGAAAGTGTATATTTTTACGAACGTAAAATGCACGTTTCCGATCAATAATTTTTCGATTATGAGCTATTAATTTATTTACTTTAAGAAGTGAAGCTGTTAATAATTTCATAATGTCATTTTTAATAAATATCGATTTATCATTATTTAGTTCTCGACGGTTAAGTTCAAGGCTGTATACATTTTATATGCATATTGCATGTTTATATTTCAGTGTTTGTTCTATAATTAGAATAATTGATGCAATTAGTGTCTCTTTATGATGTTACTTGAGGAAATGCAATTTTAATTGAAGGATATGTATTATTATTCAGGATGTGTATAATTATTTACATATTTTGTTTTCAATTAATGTAATTAATATTCTGTAATATTTGTTTCTCGAAATAAATGTTAGAGAATGAGGCAGGGTTTGAAGGGTATTGAACAGTATATTTTGGTTTATCACTTTTTATTATAATGGAATTCTATAGTACTTTTTATGTATACCTTTGTGATAATTATATTCTGATTACTTTTATGAGGTGATTCCATTATTGCGTGTCATAATTATATATATATATATATATGATTATGATTATTCGTAATAATTATTGGCTATGGTTGACATGACTATAACGAATATAATGTTATTTTAACATTTGAATGTATGTACAGAAGAATTTCACAAAATTATGTATGTATAATTTAAAGAACAAGATACGTTCTTCTTTTCAGAACTTCGGAACTTGTTGCTGAATACATTTTTATGTAGTTTAAACACGAATAATCCGCAATACAAATAATCGTACACGAATAATTTGGGTTCTATTGTATTTAAAATTATTTCTTTTTTAAAAAAAGTACTTTTGCTTTTATTTACTTTCTTTCCAGACGATTATTTTTATATAAAAATGTATTTTGCATATTATCAAAATGAAATCATATATGTTGCAATGCTGTGTTTATAATATATTAAAATAATATTTACTGAGTATATTTCACTCAAGATTTGTTTATGAAAATATTGTAATGTTTATCTTCCCTGATAATTAATTCATTAGATACTATTTGTACAAAATTAGAAATGCTAATGTTATTTATCAAAAGATATATTTTACATAAACAGATAAAGTAATAATGTCTAATATTCGTTTTATGACAAGAAGAGTTATTAATAGAGACAAGAGAGTAATTCTTCCTTAATAAAACGATCATCTAGTCTACCTTTACAACATTCTGTGTTGCATATTTTCACGTCACTCTTGGCGCCTTACATCTCGAGGCCAGAAGCTTTAAAGGTTATCGACTTGAGGAACAAGAGATCCGTTGTTTGTAAATTAATATAATCATAAAAGATGATGAATTTTTACATCGATGCGACTGATACAAATATCTGTTAGAACAGTCACAATTGAATATATATTCTTGATTATATATCTGAGTTTTTTTATATTTAAATTAAATCAACAAATTTATTGATCGATTTGGTTTTAATTAGATCTGTTTGTAAAATAACTTTTAGATCAAATGTAAACACACAAAGGTTAGTTATAATTTTTCGTTTAATTTAACTGTTACTCTAGTCAGTTTAATCTCTTATAATAAAGAGTATAAAATTTATTTACTGAAATGTCTAGCATTTTTTATTGGGGAATATCATGTGATTCGATATATTTTTCAATCTTCTAAATATATCTGAATTAATTAATTAATTTCCATTTATACAATATGAACATAGTTTACATTTCATTAATTTCAATAAAATATTTCTTTGTAGTACTTGAACGTAAAAAAACATACATGATTATCCATATCAAGCTCTGCGTCGAATTTCTAGTATTTAACGTTGTGTAATTAATACAGTACAGTGTCGTGTGTTCGTGTCATCTCTGATAGCTGACTAAGTTTATCTCTTATCAGACATTTTCATTGTTTAATGCCACGAGCCAAGCCTCTTATACCCCCTCGGCTCATATAAAACGTCTCATAAAACATTTTATTGTTACTCAGCCACAATATGTGCAGACATTGCGTAGTCAGCATTTCGATTATATGGAAAATAAGTTTGTTTCTTAGAAAAAAAAACACTGCATATATTATGCTCGATGATATAATAAAATGCATATTGCACCAGTAATATCCGGTTGTCGTAAATTATATAACTGAAGATGTAAGAACCTAAGATTATAATTATTTTGAGTTCTTAGATATTTGTAAAAATTGGTTTCAGGTATCATACGAAGAGCATATATACTATGAAATATTAAATTATTTATTTATACTGAACATTGGTTTATTTAATTATTTATATTTCTATTCAAGACTATTCAATAGATTTAAGAAAAAAGAAGATAATTGATTAATTAGAAGTTTAATTTATCAGTATGATTGCTTGCTTGCCAATTTATCATTAATTGAAAACAGTCAATTTATTAGCTTTATTATTATATACATGTTCATTAATAAAACCTAGAAAAGACAAACAAATAACTGAATTACTTATAATTTATAAGAAAAAGTACTCAAAAATAAGTCTTTAACAGAAAAGTTTACATTTGAACTATTCTATTTTTTCTGCATTTCATGTTTGAAATTAGTTTTGTACTGCTAATGATTTTATTATAATTCGGTTAATCACTTGTAATTTTTATTCATTTTGTATTATTTCTGTACTGTATTTGATTACATTTGAAATTTAAATTAGTTTTTAAACGACAATTAACATAAAAAATGATTGATAAGTGTGATAACTTATCACTGTTTCGTTTACATGACCTTTTCCAATCCGGCATAATTGGAAATACTATAATGGAATTTTAGATAGGGAAATACGCATATATCTGTGTATATTGCTTTGCTGAATAGAGACAGAGGTCGAATGATAACCGTGTAGTTCATGTACGGTATAAAATAAAACCCGTTTGAAAATTTTTATGGGCGGATCAGAGATGTTTTTTACTCTGGCGCCGTGTGTGATAAAACGTTGATTGTTTTTTATATTGTGACATACAAGTATGATCAGTTCAGAGTACTATATTTTTTTATTGTTTAATTTGTTTCATATAATTAATATCAATGGATTTATTGTATAATTATTTATTAGTATTCAATGATTGTAAATATAGTAAAAAAGTAATAAGTGTAACTATTTCTAAGAAAGATCTATTAATTAAAATAAATAAGTTTTTCGTTTCAAAAGAGATAACTGCTTCTTTAAAAACATTGCAGTGTTCTTGAGTAATTATGTTATACATTTTAGAACAAATCAATAGAAGTAGCGAAACCAGTTGTAAAAATGTAAATTTATTGTTACAAAAACGGTAATTTATTTTCGTTTTTATTAAAAATACTATTTAACTAAAAAATATTTTTTTTATACAGACGAAGGTTAATTTTCACTAAATTTAACTTGAGATATATTTTATATTAATTATTTTTACTTTGTACCCTACATAATTAATAACTTTGTAGAATACTTGAATATCTAATCTAACAATAATTTTGAAACATATAATAAGTCCTGCAAAAAACACTATTTATTTTTTATACTGTTTCATTCTCATTAAATAAATAATTAATTTAGAATATACAAATCTAAAAGGAGACTTTCCATTCTAAAATAAAAATGTGTTTATAATAAATGTGTTAATACTGTTCAGATCCTTAAATATTGATCAAATACGTGGAAAGAAATATTTTTAAGTATAATTTAGCTTTTAAAATAATACGTTTATTTTTAATTAGTTAACGAATGTTTAGTTTATAATACAATTATCTTAAAAAAACGCTTCTATATCTCAATAAAAGTGTATATTATTATCTACTTTTAAAGGTTGTGTATACATCAAAAAAATGAAATTGAATGTCAATTAAATGAAATGTCACGCTACATAAATAGCATTTATTTTTTAAGATGCCTGGTAACAATCGACAACCAATAACATAAAGTACTTTTTTTAATAAACGTGATTGTTTTTAAAGATTGATCATTTATATATATATATATATATATATATATATATATATATATATATATATATATATATAATTCAATGCTTTGTTCTTTTGATTCAATTAAATCAACTTTCACTGATATCTAAAATAAATACATTCTCTTTACATGTATATTTTTTTAACATCTATTAATTAATATTTGCTGATGTGTACAAGTTTTAATTTATTTTTTCAGTGTCTATATGAAGTGACTGAGCTCTAAGTGCAATGCTCTCTCTGGTGTTTGTATATTGCACAAATTCCTTCTATTGCAAATAATTATATTCTATTTCATTAAAATGATACATACGTTTTAATGAATTGTAATTCACATGTCTGTCCCATGTGCCATTTAACATATTTTTTTTGTATATTTAACAAATAATATGATTGGTAATAAAAAAATCCGGCATATCAGTTTAAACCGTAACTGAAACCACAGAATGGTTTCCGTTTTAGATTTTGAGATAATATTCCAAATGATTTTGAAATTTGTACATATTCATAACTATGTAGTGATGTAAAAATGTTTTATCAACTTTGTTAAATTATAGTATTCCACTAACGAACATTCTTATTATTTTAACAAAATCGTGTTTTGATTTATTTAAATTTTTTCGTTTTTTTTTTTCATTTTATATACGTGTCTTCACAAGAAAGCATGTTTGTTTTGTTAGATAGTAAAGTGTTTATCGTTTTTTCTATATATGAACTTGGGAAATACCGAAAACATATAACTTCTTTATACAATACTAAAAGAAAACATAATTATAAATAATTAACAGAACTTTCTCAAGTATATATTTTAGTTTATTTGCGTAAACAATATTAAACATTATGAGAACAAACTATGTTATAAATCACGTAAAAATGAACAATATTATTATCAAATAAACTTTAAAAAAATATTAATTTAGTCTATGGATATTTTTATAAATTATAAACGTCTTGACAGTTTGTAAATAATTTATCATTTCTTTTCAATCAAGGAGTGGTATTTAAATATTTCTATTGTAAAAAATTATTCATAATTTTTCATTTAGTTTTACGAATTTTGATGCTAAATTTATTAAACATAAATATATGTAAATTATAATTATAAAAAAATTATTTGAATTGAAACAAGAAAAAAACTTTCTGCTTGTTCTAAAAGATAATATTATGGAAATTTGTTGCGGGTTTATTTCCGGGCATACATGTATGTATTATCTAATTAAGGGAACTACTTAGTTTGGTTTGAATTTATAATATAATATGATTATTTTATATTATAATTTATGACCAAAATGTTTTAGTCTTGTGTATACATTAAAATTAATTTGTCATTTTGAAAGAAATGGAAAAAGTTTTAGATTTGAAATCTTTTAATGTATATATATATATATATATACATTGTCTGTATTTTTATGTATATGTGTGAGCCTGTAATAAAAATCGATCAGTAAGCAATTACAGATTTCTTAAAGGAAAAAACCACAGATGGGACACGAGTTTTTCACGAGCTGGAAACTGAATTGTCACGTGACTGGTGGTTTTTCTAACGATATCTGACGACTCGAGTCGTCAAATTGAACTGAGACAATATCTAGAATGAAAAAACAATATTGTCGTTCCAGTTTATGTCGATATATGCTATTGTGCGGCCTAGTTTGCATATTTCTAGTTATTTTGGTGTCACGTTGCGAACACGAGCCTATTTAATGTAACAGCATGACAAGTTGAGAAATCGTATCCGAATGAAAGTGAATCGATTCGTATTTGTATTGGATTCACAAAATTAATATGTTTTATTTTTATTTTCTCGCTTCTTATCTCTATAGCTGTTAATGAACACATGTGGACATAAACACAGTTTATGACGGATTTCACGGTTTGTCGTTCTTAATTGCTTTCTGTTGTTTAATAATGAGAGAAAGTATCGATTAAACTTGATGGGGTTTTTTTAATAAACAGAGTATATTTCTAATAAATATTATACACACCCATACATACATATATATATATATATATATATATATATATATATATATATATATATATGCATGTTTTATAGTAATGTATGTTTTCGTTATATAATAATAAAAGAAACAATTTTTTGTTCTTTTATAAATTAATATATAGTGCATACTTTTTTTAAAATGGAATATACTTTCAATTTAAAATCAGAATTAAATTGACTACAAAATGTGACATTAAACACATTACTTTAGAATAGGAGCATACTGAGAATATAATTAATGCATTTTGAGTTTAAATTTAAAAAGTTTACTACTAAATCCATTTATAACTCTTCAATTGTGTGAACATTGAAAATCTTAGTATAACCATAATGAAATTCTCTGTTTAACTAAATATAGTTTCTGGTAATAGATTCAGATAGATATTTTGTTTTAACTCTTTACAAAGCAGTATCTCTATAATGAAAAAAAATTGCTCAAACGAGTCTATTAAAGACAAGTTTTTTTATTGTATTATAAATTCTATATATTTATTTAATAAAATTTTAATATAGTACGGGATGGCAAGTATTTTACTCAAATACCGAACAAAAATACAGTGAATTTTTATATTTAATATTATTTGAGGAATGTAATATTTTTTTGGAATTAATGATTTAATATTTATATATATATATATATATATATATACATATATATATATATATACATATATATATATATATATATATATATGTATTAAATATGAAAATATAGTATGAAAAAAATAATATATCTCCATTGAAATGTCACTACTGGTTTTACATTTACTTTTCCATTAGCAATTTCATGCAGAGAACAATAGATCTGTCAAACATTCTGAAAAACATATGTGATGTGTTTATTAGAGATATTTTAAATAGTTATAAGTATATTTTATAATATATTTGTGGCGATTAGTTGATTAACACATTTTTAATATTTGTTTTCTGTTCAACTCAATTATTTCGAAGTTGATGATTGACAAACTTAAAGTGGATGTTTGAAAATAAATTAATTAACATATTTTAAATTACATGTCGATCTAACATGTAATACCAACGGTTAGAAATTAAATTCAAGCTTCTAGAAGTTAATTTTCAAGCATATAATGTGTGTGTCTTGTTTTACATCAACTGACAGAATTAATTAATTTTAAAGTAAGGTAACATTTTATTTTTTATTTCTGCTTTAACTACTAGAAGCTAACTCCATGTCATTCTTTAAAATTATTTTTATTTGAACTTATGATACTTTCTAAGGATAATGTTACACGTCTCATACGTATATATATATATATATATATATATATATATATATATATATATTGTTTTATTATATGTCCTTGTATTTTTCTCCGTAATGCGAATATTACATTGGCGGCAATCCAAACAAATCAACCGTTTCTAAAAAGTACCTGAGTAAATTTACTAGCGCCTACGACAGAGACCTCCAAAACTTCGCGGAAGAAAGGCATTCGTACATGTTTTTATCCCTGCAAAAAAAAACGTCGTAAAAATTACGTTTACATATTTTGAATAAACAAGTAATCAAACTAAAGTAGTTGAATGATTGATTGGTGACGTGATGTCAAGGATGATACTGAAGAACTGTCTGGTGATTCTGTTGGATATGAGCCAGCGTCGACACAAACAACCACTGGTGGTCGCGGAAGACAGTCGAAGTTTCTATTACAGTGTCATTTGATTACAGTGTACAATCACGTCTTCATAAGATTCGGCGTCAAATACCCACGCCTCCATGTCGTCAGCTGATGTCATAGAAGATGCGTTATTTGGCTAATAAAAAGAAATAAATTTCATTCGAATAATTGACTTACATGCATACTCTTGACTGATATTTCTTTATGAGATATTATATTTAATAATATAAACATTGACTTTGTTTATTTTCGTCGAAGAAAAAAAATAACATTTTTATTAAAATCTGTCCTACTTTATTCCAAGAATTTTTCAAACAAATATTCTGTACTTTCTTTAACATGACCTTTTATTATGTTAAGAAATGTATTTTTTTATTTAGAAAATGTATTGTTTTCGTGTATTTTTTCTAAGAAAAATACTCTAGACATATATAAAAACATCTCTTACAAAAAACAGCTTGTATTTAATATAATTATTTTTCACAAACCGTGGATTTAAGTCGAATATATATTTAGTAAAAAAACAATTAGATACGCATCAAAGCGTATATAAAAACAAATTATTCAATTATGCATAAATTGGTTAAGAAAGTGATTTTGTAGACTTGAATGAGTTTCGGTTATAAAACTTTAAAAAAACATTAAATTAAAATCGAAATCGAGGATTTAACGAACTCATTGTTTATTTAATTAATTTAATTTATCGAAGTGATAACATCAATTTATAGTGTTCGAATATGACTACTTTCTCAATTAATTTGATAAAATACATATTTAAAAACTTCTATTGTACTCAAGTGTAAATGTACAATTAAATTAAAGCTGTCTTAAAAATTAATTCATTTAGAAGTACTTTATAGCTTTTTTAATGACTATGAAGTTTTATTGTAAATGTATACAAATACATCATTTAATTAGTATTACCTCGTAAAACGTACTTAAAATACAGATTAATGGCATATTATCTAATTTATAGATGTATTATTAGTCTATGCTCATCTCAACTTTTGCAGTTTCATCCAGTACTATTTTCATTTTTAATTTATATATATATATATATATATACACACATCTGTATGTATACATAAAATTAGTCATCTTAAATGATTTTTGGATCCAACGTTACGTAGAACACTAAATATATTTCCACATTGATAATTTTTCTTCAATACCTACCCAAACTATAAAGTTTGCTAGTATAAATATTTAGAACAGATTTAAAACATTTATATTTATTTACGTACGAAACATATGTATCCAATTCTGATTTCCTTGTATTGTGATATTTGTGACAAACGATACATCAAAGCTGGATATATTTAGGTACGAATCTTCTTCGTTTCTTTCTTTATTGATTTGTGTTTGTTTTAAGATGAGTTTTAATTATAGAAGACTTTCATGAAATTAATATCCTTAAAACGTAACCGAATTGCTATTGTTTTAATGAGAAAAGTTATTTATTTGACGATGAAACATTTGTATATATATATATATATATATATATATATATATATATATATATCTGCTTGTATGTATGTATGTACCAATTAAATGAAATACAATCAAAGTTAATGACGAATCAGAAAAAAATCACTTTATTGACGTTCAGTTAGCGTGACGACTAGTTCTTTTAATATTTGATGTGATTATTAACGTTGTCCAGCACAAACATTTGTATTATTATCTAGTCAATATATATATATATATATATATATATATATATATATATATATATATATATATATATATTGTAATAGACACGAGGTCAAAACATGTCGAAATATGTACGTATGTATGCGAAGATCAAGGCAGTTAGGCTATTTGCGCGAACTGTGTTAATAACCTCTTCCTAATTTCTGAGAATTTTTATATAAAACATATTTTATGTAATCAAACGGATGTGAATCATAAGTCATATGAGTAAAACAGGGCACTGTGACATTAAACGTTAATTGAATTAATTAAAAAAGGCATCATTATGTATTAGATTTATGTGTGAAGTGAATCTATACTATTATCAAGTTTGTAGTAAAGTATATTGAATATATTTGTCATATGCTTCGTTATCTTTTCTTCTTATTTAATGACGTTATTTATTTCTTATTTTTTGAGAAATATAACTGAAAAAAAATTATATTGCAACAATTATTTAAAATAATTGAACCAAGACGTTTGATTCAATGCCAATGTCTATTTAATTTATTTATGTCTGAAATAGTTGTCTGATTTTTTTTAATACGCCAGTAACAGTAGACGTATTTTGTAATAAAATGTTATAAATGAAAATAAGCCTAGAATTATACACATTATATATATATATATATATATATATATATACGTGTGTGTGTATGCTTAGTCATAAATAATATACAATATTAAACATTAGTTTAAAATATATTTAAACATATTTATTCATGTAGTATATGTCTGCATGAAGACAGAGTAAAAATATGTCAATTCGTTTTTTAGAACTCTCAAGGCAGATTCTAAATTATGTGCATTTAATTTATAGACTATTCATTTATAAAATGATTAAAACTGAAACCAAAAAAAAATAATTATAAAATACGTATAGTATTGTCAAAAGTACAATAATATTATTTAATAAGTAAACAGTCATATTTATCAATCATTAAATATTGAAATTTATAAAAACATATATATTAAATAACATACAATAAATAAAACATACCTGGAATAAATAAATAATAAATAAACAGCGAAGTACAGTTATAACAAGGAATAAAAAAAATAAAATGAGACTAAATATAGTAAATGGGGATTATTAAATACTCCGAATAATGATTTGTAGAAACTGAATATGTTTCGTAGAATTTATGAGGAAAAAAAATAAAATAAAAAATTAAGAGGAAAAAATATATTGTGAAATCTGCAACATGTAATAAAGATAAAATATAATAAATCTTATATTATCCTTGTACTAGTTACCTATATATATATATATATATATATATATATATATATATATATATATATATATATATATATATATATATATAAACAATAAAAAATATATTTTATGAATTGTAAAGATAAAGTTTTAATTTTATATAGTAATATTAAAAGAACATGCAGGCAAAATAAAAAAGTAAGACTTGAAGATAAACTGCGGAAATTATAAGTTTAATACATTTTAGAAAGGATCTCTTACAATTATATTACTCATTTGTTAAACATTTAAAAATGATAAAAGTAATTATAATTCTTTATAATAAAACATAGATTAAAAATAAAGTAATGTGTGTTATTGAAAGAATATTGATCTTTTGATAATTATATATCTTAATAATTATTATTAAAAACATTTTTTTTATATTTTTAAAATAAGAATGTTTTATTTGATTACTTCTCTATTAATATGTTTCATATATTTTAACTATTTTGATATAGAAAATAGAGTATAAGTTAAATTTTGAAAGGTTTATGTGCGTGATTAGAAAAAAAAACATATACTTAAATTAAAAAAAAATGTACGCATAATATACTTAAATAGTTATTTTTATAAAGGATCTGAAACACATTTTACGCATAAGATACATAAAATATACTTAAAAGAAAACAAGTTGAAGGTTTCATTTCTATTATAAGAACATAGTAGATATTTATGATTTTTAAGAAAAATATTGAGTTCAATTAAATGAAACAATTTACCATCTGCTGCTTTTGCCACATGAAAAAAATATTTTCTATAATTACCGTCAAATGAGTAATTACAGCAGCATAAATATAAGGTCATTTTGCGTAATGTACTGTATCTAATTGACTAGGGTGTTTATATTATAAAAGTATTATGTGAAAATATTGTGTCATTAAAGATATATTTAAAATAATCGCTCATATTTGTCCAAAATATGATCATGAATAATTAAATATCCAAGTATACATTTATATTTATATTTATATATATATATATATATATATATATATATATATATTTATTCGTATACAAAGGATTGTTGAAGTTCAAGGATAATTTAAAACCGATTACACAGAATAAACCAATTAGGCATTAACGTCTCTAATGCATTTATATATTAACCATTTGTTTGCACGACAATTCTGTAAATTAAAAACGCATTATTTGAATGTATTTCAAGCATTCATATTATTTTATATTCTAACATAATGTCGATATAAATATTAAGTAATCTTGTAAAAAATATTAAAATCAAATCAGAAGAAAAAAGATTAGTTATTTTTTTTAATGAGGTCACTGTTTAATTTCGATTCTATTATTGTTTGAATTTTTAATTATTTACAAACCCTTTGAATAATCAGTTAAAATAATACAAAATATCGTACCGAAAGCCAGAAAGAAATTGAATTAGCTAACTAATTCTTTTTTATAATAATCTATATCATTATTTTTATATGAACCGCCATCGCATATAATTTCTTAAGTTTTATTATTTTATATTTTAAGTATTGTTTAATATATATGTTGTTAAACTTAATTATGTTTTTATAAATATAACAACAGTACAAATTATAAAATAAAAATGATATGGAAATATTATTGAGAAATTCTTGAAAATAGACAACGATTTCTTTTGAAATAACGTCTTAAGCTCATTAAAGCAAATCACGAATTTAATTTTTTTACATTTTCGAATAAAGATACTTTTAAATATATGTTTAAAAAAATCGCACGTTATCTGAACTTACACCATTTTATCTTTTGATCAACTTATTTTTTCTTACTTTTTGAAACAATTTGGTAATGCAGAGAGAAATCGATCGCTGTGAAATTGGTACCAAAAAATTAATGTTATTAGAATCTAGGTTTTTAGATAATTACGAAAAAAATTAGAGAAAGTGTAAAATTAAACATTGTGCAAAATACACAATTAAAGGTTGTGTATTGTTGCACGTTATATATATATATATATATATATATATATATATATATATATATATAAATATATATCTAGAATGAAAATTTGTAATGAAAAATTTTTCTTTATTGTTATTTAATAAAAAAAATTATAAACGTAGGTACATTGATAATAGAAAACACGTGAATTCATTTGTTTTAAAGAAAACAATACTTTTAATTAATTATATTTATTTTTATGAAGAAAATAAGATTTTTGAACAATCATAAAAATTATGAAGAGGTATTCTTATAAGAATTCACTAATAGGATAATAAGTTCTTTTTAAAAATCAACTCAACAATAAGAGAATCGTGATTGTAGATAATTAACAAACGTTGTGAGTCATTAATGTGTTTCCTTTCAATTATCTCATAATGTATAAATAATGAAATGATCACCAAATAATACTGAAGAAAATACCAGAACTTCAGATTAATAATACACTAACGATTTGATTTTTCCTTTAATTTTTTTATGTAAATTATAATATATACGTATATAAGTAACCTTTCACGTTAGTAAATTAAATTATACGGTTGTAAAAAAGTCATCCGCTCGAATACTTTAAAATTCAATTAAAGAACGCAAGAAAAAGATAATTTTTCAGGAAAATCTGACATTGGTCATACGTTCGATGCGTAAAAAATATTTTGGCAATGGTTCAGGTTAAATTTTCAATGATCTCACAACTGTGACGTTAAAAATAAAGACATCATTTGATTTGACACAATGCCATGGATAAGACAAAGCTGACTTCTTATTGTCCGTCTTTCTTTTGTATCATTTAACACGCCAAGTATCACGAATGGTGTTCGCCAATTTGTATTGCGTAGCATGGAAAATTCTAATGGTCGCAATGGCTGGCATAAGCTGGTTAATACTGGTAAAGTGTTATTGTTCAGGTATTACTCTTCTAAAAGACAGTTAGGTTAACTGTTGTCGAAGAAGTGACCTCTGTCTGTTATTTTTTTTCTTATTATTTATTTTTCCTTGTTTATGTTTTCGACTTTGAAATGATAATAATACACAGGGATTTTACAAAGACGTGTTAGTTTTAATTACCTGTTCATTGAAATGTATATATATATATATAAAATTAAAGAGATGAAAAGACTGAAAGCTGTTTCAGTCGTCTGTAAATAAATATATACTTTTTATTAATTAAAATATTATTTCAATAACATAATAACGATTATTATATTCTGTTGAAACACGGTAATTTGTTTTGTAACGATATACCTTTTGTTCGAAAAATTTATTTGTTTGCTTATATATTATTGTTATTTCTTTCTATAAAAAATATATATCATATCTATTTATTTAAAATAATTTAATATAAATGTTATTTTCAATATGTTATTCAATATCTATTTTTTAACAAATATATAGTAGTATTTACATAAAAGACGAGTTAAGTTAGATAAGGCTGTCTTCCAGTAATAAAGTAATTGTAATAATATTTTAATGCAATTATTTAAATTGAAATTTAAGAAAAAGAAAGAAAAAAAAAGATTACTTGTATTATAAAAGTTGTACATAGTGTGTAAATATAATTGTTTTATTTATTGAACTTCAGACTTAGCAAAAATAAAGGTTAAAAATTATACAAGCTAACATCAACAATAAACATATCAATTTAGTTATTAAAAAATCACGTGAATAATTATGGTTCACATTGACCTTTAAAATGATTAGAATAGTCACATTTAGAGGTCAAATATTGTAATTTAATATTTTGTCAATAAGAATTAATGACCAATATTATTTTTGCATTTAAAGCAATTGCATAATGTATACATTTATGAAAATGAGTGTATATTTATGTGCGTATGTGCAAAAGTAAAATAAAACAAACATTAATTACCATAAAAAGCTATGTGAAATGAAAATTAAATATACATTTTGTATATTACGAACAGAGTTAATTTCAAATAATATAAACACACTGAAATTTACAATAAAATAAAAAGCGTGAATGTAATAAAAATGTTCTTTATTCAATGTAAAAACGATGTAATTATTTAACTGCGTATTGTTCGTAAAATAATGGCCATTGTTTCGAAAGAATTCATTTAAAAGTTTACAGTCCTGAGATAAAATA
The DNA here is from genome assembly GCA_034766995.1 of Acanthacorydalis orientalis. Classification (NCBI taxonomy): domain Eukaryota; kingdom Metazoa; phylum Arthropoda; class Insecta; order Megaloptera; family Corydalidae; genus Acanthacorydalis; species Acanthacorydalis orientalis. Next base: position 14,552,629 of record CM068323.1, on the reverse strand, counting down.
TCATATTCCTTGAATACATATTCGTGGTTAGCTTATGTCAACTCACGCTGATTCTATATTTTTTACGATGGCATCAATAAATTGAACGTAATTGTTATGATTGCATCTACAATTGTTTTCTGTCAGAGGTTACATTAAAATGATTGTTTATGAGGTGGTGAAAGTGTGCTGAAAACTGATGTACTTGTTTTCTATTCGTTTCAAAAGATTAAATGGTTTGTTTATTTTTTCATTTAGAACAATTTGACCTTATAGATTTTAAATCAGCATACATGTGTGCATTTTTATTCTGCTTTTCAACTGTAAAATCGGCAGAAAATGCATAACTTAATTCTACCCATTATTTTTAACTATTGAATGTATGTAATTGAAAAGTAAAAATAAAAGTTATTAGTTTAACTAGTGAACATTAAGTGAAAATCACTAAAAGCGAAAAGTAAATTATTAATTTTTATTAATTAATCAAACCATCGATACGTGTTATAATCTCATTAAAAATCTGGCATTAATATTAATAACCTTACTTCAGTTATTTTTATTTCTAGTGAGGTTTGATGACTTAAATGTGTAACTACAATATGTAATATAAATATTGACAGGCAACAAATTGAAATATATTACAGAATAAATACAATTTTATAATTACCAATTTTAGATATTGCTTTATATATATATATATATATATATATATATATATATATATATATATATATATATATATAATTGTACAAACTTCTTTACTTGACTTCAATTGGAAAACTTAGTGATCGAAAACGTATGATTACTATTAAAAATGTTCAGTACACTGTTGCCAAATGAATGAAATAGTGTATGTGGCGACAACTTGGTACACTTGAAATATTTGTAGATATAGTAAAAGTTTTGTAAGCTCGCCAATTGTATTTTGTCTTCTACAAAACACTAATGTGATTTCTAGAAAAATCTTGAAATTTCTTAAAATGTTTGTTCACCGATGTTTTAGACGCTTCATTGATATATATATATATATATATATATATATATATATATATATATGTATATATATATATATATATATATAATAATAATAAATAGTATCTTACAGGAACGTAGACAATACACATGCCTGTACAATGTTAAAATAATTTCATGCAAGAGTCGAGTGATGAAAGTAACTGGCATCTTGAAATAGATTATGAATAATTTATGTATTCTTTACTTGTGATCATATTCATATAGTAGTTCCGTTTTGATTTATTTGTCAGGAGACTTAATCAGGATACACATAAGGGTCAATTAAAGAAGACTTGTCTGAATGAATTATATTTCACTTCTTACAATACTTAAGGCTTACAAACCTTTATAAACCTTTAGAACACCTGTGTTTTTAAAATTCTGACAGTCTGCCAAATATTGCATTATTTGAATCAATTCTCTTAGATACATGTATAAAAGTATTTAATCTATGTGAGTAAGTGATTAAAAAATAAAAGTACTAAATTTAGCAAAACATACATGGATGAATAAGTCAACACTTCTGGCGTCATTTATTGTAATGATTAATAAAGCCAAATCTATATGGAAAATATATCCACGGGTATTGTTTCTTTTAAGATGTTTATTTTTGTACATGCTCTTGAATATTTGGCATTTAAATTTAAATTACAGTGCTTGTGACATGTATTAAGAAACATTTGAAAGAATAATCGTTGATAGAGCTTTATGGTATACATCATCTTTCATTAAAAAAAAAGTTTTTCTATTTTGCAAAAATCTGATTAACAAACATTGATTCTGACATAGTTATAAAGTCATTTTAATAAAAAAAGTGTATATTTTCTCTTTAATTGAAAGAGAATAAGAAATGTTGATAATTCGTACACTAAATATTATCTTCTTTCTAGACATAAAAGAAAAATTAATCTAAGAGTATAAATAAACTTGCGAGTTTCTTTGTGTGACAGATATATTCTGTTATAACAAATATGCACTTTATTCTGTTTGTGAAAATATGCAATATGAATGAGAAAAGCTTTCCAAAGTGCAACGTTACAAAATGTTTATTTTTTTAGTTGAATTATTTGTTGATGAAAACTATATATTGCTATGTCTTCTTATAATGTTCAGTTATACTTCAATGTATATGATAAGAGGTTGTTAAATTGAACTAGATAATTATCTAAAAAATCCTTATAAAAATTTATATAACATTTACTAGAAAAAGAAAAAGCAACACTATTTTTTTTACTGTGACTATTATGTTTTTTGATATTTTTCTTCTGTATAAACTTTCTATTGAATACCTTATAGAAAATTTAATTTCGTATAATAAAGAGTAAATAATAATCATTTATAATAAAACAAAATAAAAAGTAAGAACACATTAAATTTTATATAAATTATTGATTCTATATGAGAATGATTCATATTAAGATTTTTCAAATTTTCTATCCTGTACTTAAAAAATTAATACTTGGGGTTTTACAAGGAGATGTATAGTCGTAAAACATAACAATCTGTTTTAAATATTATGATATTTCCTAGTTGTTGACGTCAATGGCGTTAGAGCATATTTCAATATAAACAAAACAAAAAATGTTAATAAAAAGTCCTATTTTTTTAATCAATGTAGTAAATATTGTTGTATTATATTTAAATAAAAACAATGATCTGTTATAAAATAACGCATTAATAACCTTGAACATGTCAAATCAAATAAGATATGAGTCCATTTTCGTCCATGATATCAATTCGTTCGAAAAATTTCGCAAATAATGGCAGTAAAAAAGTGTTTATTGATCGAGAGTAATAAAAACTTCATGTTAAATCTATGTATGATAATGTGCGCCAGCATTTGACTCATCAACATATGTATGTTCTGTCTGTTTTTTTTATTTTTCATTCATTAGAAATATTGTGACGTAATATCAAATCCCCATTTTCGTTAGTGAATACATTTAAATAAAATTATGTTGTAAAAACACACTTTCGGTAAAAACATTTTTTTGTCTTTATGTACAGACTTTCATTTATTGTTTGGGTTATTTTTTCGATCTAAATTATACTAGTTATTTCGAGACAACGTTTTTAATTATGGTATGTTGCTCTTACTCTGATTTTTTTAAATCAATCCAATATAATTAAAACTAATTCTGTTTAAGAATATTAATTCAAGTAAACATTTTTTTAACTTATGAAGCACCAGTAAAATATATGGTATGTATGTACGTATTTGTGTGTTTTATAAACAACAAATCATAAATATGTATGAATAAACATCAATTGTTATTTAATTAAAGAAATATACTTAAAAGAAACACTAATTAAATTTTCTGTTTCAGGTTCGGAACTTTCGTCTTTATCCCACGTCGGTGAGTCGAATACTTTCATTTCGTTACAAATAGACATGCAAGTAATAAAATATTTACAATTGTACGGTTTCCTTATACGTTTCATATATGTTGAACACGTTTCGACAAATCATTTCGTGAAATGTTAATTTATTTGACGTATTCAGTACATTACAAATCATTTTTAACACGGAAGTCGTTCATTGTCTAACACCTAAGGACAAGGTTGAACATTCAGCATTGTTTTTATTAGATCTTATGTTTCGACATTGAGTTAAGAAACTATGTTCTGTGCTATTAGATTAATATTATGACTTGTTTGGAAATAAAGATAGCATCTTTACATTACAACTAATCCTCTGGTATAAACTCATAAATCTTATATAGTGGTTTATTTTTGAGTAGACAAATTTTGAATCATTATCTTTCACTGAACAAATATGAAATAGAAATTTTAAAAGGTATCTTCGTAAGTTAAAGTAATTTATTGTTAAATGCTAGAAAAGTCTTATCTATTTTACATTATTATAATTATGTAAATTTATTCTATTTAATTACATTTTTCTGTTTGTTTTATTCTGCTTTATGTTTGTTATCGTTATATTTTATAATTATTATATAAATTAGTAATTATAAACTATAATTCAACAAATGTACATTTTAATAAAATTTATAAATATATAATTATTTTAATTTTGATATCATTAAATGATATTAAAACAATAAATTGATGACATAAATGTTTTTTATAGCTAAAAGTATTTTAAAATCCATTAAATTAATACGTTTTACGTTGTAAAATATTTTTAAGTCTTTCTAAGTAATTCATAACCATTAAATGGGTTTTTATTAATTAGTAATTAATACTTTCAAGAGATAATGTGCTATATACAAAATTAATATATCTACTTATTAACACTTTATATGATAATTTCTTATAATTAGAATACACGAATATTGAACTTGGTCCATTTTGTTTTCCGATTTAACTGTAAAAATATTAGTCGTGTCTGTAAGCACGTAAGCATCGTATTTGAATCTGTTTTCAATGAATATATAATGTATAACAAGTTGTTGATATGGATGAGAATATGTTTATAGTTCATTATACTTGTACTTAAAATGTCAGCAACTATATAAAGATCGTTTCACGTAAAAAGGAATAGCTCTGAGTTGATGAAACGTGCCATAGATTAAGAATTTAAAAATACAGTTGTTTCCCATGCCGGTAAAAATATGTTTGAGGAATTTAAATTGATTTTTGAATAATATAAACTAAACATTAAATAATTTATATATTATTATATAAGTTCAGAAAAGTTTCAAAATATAATATAATTCTATAGTAATATTAAAAAATAATAATCTAATTGCAGCACTCAGTATTTATACTGTAAATTAACAAGAGGCATCTTGTTATTTCAGACTCGTCGGTTATAAAAACAAAACATGACTTCCTGTATAATTAACATCATTTCTATTTAAAAATAATTATCATTCACAGCGTTTTCGTACGCATCGAGATCCGAACACGCGATATTGTTATTGAGCACATATCAATCAGACGTTCATGTACATCGAAGTGAAACGGTTCAATAGATCGAGGGCTCGGTTTGCGAATCAGGTTTCTTTTTTGTATTGTTTCGATTCGCACTAAATCATTTGGATCAATTGTCGAGTCGCAAACAGTTGGAGACAATTAACACGATTGTCAGCTGCTACATTGACGAGAAATGAAACTTGGTCAATATTGATTCGCCACAAATAAATGATTCAGAACATCGTTCACTGTTCCATATTTCTCTTGTTGCCGGAAATATATTTTGGGGTTTAGTGCCAGTTTCATTCTATTTATGTTTGAATTTCCGTAATTTCTCTTATACAGGTATACTTAAAATGATAATTTATTAATGAAATATATTCTTTGTATACACACACAATACGAATATATATATATATATATATATATATATATATATATATATATATATCATCAGCAGCAACCCATTTCAATCTACTGCTCGATAAAGGCCTCTTCTATGATTTTTCATTTTGTATGATTGAATGTCTGTCTTTTCCACTGATTTTCGATAAAAATTTTAATTTCTTTATCCCACCTATCTATTAGTCTCTTTCTTGTATATATGTATATATATATATATATATATATATATATATATATATGATTTCATATTTAATCGAAAACAAAATTGATCAAAAACAATAAGTTATATATTTTTCTATTTCAAGTAATTTTCTATTAATTCAGATTTAAAGAAAAATGTATTTTACTTTGATTCTATAAATATTAAACGGAATATGAAATAAAATAATTCTTACTTACAATTATAAATATATCTTAATCAAAATCTCTTTCCTGGCTGATCGTTATTAATCGTGTATTTATTTCGATAATCATAATTTTATAAAAAGTATATGTACTTCTTATAATAATAATATTGCTTCCTTAATGGTAGATTAACTTTGTAATCATTCTGTTTCAGATGTGTAGATATTTTTAATATTGTTTAGAAAGTTATTACACTTTTTTATAAATAAAAGTTATGTAAGGCTACAATAATATTCAATCATTATTTTGTTATGCTGACCTTTGTCTTGTATGAAAAACATCTGAAAGAAAATAATTGTTAAAAACACCTTGATATTATTTATTATTAATCAAACAAGCATGCGAATATCATTAAAACATTTTAACTCGATAAAAATCAAGAAAAATGAATTATATGTTTTTGTAATACGTTGAAATTATAGCGCAGCAAACATTTGAATCCTTTTTGTTAATAGTAATCATTTATTTTTCTCGCATGTTAATAACTATAATACACGTATAGACAAAGCAATGTAAAAACTACTTTATATATATATATATATATACTCGTATATATATATATTTGTGTGTGTGTGTGTTTTCCAAAGAAAAGCAGAAATACATTGTATTTATTATGTATTCTAAAATTTTCAGAATCACGATACTACTTTTTTATTTTTCTAATATACATCAACGTACATCGGTAAAAATATTTAATTTCGAATAAGTATACAGAACTAGTTTTAAAGATTATAAATTAAAATAATATCACTAATTTTATTTTTCAAATTTATTTTTGAATTAATTTTATCAAAAATAAATTCATATATTTTTTGAATTTTATTTTTATATCATAAAAATTACCAAGCAAAAATATCTTTACACATATATATATATATATATATATATATATATATATATATATAAACTGGTATTTTAATCACGTTTATTGCAGCAATTGGATATCTAAAAGTAGAATGACCTAATACAACAATATCCTTCGCGCGATGAAAATGATACGTTTATCATGTCTAATTTATAAGACATCACGTTTATATCCACGTTACTACAGGATTATAACTAACCTATCTTCATTGTATTATCAGAGCGTTTTCTATTAAACAGACATCTGTGCACGATGTCTTCTTCATTTCATTACATTTGTCTGTCTGTCATGTACAAAACAGTACTAACTGATTTGTACAGTAACACAAAGTCAAAATATGTGATAGATAACACTGTTAATTACAGTTTCTTTGCATTCATTGAATAACTTTATTATCGGGGTTAATTATAATTAAAATTTAAGAAAAAAACAATCTATTTTAAACACTACGTAGAATTCATATTGATACATTTTCTTATAAATCATTATTATCAAATCTATTTTAAGATTTGATTATATCTTTTTGAAAGTGTAGGAGGACAAGTAAATAAGCTGGATCTCAAGTTTTATGAAATGTTTTTATACATTTTTATAGTATTTATTTTATTGGATTGACACTGAAGGTATACGTAATTATAATAGAAAGGTTTTACGACAAAAATATTGTATAAATGACGTTTCTTTTACAGTCCTCTTATATAAATAATCAATTTATTGTATAATGAATACTCATCAAATACGAAAAGCTTTCTTTTTTTGATATACTTAAGAAAGAACTATTTTTTTTAAATACATAAATATCAAAATAGACATTTGTAATAAAAACGTGTATTCGTGGCTAGTGTATTAAAATATTCAAGACAGTTAAATAATTTAATAAATTACTATTCTGAATATTTAAAAAAGTTGTATCACCGATATACTAAGATTATGTTTTGAATATAAATTATTTATGTAAAAAAATTAAAATGATAAAGATAAATAACTCGTTAAAAATTAAAATACATTTAATCACCGGTGGTTTTCAGGCTATCAAAACGTGATAATTTATTTATATGGAAAGAAAGCAATGTGTGAAATCAGGTCTGTGATAAAATTATGAAAATCATAATAACGCATGCATCAATGACTCTCACAAAACATAACTCTATAGATAGAAATAAATCTGAAACCTGACCTGCTGACAAAGTATGACACGCGCTGAGTAAAAAGTAGGAATATAATACTTTATGAACGCAATTCTAATTGAAACTGTCTGGAAACTGAATCAGAGATTAGCAATCATAAAAGAAATCACATTATTTGGCACGTGTATTATACGCAGTACCTTTGTTCGATGTCGCATTAATAATTCTAACCGTGTTCATTAACTTTTTAATATGTTCGATTGTGTATACACCAATAAATGCTTCGTTTGAAACTTCTATGATCACGATGAATATAGCTTGCATGTTTATTTCACTGTTTTAATTATTTGTAACAAATATATTTGGAGATATGTAAATATTTGGTTTATTCGAAAAGAAATGTTTTACCAAGTATAAATATCTATTTATATAATTGTATTTATGGTACGATTTTTTAATTATATATAATTATTTTTGGAAATGATTAATTAATATTCGATAAAATCATTATTAGAATTTCCAAATTATGAATTACTATTTTTATATAAAAAGAAAAATTAATGATAATTATTTTTCTTTATAAATATTGTACCTTGTCTAAAGTAATAAAACTAAAAATATCCAATCACAATTAAACGCAGAATGTAAATCAATACTGAAGACTAAAATATTAGATATTGACGTAGTCTAAAATCCCAAGAATCAATCAATCAAGAGGAGAGTGCAATTTGTGTTATTAAATTAAAAATGATTGATATTGTCTCATGAAAGAAGGGATAATTGAGTTTTTTTTAAACAAAACATACCCTGTACCAATAACTTATAGTTTTGATTATCTTTTTATTAAAAATGTCCATTTCTTTATAAAAAATAATTAAATTAATATTCAAATTAGTAAAATAGAAGATACATTTACTAATATTTGTGAAAATATTTTTATATGCCTTTTGTTATAATAGTAGTCTTTAATAATTAGATGGTTTTTAATCGTATAGAATGAAAAATAATAAAATAATTGAGCTATTAATCAATTAAAATAAAGTATTATTTACTATATAAAAATATTTTTTTTCTTTCCTTTACAATTTATTAATTTTGATCTTTGAAATTTCTCAATTGATTTTTATTGAATGAATAAAACTTTTATTATGATTCCAACAAAATATCAAAAATAAATTTAGACTAAACGTTCTATAATTAAATTAACAATCATTACACTCAACTCTGTGTAGTAAATGCGTACCATAAAACATTCAAATACAAAACGAGTGCCAAGCTTAAAGGTGACACTAAAATTACTCTTGTTTGTGTACTATATGTCTGCAAGTATTTTCGTTCAATACATTACACGGAATCATTTGTTCTATAACAGCACCGAACTAAAAACATAATGTATATAGATAAATTTAGTGTAGGAGATGTTTTGCATTCTTGTCTGTTATAAATACCGTCCAATTATTTCACGATGTCAACATGAACTTTTTTCAATTTCGATTTATTTTCAAGTTTTGTATATTTCATTTTACTAAATTTCAAAATATTTTGATTTCTTATACGTTATATAAAATGTCTTTCACATAGAATATACAATATACTTTGTAAAAAAATCGGCTCAATAAACATCAATTGAAATAGTATAATTTAATGTAAATAGAGGAACTACCTTAAATCAACATTTTTTAAAAATAGATATAAAAGAATTTAAAAAACTATAATTAGATGTAAGAAATGTTATGAATCATTCGAACTGTGTATATGATATACTTCAGAAAATTAGTATATAATAATTTTATATAAAATTTAATTCTGTCTTGTAACAATTTAACAAAACATTGCAATTAAAAATATAATTCTGTAATATTTAAAAAAATATTTAGGAATTTTCTTGTTGTTAAACTGTTTGTTTAAATCTAAATAATAAAATAGAAAAATAAAGGTCATCCTTTGTTACTGCGCAATATTTTCAATACCGACAATAAAATGAAATTGTAACTAATATGAAAGTTATTACTATTATTTGATAAAGTTTACTTAAAATGTTATATCTATAGGACTTTATAATGCGTGAAAACTGATATTTAAAATACTAAATTTTATATAAAATCTAATTGTTAATACGAAAAATTTGAATTAGTAACTAAGGAACTGTGTTGAAATGTAAAAGCATTTAATTAAATAATTAATTATTTTTTTTAAAAAAATACTAACATATATATATATATATATACTAAATAAATAATGAATATATTTATATTAAAAAATAATGAAAAAATTTATATATAAAGAACAGTTTTTATAATTTTCAAAAAAAATAATTCATGAGCTATTCAGAATTATATATATATATCTATCATTCTCTCATAAAGATAAAAAATATATGAAAACAATAAACAATGAGAAGAATTTCAAATAAATAGTACAGCATTTTTAATATAAGATCTTACATTTCTTAAAAAAAATAATTTCGAGTAAATGTGTGTTTCTAAAATATATACAATAATATTTTCAGTTTTCTCCCAAAAATTCTTAATGTAAAAATAAAACAATGTATTTTGATTTATATACAAAGAAAAGGTTAAAATACTAAAACATAACAATAAATAAGAAGATATATACAGTGTATTTTCAGACATTCCTGTTTTATTGTTTTGAAAACTCATCAGATACTATATAGAACATCGGATGATTAATTAAGATCTAATAATAACTGATATAATAATTGGGTAAATCTTTTATTGGACTAAAAATAGATATCAATAAATGTACATATATTCATGTTTCCGTAGGCGTTAGTTTATTTTTATCTCACTGTAGGTAAAACAATTTCATTATCAAAATAAATCAATCCATTCAGCATAAACAATATTTTATATAATGTATTGTTGCTATATATGTCCTGGTATCGAACTAAAATAGAAATTCTATTGTACATTTCTAATAATAATCTTCACTCACGCATAGTCATTTATACATACATATATATATATATATATATATATATATATATATATATATATATGTATATGTATATATATACATACAAATAAATTTTGTTTTCATTCAAAAATACATGTCACAACAACCCTTAAAAATGAATCAATATTATTTTTGTACTTGTAATGTACAACTGAAATTTATTACCCAAACATACTACTATTTGTGTAATAAACGCTTTTTATTTGATTTCAAATCAATTAAATGTCCTTGAAAAGGAGAAACTTATTTTAAAAAAATGTATTTTTAAGTATCTTTTGATTTTTTTTTGTATATAACTGTGGTACGAATACACATGTTAATTTTGAAAAAATAAAACACAATAAAAAGTCATATTTGTTTTGTACATATTTTTTATTATGCTACAAATCTAATGTATTAATTTATATGACAGTAATAAATTAAGAAAGGAAATAAAGCCAAATTTACTACCTCGGATTATAATTTATAAAAAAATAATGTAATAAAAAGATCATTAATAAATAGTGAGTAAAACGGTTTTGGTTTTATCTGGCTTTTAAAATGTTTACTTTTTGTTTTAAACATATATGAGAAATTCAAATAGAACATTGAAATTAGTATAAATGAGATATTAAGTTAATTATCTAATTTATATTTTCAATTTTTTTAATTTATATTACTTCACTTAAATGACGAATCACAAATGATTTATTTTTATTTAATATAATCATTGTCAGTTATTAAAAGTTTTAAAATTATTAAATATATTTACTTTTTTAAACAAATTTAATTAATTTAAAAATAAAAATTAAAAATTATAATTGTGTATGAAATAATTGTGAATTAAAAAGCTTGTGTTTTATGTTTTCTACATGATTTATATTGAAGGAACTTGTAATAATTTCTCAAAATCGCTCAAACAAAATAAAGAATAATATATTGCTTATAATGTGAATTAATCTTACGAAGTATAAGTTATTATCGTTTTCAAATAAATTTCAATATTTTTATCATTGTTTTGCTGTATTGTCAAAAATATTAATGTAATTTTTAATTCATGCAGAAATATTTATTACTTTTTTTACATATATACTTATTTCTTATTATATATAAAATTTGTTTACATTTAAATAGATTTTTTGATTAAAAAAATAAATAAATATCAATAAATAAAACAGTATATCAGATATATAATTATGATTTATTTTATTTTTATATAATTCTAAATAAATATAATATGTATTAAAATAACGTACTATTTATGTATTCTGTCTAGAATAGCATTTGTGAACGTATATTAATTAATTTAATACGAATGAAAATTGTAATTTAGATAACACTTTGCATCATTTTATTAGAAGGAAAACAAATATATAAAAACATAACCTTCTCAAATATTTAATATTAGAATAAGGATATGAATAGAACAAATTTGCTTCAAGGATAAACCTACACATTAGAATCAACCTTCAAGGATTGGTATACAAATGAATAAATGATTTAATTTCAAATGAACTTGTCAAAAAAATCACTTTGCTAATTAGTAAAGGAAGTAATTATAAAAAACAACACTAAATACGAAACTCGATTATTAATTTTGTAAATTGTAAATCATATCCTTAATTAATTTCATTCAATTTATATTTTGGAAAAAGTAAACTTTTTTTCTTTTTTTAAATAGTATAAATACATTTTTCTAGATATGTTCCCAAATATTTTCCTTATATATATATATATATATATATATATATATATATATATATATGTATATATATATATATATATATACATTTATCTATATATATATATATATATATATATATATATATGAATGTGAGTGTACGAACTAAATTGAGAATTAATATAGTGCAGTCATTTTGAAATCAATCAGTGTTCTCATATTGCGGTAAATGGAAAGATACTTGAAAAATATGCACAAACAACATTGGTTCTAACTGGATATATCTTAAGAATTGTGCATTGTCATTGTACACTTCCACGTTAATAGAAACGTTTCACTAACAGTGGATTCATTCCATTGTATATTTATTTACATGCTTGTAAATTTGGTAAATGTTGTAGATAAAATCTTTACAATTTATTATTTAATTTGAATGATTTAAGAGATGTGTAACACTGTCCTTATTTACATGAATAATTAAAAGTGGAATAATTTCCATAGTTTTGTTGACGTTTCAAATTATGATGTGTTTTTTTATGTACTCGAGTATTAGAATCTTATATGAAATGGAAAATGTAATAAAATTTGTTAATGCTACCTGGATTTCGTCATTATTAAATGATTAACTGTTTTTTGACACGTAGTTTTGTAAAAAAATATTTTAGATGCAAATATTTTATAGCCTTCTCTATCATAGTTTTTTTTAATGTATGAACATTTTAGTTTATAAAAATATTTGAATAGTTTAAATAATTTTTTCGTTTATATCGGATGTCAATTTACACTCTCAATATATTTGCTTCTTTTTTAAATATTATATTTAAATACCTTTTAATACATTTAGTTATTATTACAATTAATTCAAAATGATATTTATTATAAATAAAAATACATCGTTTCATAACAAGTTCGTAGAAGTGTAATAAAATTTTTGAAACGCGTATTATTTCTTTATCGAAGCTGAAGTTCATTTTATTGATTATTTAATTCTCAATAAAATTTAAGAGTAATTTATTTTATGTAAACATTGTATAAGATAAATTTATCTGTTTTGAAACACAGATGTGCAAACGATAAAATCTTTTTAAACAAATTTTAATTTAAAAAAGATTTACAATTTCTGTTGACATTTATTATTTTTTATATTTATACGAAAATAAAGAGAGAGGGGAATTGATATTTAAAAAAGATAGATACTTAAAAAATAATAAATATAATTTAAATACATATGTATATATATATACATATATATATATATATATATATATATATATATATATATATCCGAATTATATTTAATGAATTAACTATCGAAGGAAGAAATTATCTCAAATTATTAATAGTTCACGATTGTACTAGAATTCTAAAATTATCGTACTAAAAATAAATTAATTTCATAAAGTCATAAATTTCCTTAACATTGACATTAAGGTTAAATATGTGTTGAGGTCAACGTACTTGATAAATAGTGTTTATGCAGTATATTTCGTTTTTATAAGTTATATAGTTTAGTTTCATGTTAAATAGAACGATTGCATTATTACTTTCAGTTAAAAGAAAAATATGCTTAATTACTAAAAAGGTGTAGCAAACAATTAGAAAAATTTGCTGAACGAATTAAAAATCAGTAGGAAACGTTTAGCAAAAACTTAGAATGATTAATGTTAATTGTTTCCGTGATATATTAGTCTAAATTACAAGAACAGAAAACAAGTGGAGTTTTTTCGAATAGCAACTCATTCATAAATACACACACAGAGTTATATATATATATATATAATTTTTACACATAGTAACTGACAAAAACATGACACATAGTGACAGAAATTAAATTATATGTTTTAATTAGTGTTAAATTATTCACAAACAAATTCCACACTAGATATTTGATATTTTAATTCTTTTTTAGCCATGAATATATTAAATAAATTCCGTATATAAATGACCAATATTTTTATACAAATTATATTAATTTTTATTTTATGTTATTCATCAATTCTATCAGAATTTATAATAAATCATAACAGTTTTTAATTAAATCAATAGAGATTAAAATTGTTATTAGAATATATTTTATAAAAAAAAACACCTAATACTGTTTCATAACAAAGAATCAGATGAAAAGTAATACATTTAATAAATAGATATATTATCGTAAATATATATATATATATATATATATATATATATATATATATATATATATATATATATTTGTATGATCCTATCAGTTAAAAAGAGTAAAATGTTGAAATTATGTTCTTTCTTAAAAAGTCGTACTAGTTCTACGTTTTGTTGTTTTTTACTTATTGAAAAAATCATGTAAATAAAAAAATCAAAAACAATCACTGGAAAAATGATCATTTTCAGTATAATCAGAATAATAACAACTTTAATATGAAATGAGATTCGATAATTTAAGCGACTTGAAGTAATAATTATGATTATGAATAGTTTATTTGAAATAAACTGTAATAAATTAAATACTGCTACTAAATACTACGTATATATAAAAAGAGTTAATTATTTTGATAAAAATCCTCAGTGAAATGCCTCTATAACAATTTTTATTCTGCCATTTGAATTTATTAATAGGTGTTAATGTATATCTGAAACTGTTACAAAAAAATACCTTTTGTTAATTAGAGAACAATAAGAAAACTTAACATTCATTGTGTAATAGTTTATTATAGGAACATTAACTGTATTAAAACAATGTATTGAAAACTAATTTAAAAAGATTGCTTATTGAATTTATATAAACAATATGTATAAACATTATTTGTGTGTATATTATGTGGATAGAAAAAGAATGGTAAACATATTAAGACCGTATTTTTTATGGACGATAAATATTGTTTTTGTATTGTATTTGTTGAATAATATGGCAAATATGTTATACGTCAATTATTCTCTTATAAAAAACACATCATTAATCTTGTATATATGCGTTGTGTATTCCGAAACTGATTATTTAACTTATTGAATAATATTTTCATTATATTCGAGGGAAAATATTTATGAACTGTTTATTATTTCATTGACTTGAAATGCATTGAAATCTATTTACATGGTATTGATTATTTATTACATGCCAATTTGTTTAAATGCGTCATCGATGTTGTCTGATTGAATAATAGACAACTATTTACGACCAAGTACTTCATCATAGTTTTAATAAAGGAAATATATCTGTACATTTGAATCTAATCAATAATTGATAGATTTCACATAGAAATATGAAACCTATATTCTGTGTTTTTACAAGTTATATCGAAACATTACGTCATAACGTTCTAGAGGAAATAAAAACTAGCGCAGAAAACTTGTAAAATGAAATACGATTGACGCGTGTATTCATGAAAGAACAACTACGTTTGCTATTCTTTTAAAACGTACGATATGTCTAAATTTACTAAAACCAAATTATGTAGTTTTTTGTCAATAGCAAAAAAACAATACGTTGTATATTATTACCATAAAGATAATGTCGTAGTTTAAATTCATTGATTTTTATCTGACATTTAATAACGTCACCGATTGTCGATGACGTATAAAGGTACACAATATTGACGTAATTGTTCGTAGGTAGTCTACATATAGATGTGTGCAATTTTTGTCACAGTGAAAAATTTGTTTTCACGCAGAATGTATGCTTTCTCGTGTGCGAAATATTTCGATGAAAACTTGGCATACTATTATTGTAATTACAGATTGACGCAAGAACATGTTTTTGTTGAAATAGTTACGATTGTTTTCATAACATTTGATTTGAATTACATTAAATCAAGTACTGTGGATAATGAACTAGTTTAAATCAAAACATTGTCAGTAATTCTGGAATAAATGTCATTTCGAGTTGTTGGGTACAAATTCGATGTATATTTTTATGTATCATAAATATGTTTATGACTGACTATGAGTTTCAATAAAAATATCAATAAAAATAGTCGTTTTAATATAAAACGATTAGTTTTGAATAAAATAAATGTTTTCAACAAATTAATAAATATACCGACAATGATCATAAAAAGAGTTTTTCTCATAAAATGTTATAAAAACTTCAAATTTTCAATGTTAATGTAAGTTTTTAATCTCGAAAATTGTATGTTTTATATTTTCTTTTAGTAGAAGTTAAAGTAAATCAATAACTAATCAATCTTTAATGATATCTTATTTAATTTTTTAACGTTTAAAAATAAATTGTCTCTTTAGGGAAATTGTTCAGTTAGTATAGAAAAAATACGGTTTTCAAGGCATTGTCATCATAAATATACTAAATTATTCTATCGATCGTGAGAGCTTATTTCTTTATTGCTTTCTATGATATTTTATTGGAAACAGTTAATAAAGTGATTTGTGTTTTTCTTTGTAATCTGAAATGTTTAATATATGGATGAGTATATATATATATATATGTATATATATAAATATCTCAAATATAAGATTAGAAATTTTATGTGGGAAATTCTTTATTAAAAACTAAAGACTATTTAGAAAAACATGGAAAAATAAGAGAACTATTATTTATTTGAAAAACAATACCATTAGGGTTAAAATTTGTATCCAGTACTTATCAATATATATATATATATATATATATATATATTTATATATATATATATATATATATATATATATATATATATATATATATATACCGGCGCAGTTCCTACTGTATTCACAAATACTGATTTATATGTAAATACATATATGATTACGACCTTATAAACATTATTAACGTGAAAACATGTAATTTTCATGTCACGTTCAAGCATGATTAAACATAAACGTGATCTATGTGTACACAGAATTTCGATATTTTCTATGTAACAAAACTTGTGTAGTTCACACGCAGTTTTATTTTTGGTAATTTAAAAAACACACACACGCACATATATATATATAATATGTATATATATATATATATATATATATATATATATATATATTCATACGCGTATATGTTTAATTCGTAATATAGGTTCATGAGAAACTCTGTGACGTAAATTAACTTTTACATATTGACTTGATTAACGATGCAGCATTCTCTATATTTATCGTTTAAGTGAATATTTTCCTCCTTTTCTGTATATTAATATATATATATATATATATATATATATATATATATATAGTATATATTCTTCCTACATGAATACTAAATTTGGAAAGTGGGTTAAAAAAAGTATGAAAAGAAAATATGTCAAACCTCTTAAGAAATATGTATATAAAAAACGTCAACATCTTGTTATAAGTTATTCGAATTTTTTTTGATAATAATCTGATATTTACTCAATTTATATGTATATATATATATATATATATATATATATATATATAAATTCAATAAAAAATTTGGTCATGGAAATATATTTAGACATTGAATTCAATGTTCTATCTAAATTGTAAGAATAGAAATAAATTACAATTAAATGTTATTTATGTGTACCTGTCCGTATGTGTTCATTTAATGTCTATCAAATAATCTGATAAGAATATCTAAAAGGTTTTTTATACGTTCAATAATAATTATTTTCTATAATTGCTTAGAATGTGTGTAGTTTTGATGCCATTTATAAGTAATTTTATATATATTGATTTGTATAGAATAAACTTGTAAATATTATTTTATTATATGTATTTTTCTAATCAACTGAAACGTATTTGAACTTCTGAACTAAAATACGTATAAGTTTAACAAAATATAAAGAACTTTCTTCAAGGTCTAGGCTTATTACTGAATTGAATCGATACAGAAAAGCTTAAATTATAAACGAACGTATATTAATACGTCATTATTTTCGTCACTGCGTAAAAAACACATGTAACAGATTTCATTACTTGTTCTAATGTTAAAAGGTCAATGTTGGATTTAATTTAATCATGTAAGACATTTCTTAATCACAATTATTTCATATAGATATCTTATTATATAATTATAAATATTTTTCTGTTAGTTTATATAAATTAATATAAAGGAAAAAATTAACAAATCTTACAGAAAAATATATAAAAAAATAGATAAAACATTGTTACCAATGACTGTTTAAAAAGAAGGCATTACATGTTTGAATTAAATATTTTTAATAACTATATACAGATTTCTTAGAAAAAATAATATATCATTCAACGTACAATCTTAATATAGAATTTTACATTTAAGAAATAATAGTAATTTACTTCATATATAAATCTTACAACACAAAAAAATATTAACTGATAAAAAAGTTCATATTTTCTGTTGTAAGTTTCCATTGCTTTTGTATTTATAATAAAATGTTTCATATAAAAACTATTTTAATTTATTGATATTAATCTCTTCATTCACATGAACACATTTATTGATATATATATATATATATATATATATATATATATATATATATACGATTAATATTAAATAAAATACTATCGGTCATAGACGAAATATTGTCTCTAGAAAGAACAACTTGACAACATAAATAATATTTAACTAAATATAATTTTTCCATTTATTTAATTGAGCACTCGATCAGTTCTATTTATATAAACATAGTTCATGATATGTATTGTTATCATTTTAAGATGAATGGAATATTTTAAAAGTAAATAATTGTTTTTACAAACTATAAAAATAGTTTGATAAAGAATATTCCGTAAAAATGACTAAAAATAACTTCTCGATTTGCACGTATGTAGAAAAGATATTTTATTATATAGTTTCTGTGTATAAGAAATGATTTCAGAGGATATTTGAACATCTGCTTTAATGAAGAATATTATAAATGGATACTAAACACACCTGTTCATTGTGAGCACCGAAGCGAACAGATGTCTATTCCTTTGGGGGGTAAAGTTCTTTGGCCATGAAAATAATTAGTTTAAGAGCAATGTAATACATAAATGTATATATATATATATATATATATATATATATATATAACATACGTACACGTATCATAACAATCATATAAAATATTCTTTTTATAAACTAAATTATATACAAGTCTCTAACTAGTTCGAAAATGGATGTCGGAGTTTATAATTTTCATATATTAAAATCATAAACTTTGATTTTCATATATGATAATTGGCTGAATTTTGTAATAAAAATATTTTGTAAAATACAAATATTGTGTGAAATACAGTTTGATATAAATTTATTCAGAATATTGAAAAATATGAAACGTTTTTTATAAATGAAATATTTTTCGAAGTTTGTATAAAGTAAAAAAGATTATTAATTGTGGAATTTATTTTTTAAATTATAATAAAGTGATAAATGTTTAAATATTAAATAATATCACTTTATATGTTAAAAAATGAGTGAATTTATAGAATTTTTACTATATATATAATTTATGATCTCTGTTTAAATTCTTATCCTTAGTTATGTCCAAAATTATGCTTTATTAGTTGGTTTATTATGGTTAATTATTATAAATACAATTATATCCCAATAAAACTTTTGCAAGTCTCTAAATTAACTATCAAATGTTAGGTCAAAGTTGTTTTATTTTCAAATCTATATCATTTAAAACACGTGTCATATTTCTCATACAACTACGCAGAAAGCATTCATGAGAACATGTTTCAGGCTGCAATTCTTTATATCATCTTATCGAATGACCACATGAATAAAATTCAAAGTATTGTATTATAAAATTCATAATAAATTATAAAGATATATAAATGTAAACATTTCGCACACTACATTTTTTTTATTTATATGCTATTTCTCATACATTTTTTATGTAAATTATTATATTGACATGCATATGAAAAATATCTGAATATATTTTTATACTTGTACAATAATACCTTTTTTCTTTTTACGTTTTAACTTCAATATTATTACTGAAATAAATATAATTTGTTCCAATTATAGATAATATTTATTATAGCATAAAATAAACGAATTATATTTAAAATATTAAATAATATTAATATTTTAAAATCTTAAAAAAATAATACTCGATTTATATATTTGCATTTAACATTAGAATAAAATATGAAAATATATCTAAATAAGAAATAATTCAGTAATTAAATGAGATTTTTCTATATTTAAGAATGATTTTATGTTTTATTAAAAAGTGTTTATATATAGTATTTTTTATTTTTTAAATATTTTACAATAATTTTTAAATGCTTGTTTATATTAAAAAATGACAATATTATTTTTATAATATATTTAAAATTTTAACTGAAGTATTTCAATTAATATCTAACGCTTTTAATATAAAAAATAAATAAATGAAAGTAGGCAGATTATTTTTTATCGCAGATCTTGGCAAATAAGAATATTACAGTAGAAGTCAATCAACTTTGGATAATTCTCAAGAAATGCAATAAACATATTTACTGTGATATGTATTTTTATGATTTGTTTTGCAAAAAAAAAATATAGAATAATACCAGTTATTAAGAAATAGACTTATTTCAACCACTTAAAAGAAAAACAGTAAGCAGATAAAAATGTAAATGTACTTTTATATACACAGCGATATATGTTTAAATTCATGTTCGTTTATTTTTTCAATAGTACAGCAAATGCTGTCTTCTTTAAACAAAGGATAACTGCAGGTCTTTAAACTGTCTTTTTAATGATTTTCATTTTTATATGAAAATTTCATATTTTTTAACATTGACTTTTTAAATATTTTAATTGTTTACGTGAAACAACAAATATTTAATGGAGTAACAGGAAAATATTATTTGTTACAAGAGTATATATATATATATATATATATATATATATATATATATATATATATATAATTGCGTTTGTAAGTCCACAGTACGATAATCGTAGAATAAATAAATCATTAACATTGGTTTTTGATTAACATTCAAAAAAACTACAAGTGTTACAAATAGATAAATACGATTTTCGCAGCAACACGTGTAGTAAACAGAAAGTTTCGCAGAACCATATTGTTTGTTAGGTCATTTAAACAAATACTTTTGTGCGTTGTACCTTGTTGAAAAATATTTACACAGAAATTGTAGTAAATTTGCGCCGCATCATATTCATAGAAAAAAATAATAATAACATATGAAAATAATTACGAAAAAACATGTATATATTAACATATGGACAGATCTCTAGATATCTAATTTATTATCAGAGGTTGTGGCGTCGTTAATGTTATCATTTTATTGTATTGCAAATATTATTTATTAAATTTATATTATGTATTATTAATGAGGTAATAATCAAGAAATAAATATAATTATGCAGGCGTTTTGTTCTTTTATGACTTTTCACTTTAATATGTATATTGATATTTATACAGCTTTTCTACTTAATTATTAAACTTGCTTTTATCTCATGTTATATTATTATGTAACAACATAAATTAAATCATGTATCTACAAAGATAATTAGATTAAAATATGTATCTGGCTTATCATTTATATTTTTATTTTTTCTGTGATCTGTAAGTCAGATGCAAATATTGTAAGTAAATGATATAAAAAATAAAAGTATTTATAAGATTTTTAATTTTAACATAAACACAACGATTTTAGTTTGAATAATATTATTCGTATTATATATCGAAATTTATATTCTAATATATATATATATATATATATATGTGTGTGTGTGTGTGTGTTTGTGTGCATTTATTTATGATTATAATATAGTAGCCAATTTTTTCGTAAACTAAATATAGAATAGAAATATTATTAGAATCAAGGTTTAATATTCTGTACATACCTCTGTTCTTAAGGGAAGGTCTTTTATCATTTTTGATGTTTGATTGACTTAAATAATTAACGTTCTTTTTCATTACGAGAACTAATATATATATATATATATATATATATATATATATATATATATATATATATATATATATATATATATGTGTGTGTACATTTATTTATGGTTATAATGTAGTGGCTAATTTTTCGTAAACTAAATATAGAATAGAAATATTATTAGAATGAAGGTTTAATATTCTGTATATACCTCTTTTCTTAAGGGAAAGTCTTTTATCATTTTTGATGTGTGATTGAATTAAATAATTAATGTTTCTTTTAAATACGAGAAATATATATATATACATATATATATATATATATATATATGTGTATATATATATATATATATATTTATATCCATAAGTATTTGTGTAATATTAGAGAAGAGTGGAAAAAGTTCACGAGGTTGTTGTAGTTTGATATTTTTTTTCTAAATATATCCCATGTACATATTTTTAGCGCGACTAACTTATTTTAGAAATTCATATTATATATAAAAATACTTTTGGCGTTGGAATACACCAATACTAAAATTGTTTCTACTTTTAACAGAAATGCTTATTACATAATAAAATAGACTAAAATTATTTACTTAATTTTTTTCATTAGTATTTCCTTACCTTATACTCTTTGAGGAAGTAAGATTTATACACATTATGTATGTTTGTATATTCTTAAAGTTTATGGAACAAAATTCAAATTGTATGTATATATATATATATAGGCGCCAGTAATTCTTTATAATTGTAATAATTAATATATAAGTATTGCACCAATCTTTGATGTTATAAATATGTACATTAAAAAAAAATGAATAATGATTTTTAAACAAATATAAAACGAACATGTAAACAGAAATTTATTACAATCAATAATACGCAAGGAAACTTGTGCATGATTTGTAAATAGCAAGGACTCTATTGTCACATTTATTGCAATATGATCGATAATAAATGCCACTTAACCCTTCGTTCGATCCGAACAAACACAAATTAGCTCGTGTAGTTCGAGTGTCTGTACATGTTTGCATATGATTTGTTTGTTTAATTCATTTTAGACAGATTCTTTTCTATTATTCAGTTGTTTATGCATGATCAATATTTATCTACAATTGATTATGTTGTCAGGAAAGAAAAAAAGTGCATTGCATTTTATAGCCATTAATTTCAATTTAAACCTTATGTAATATATCACTCTTGTGACAGGTTTATAAAAGTAAATTGTTAAGCTGCATGTCGTTACATATGCAAAAGTTGTTATGGGAAAATTTTGTCCGTATGCAAATATGAACAAATAATATTCATATCATCACCTCTGTTTGCAGTCAATCCTGTTTTATTTGTTAATAAAATACATAAATGAATTTAAATGATGTTAGATTTTGTCACTACTTAATGAATTTAGTAGTTTTTGCACTACATTTTTAATACACTAATATTAAAAATGTGTTATATTTCAATCGAAAGAATTAAACTCACGAATTGCATCTCGTTCTCAGACATTTCAAGAAAATAATATGATGTTTGTTATTTAATGTACGTAATATTATAATAAAATATTATTTATAATACATGACTACCATCAAATAAACTTATAGAAGGACAATAAACACTAGTGGGTAAAAGTAAGCCAACAATTTTATAATTACATTAAACACAACTTTGATAAATGTATTTCTTTGGTTTAGAATCGACTGCGAAATGATTTTTGTACTTTTTTACACTTATTACGCTGTAATATAATTGATTATCGTAAATTGACGAAACTCTTTTTCTCCAAACTTTATAAATACATATAAAACAAAGTTATTAACGCAGAGAAAATATGTATGACGGAAAAAAGAAACGAATGGCTTAACGCCAACATCGTATTTTAACTGACAACGATTATTCGATGTCAGAATTCGTGAAAAAATAAAATATCGAACAGCTAGGACCGTGTATTTTATTTGAATAATGTGCACTTACAACTTGTTAAATTAAACATTTCATGTCAATAAATTTCGGGTGTTTGAACTCGCCAGAGAATTGATTGAGTGTACATATAAAAAAGTCACATTGAATTTTCGATAATATCTTTAATATTTTGTTTGTATATCAAACTATATAGTTAAGATGACATTTTGATTAGTTGCTTTTGATTTTCCACTGATAAAAAATGTATTTCGTTCACATTTGAATGCTTTGTTTAAATATGATTTGTAAATTTTTAAGACAACCTCAGTTACGCTATATTTAGATATTTTATTCATACTTTTAGTATCTGTTCTAGTATTTTACATATTATATATATATATATATATATATGTATATATATATATATATATATGATGATTCAACTTAGGCTTCCATACAAAAATATTAAAAAAAAAAACGCAAAAATTGAAAAAATTATCCCCCATTTAGTATTTTAGTTCAATTGTATTTTAGTATTAAATTGAACTAAAATACTAAATAAAAAAATAACATGACTTTTCTTAACTCATGCGCCCTCTTTTAATACTTCCATGTGGAAGCCTAATTGAAATCATCCTATATATATATATATATATATATATATATATATATATATATAATTAAAGTACAATACAAACATTTGCATGGGAGAAAGCTTATTTTTGATTAATTTTGCTTCAATAGATTATTACATTTTAAGATTATGTTAAAAATTCACTATTTAAATATTTTTATATCGATTTTATTTGATATTTTATCGTTATTTTGTACTTACATTTTTTAGAAAGTACATTCAACAATGAAGTGAATGTAGGTAACTTAAAAGCAATTATTTTTTAAAGATTAAACTTGTTTCATTTATATTTATATAATAATAGTAAATGAAACTACTAAAGAAATAATTTACATAGAATAATTGCTTTATATATAAAAAGTATGAGAGATAAACATTTGTCATGTTAATTATTAAGAAACAACTTTGAAATATAATCATGTAAAGTAATATATATATATATATATATATATATATATATATATATATATATATATATATATATATATATGTATAAGTATGTAAAGTAATTTATTTGTAAAGAATCTTTTTTTCTATTTTTTTAATTATTAAATAGTTATCTGTTTAAAATAAATATAAATAGTGGGTTTGCTTATTGTGTCATTTGATTACAGTGGAGCACATTTTGCACAATTCTCTTTTAATAAACATACATCTTTTAGTTCACATTTCACAATAACCTATTTTAAATCGATTTCAAAAAATAGTTCATGTTAATTTTAACGGATGGACTAGATTTTGTGTTATTTTTAAATTCAATCAATCAGTTTACTGTCTTTCAGATCTATTTTTATTGCATCAATCAAATTCACATTTTTATTCATTCGTATGAAAAATATTTTATTAAATTCTTCGTTCACAATTTCATCACTGTCAAAATAATTTAATATTTTTAAATAATTATAAACGTTGTTGATCTTTAGTTCATTTGGAAAATTATTCATTTCTACTAATATTATATATATATATATATATATATATTTATATATATATATATATATATATATATATATATATATATAAAGAAATTAGAGTATGTATTCTTAATATTTAGAATTAATTGATTCATTCTTATCAAATAACAAATAAAATACGAACACTTGGCATTGAAAAATTAAATATTTATTATTTCTATAAAACTTTTTCTATGGAATTGGTCTTTTAAAGATATATATATATATATATATATATATATATATATATATATATATATATATACTTGTGTATATGTATGCATTGCTTGATTTTATAAATACTAAAACATAAACCACACTCTAAACATAAAAACTGAAATATATGATTAAGTAAATGCAGTATTTTCACTTCGAGAGAATATTATTTTCATTTAAAATGTAATTATTTTCAAAAATTATAAATTATATATATATATATATATATATAATATTAAAAAATAATTTTAAAATGGTTAATATGTTACTTTGTGTTTTTGTTCTTTCTTAAAGCGTGCGTTGCTCTTCATTTATGTTTAATTGAAATCTTTATAATTTGTTCAAACAAAAAAGTAAGAAGCGGTTTATTCAAACAATTCTATCCCAATAACGCCAATCTTAAACAAATTGACACGAATATAAACGAATAGGATACATGTTTGGCATAAAAGTGACAAGTGTTTAAGTTTTAACAAGGTCCTCAACCGATTTTAAATATTACCAGAATCACTGCGTATGTGTTCGAAATACTTTCAATGACTAGTATGGTACAATTCTGTTAACATTAAGTGTATAATCAATCTTACAGCAAGGCTATGTCAATGAAATCAAAAGAGCGTGTATAAAGCTAGTAGCATCTATCAGTCAACTAGACAAACGGGGGCGCGTCTCTAATTTAAACGATCTTTCTATTCATGTGATGGAATCGTAAGGCACACAAGTGTTAGTAAATTGACTTTCTTATGTATATCTGATTGATCTTCAATAGAACACTGAGATTGTTTCATAGGCGTAGTAAGTTTGGATATCATTGAATGATTTTGTTATATATGTATTTATAGTTGAATTTGAAAAGAAACATCTTTTATCAAATGAAATACATTATAAATATGATAAAACTATTGAGCTATTTTTACAATCTTTTTAGATTCTCTTCAATTATTCGTGTTGGAATATTTCCTGTGTTCAATTTATTCCTGATTAAAATACACAATTTATATTTATACATTGATTAAATATTAAGTAAATCAAGAATTTTAATTCATTATTTTTGTCTAATTAATACGAATATTAAATAGTGTTGATTATTTTTTAAAAAGGTACAAATTTTATAATTGTATGAAATTAAATTTATTTCTTTTTAATATAGAATAAATGTATTTGCATCTGGTATGTTTATTCAAATTCAAAAACCAGTTCATGAAAGATGAATAATATAAATATTTTTTTGAATATATTTATTACTGCTTGTTTGGATACAAGGTTTTAAAAAGTTGATCTATAAACTGTAAGGATAACTCATAACCGTTTCCTGTATTCACAGACATGTTTTCAACTATGTAACCACAAAAATATATAGATATCAATAAAACCCAAACTTCCTACCTACATGAATTGCTTTAGGATACAATCAGAAACATTATTTTTTTTGAAACTTTATCATTTTATTGTTAGTGTGTTATTAATCATTCGGTGTAAATCATATTAAAAAGATTATGTTTGCTTTCTTGTTAGTATAACGTTTACTTATAGAAAAATAAGAAAGGGTATTAATAAATGTTTACCTTTGATTTGATTATTGCGACCTTTGTTATAGTTATAAGCTATAAAATATATTAAATCCTTGTAAGTTATGATTATAAATGAAAGAAAATATAATTCCAAACGAGTAATAAAATTTATTTAATTGATTTGTTTATCGGTTTGACGGCCATTTATGTATTTCCTCCTTATCGAGTATTAAACATTTGTTCTGACATGCATTTATAAAGAGTTTAATAAATTAAATATTTGAATTACAAATATTAGCATTTAATATACTGAAAATATTTCTTGTATTTTCTTTGAATTGTAAAATTATCTTTTACAATAAATATTTATTGATTAATCTTTTATGTAATTTAAATTTATAATTTGAAAAAAAATATTTATTTACCAGTTTATTTATTAAATTTTATTTTGTTGCAGTTCCTTGTTTTATTTATAATATTTTCATGTATCCGTATATTTTCATATATATAAGTTTAAACTTATATATATATATATATATATATATATATATATATATATATATATATAGTTTACTTACATGAACATTTAGAAATTTGTCTAAAGATACACATATACTATGAGTACTTTTATACATAATGTACATCATCTCCGCCAGTGATTAATTTTCATTAAAATAATTTTATATAAATTGAACGTCAGCCAGTGACCTCATTAATACTCGTATACCCTGATTGCGTCACCAATATTTTATGAATATGTATATTAGATAATATTGTCTCCAAGTACAAACAAATTTTCTTTAGATGTCATTTTAAGTCTGTGTTCAGTCTGATGACATTCCTTTAAAACTGACTTCAGCTTTCAAATGAATATTCAAAGCAGAAAAACTGAATGTATATGTAAATTTCAATTCCTTGTAGATGTGCTATATATTTCGTCAGTTATTTTCCACAAATGATTTTTTTATTATATGTGCAAAAAACATAAGCGTTAAAAATAAAAATATAATGCATTGCTAACATTAAGATTTTTGTTATGTGACATATATTCAAGTAAGGTACATGTAAGTTTGGCAATAGACTGAATATAAATAAAATTAAAATATTTATTTTCGTGTAAGTAAACTAGTTCAGAAATATAAATAATAAAATTAGTTCAAGTCATGAACTGAAATGAAACCCTACAAATTGAATAATTTATAAATATCAGTTATATTTTTCAACATCATTGAGCATTGATGTAAAAATGAACCAGAATATTTATTATTTTATAAACAAATAAAAATTAAAAAATGAATTCGATTATTTTAAACCTCCCATGAATAAAATTATAAACAAAAAAGATGTTAAATTCGTCTAACAATTTTCTATACTTACATGCAGTTTAATAGAATACTGTTCTGTTTGAAAATCGCTTCATTTTGTATAAAAAGTTGAAAAAAAAATATTTTTAGAGCTTTACCTCTAATTATAAAATATTTTCTCAGATATAGTTGTTTTATAAATCGGTATTGTTTCATACAATAAATGTAAGCACAACTAAAGGTCACTTCTTTAAAAAGAATTCTAGGAAGTTTAATAGCCATAATTATTTGAAAATATTTATAATGTGATAAATATATCCTAAAGCTTTAATACTCATTCAAATGTTATATGAAATGTATTTCTTTTATAAAAAATATTTGTTCTTATTTTTAAATGGCTTGTTTATAAATTCCAGTTGTTAATTAGTAATTTGAAATACAGTTATAATTAGTATGATAGTTACTAGATATTAAAATAAAAATAGCTTTATAGTGCGTTTAAAATAAATATACATTTATTTACTGAACTTTGTACAACGTCAGAAAATATAACGCACTGTTTCTTTTCTTTAAATAGTATTGTGAAGCGACACGTGTAGTACTATAATATTGACACAATTGTTGAAAATAAAGTTACAATATATGTATGTATATACATATATATATATATACATATATACATACATATATTATTTATAGTTCTGTAATTTATGTCATGAAATAATTATACACTATTTTAAAATTTCAGCCAAATTTTAATTATTTCTCTAATTCAAACGTTCTAGAAATTCATAAGATTGGAGATAATAAAACGAGTTAAATGAAGCTTTTACTATGATAACATTTATGTTATATACTTATTTTTAGATATTGTTATTATTTACATAGAGTATAAATATGGTTTTATTAAATAAATAATGCTTTACCATTCTTTCTAGTATATTTTATAACAACAAAAAAGTATAATTGTTTTTGTACAGTTTCCTTGATAAAAAAAACAAGACCGTGAGTAGGATTTGATCTTTTTATTGATTTATTTCATCTCGGAAATAAACGTCGTTGAAACAGATAATTTATAGATTCCTTGAAATTCGAAATGGCACAAGTTTTTATTATACACTTGAACTATTTGGTTATCGATCGTTAATTTGCAGTCATGTATTGAAATCTTTATTTTATTTTTGCGATAACATTTTATGAGAATACTTATAAAACTTAATTTTTTATTGTAATGTTCAAATTCTATATAAAAAATAGATGAAAAATACGAATTATTTCAAATGATTTATGAAATTCTTTTCAAAACGAGGGATGAAATTTTGTTAAAATATAATATTGAGTAAATAATACAATTAAATTATATTATTAAAGATAATAATGTTTTTTCTTCTACTATCTTAAAAAAAGCATCATTATAAAATTGAAAAAGAAAACTTTGAAAGATTATAATTATTCAGTCGAATGAATAACTTAATTAATATAAATATTTTTATATGTTGTTAAAATATTATTCCGATTTGTTTGTTTAATATTTAATGCTAATTTTTTATATGTTATTTATTTACACTGAACGAAGAGACTGCTTTTAATGTATGTTAATATATTTTAAGAATTTTAATTAATTTTTTATAAATAACAAATTGTACAATTGTGATATTGTTTCCTTGATTAATTGGAACGAATTCATTGCCATAATACAGGAAAAACAATATAAACAACTTGAAGAACAAAATAAACAACTAGAAAAAAAATAAACATTTAATATCATTTGTGACATTATAATAACTGCACAAATATGTAACAAATACTGTACCAATGTCAATTTTGAATCATGCCGACATATAAAAAGATACGTGTCAATAAAACAATGTGTTCAAAATTGTATTTTTATCTTAATAGTTCAACACTTTTATTGACCTTTATATAAATAGACGTTGTACGTGTCACCAAAATGATTATTAAATTATACAGGTTTTATCGCTTTTTAATAAGTTGAACTTGTGTGTCCGTTAATGACCTAAACCTTGAAAAAATTTGTGTACGATATGAGGTACTTTTGGAATATATTAATTTCGATTTCAATGTCTTTCTCGTTTTAAATACAAATCTGTCATCCGTTCGTTTACGCTTTGCGCGAATGTTTTGTGATTAAAAATATATGAACGTTTGTAATTTTCAGTTGGCAAAGTCATTGTGCAAAGCTCGTGTACACGTGGGCTTTTTGTGATTCAGTACTTGCACACGCTTATTTGTTTTCAAAAGTTGGGCAGATGTTTGTTTTATATTTTTTCTGTGAAATTTTCTAATGCGTACTTGTCAAACGTAATCATTTATATATATATATATATATATATATATATATGTGTCTATATATATATATATATATATATAAAGGTATTCTTAAAATGTACTATACAAATATTCTTAAAACGTTTCCCTGCAATTACTACGTTAATAATGTTTAGTTATTAACATGTATTTGAATGAAAATATTTTAAATATTTAATTTGTTAGATCCATAGTTATCTAAAAAAATAATACTTATGGACATGATTAATTGAAAAGAAAAATAAAATAAAAATATGAATGAAAGAGAGTTCAACACATGTATAATACATTTATTACTACTGACACATCCCTTATAGTAAGACATTGTGTTTCTTATAATTGATTACTTCCGTTTTCAACCCGTCATTGGACAATTGCCACATTCGACAATAAATTATTTTCAATTCTTCATAATACAATTGTACGGACGTGTATAGAAATGAAATATTAAGAAGATTGTTGTCTAAAAAGGCTAGTAAGATATTTTATCAAATGTCTTTATTTGATGTATTTTTTTTAAAAAAAAATTTATGAATTTTGATTACATACACAATAAATCAATTTTAATAAAGGGACTTAATTACTCACATTTTTAATTAATTCTAGTTTTATAGTTCAAATCTATGATTGCTATTTATTTTATCTTAATTATGTTTATTATAACAGTTCTTCTTCTTAAAATAGCTAAAAAAAACGTTTTGTAAATTTAAAACTTATAATATGAAAATTGAATATATGCAAATAACTTTTTATTTATTTTTTAAAATCAATTCGTATCATTTTAAATAAAACATTAAGCGGTCTTCTTCGAACTTAATTACAATTTAAATATCATGCAAATTTCGTAGCAGACAAACTGATAATTTCACATTCGAAAATAGTTCTTTGGTCTGGGAGCCATTGACATTTTTTGCCAAGCACGGTTATAATAGTGGTGAATTTTTGGGTTGATCAGCCGGGTCCATGGCCATTCAAGAGGTCATTCTTCCAGTACCATCATCGTATCATACGTGACTGGAACTTTCTTCCCTATCATACACATTGGATTTATGTAAGAGTGTCCTTTTCGTACCGTTACGATCGAACGAATAGTAATTTGCTATAAAATGTTTGTGATTCTGATTGAGAACGTTGCCAGATTTAAATATGGCAATTATTTACACCGTTGTATTTATTTATTGCGCAAATATAATATATCAAAATTTTAAAACATCAAAAGGAGTAACTTTTAAAATCTTTTGTTAAATTTTATAACTACTGATAAAGATTATGGTAAATCTAAAAATGAAGACATGTATTATTTAATTGTGACCTGATTTTCATT
The DNA here is from genome assembly GCA_034766995.1 of Acanthacorydalis orientalis. Lineage (NCBI taxonomy): Eukaryota > Metazoa > Arthropoda > Insecta > Megaloptera > Corydalidae > Acanthacorydalis > Acanthacorydalis orientalis. The sequence goes on along the minus strand of CM068323.1, from coordinate 14,520,404 downwards.
GTTTTGTAATTATATGCTGTTTCATCAGCAAAATATAAATTTACATGTTATTTTCGTACTATTAATACAAATATAATAATCTATATTTTTAAAATGAAATACAACTAGACATTCAAATATAACAACAGTAAACATATAGTAATATATATATATATATATATATATATATATATATATATATATATATATATATATATATATATATATATATATATTTACTAGAAATAAAACAATCAAGGAGACATTCATGGCTCATGATTAAGTAATTCTATAAATAAATTTATAATAAAATATATAAATATATGCTTTTATAAATAATAAAGTTTACGAAATGAAAATTTGTAAATAAACGATAAATATTAATATACAATATTTTTGTTTCAAAAATTGAAGTATTTTCTTCAAGAATATAGTAACTTAATGTTCAATCTTGCAGTTTCCGTTATCTGACCTCAATTTTGTTGTCTGATGTGATGTGGAAAATTTTACATTTTTTATTTAAATAAAATTATATATTAAAGATTCATCAATATGTTTCAGATTTATAAAAATATTGGTAAGTTACTAAATACGTTGAATCATAATTTATAAATAACTCGACGTTTTTTTCTAAATTGTAATCAATTGCCAATAAAAATATTTTCGGTACAAAGACCACTCTCAATTCGTATTTTTATTGGTTATAGGTATTGCATTCTTTACTCATTTTTGTTTCATTTAAACTACAAACTAATTATCAACGTATGTTTGATCTTAAAGATTAATTTAATTTTTTTTAAACAATTCAAACAAATGTAAACCATATTTGTATTATTCAGTATTGTTACTAAAATTCGTTCAGATTATTTATAGTAATATTATGTTTTAAAAATACCTCCTACAAATTACTGAATTTAAGTCACATTTAAATTATATGTTAAAAATTATTAGATGTATAATACAAACTATTTTCGATCGAGATTATGTTTGATCAGTTACACCTGTATAGAAGAAAATTAATTGATAGTTAATTTATTTTCATTTCAAAAAATACAAGTATATCAGCAATAAGATTAAAATTTAACTAGAAAATATTCCGGATAGACTTACAATAAGTTAAATAAAAGTAAAATACTTTTAAACTAAAATATATAAATAGTTTAAGAAATGTATATATACATATATATATATATATATATATATATATATATATATAGATAGATATATATAGACAAATAGATAGGTAGATATAGTTTTTCAATGATTAAAAATCTATTTATAAAATGTTAATTAAAAGTAAACTAATGAAATTGATTATAAACAGGATATATAATACACATAGATAACCTTTATGTCATACCTCCTGTGAATAAATTTATTTTTAAAAATCTGCATGATATTATATCATGAAAAATAATATTCCATCTTTTACGTTTGTAGCAGAACTGATGCAATATTATCATAATATACATCATGAAACAAAAAATAATTATCACTTATTTACTTATATTATTTTCAAGCTCTCGTTTCAAGTAAATATTTTCATTATTTTAATAATGCTTTGAAAATATCAGTATTTACTATTTATTTTAATTTTTGCACAAATAAAAAGTAAATACACTGGTTTTCAGTTCGCAACAAGATAATTACAAGTTGTGAAATGTATATTTTTTAACTATACTAATGTAAATTCGATTTATAGATAATTATATGAATATAAATATAAATACATATATATATATATATATATATATATATATATATATATTGCCTTAAATTTGACCTCGCTATGTTTCACTTACATAATGTATAAATTTCTTTTTGTTCTTAAATCAAGTTTAAATATACGTTTCGCGACAGACATTAGGGATCCAGAAAATATGTAGTTATGCAAATATTTTAAAAGTTCGTTTGACATAATGATTTCCATGACAAGTTTATAACAGACATAAAAAAAAACGTGTAGTTGAATTAGCAAAAGTAAATAAAAATGATATTTTTAATGGGATATTTAGATCTCGTTAAGTAAACTCAGTTTTGTTCAGATTTAAATGATGAAACGTTTTTAAATTTTATATAATCACTCAACGAGATGTATTTTTTTTAGAAAAAAGAGTATACGTAAATATGTTTTTCAGTTACTGAATAATTTATTTATTTTCTAAGTTCATATGTTTTCCTTATACAATAAATTATTTATGATTTAATTAATTACAAAAATTATTTCATTTGAATAACATCTCTTTGAAGGATTAAAGAATAATAAATAAATAATTGAAGAATAAAAAATATAAAAAACTATATGTGTGCTTTATGTAAAGAAATTGAGCTTTTATATATTAATGAAGTTCTGACTGATTTATTTATTCCTCGTTTAACATACTTACATCGTTTCATCTTGACAGTGCATAAAATATAAAACTTTCTCAATAGACGGTCGCTACGCAGATAATTTATGATAAAAATGAATATGACCTATTTTCAATCACAGTCTTCCCGAACTGAGTTTCTCTGTAGTATAATGTGAATGTACATACGTCTGAATTTATCATATCACGATAGTAAAATATTTCATGAATAATTTATATCGTTTATCGTAAAATGGAGGCTCGTCGCTGCGACTTATCCTCGTGTCCTTGAACTCGAAATTGACCTCATACGAACATAGCAGTAGTGTTGTAACAATGCATAAATGATATGAATCATCTGTTTTTTTTTTTTTTTTTTGAGAAACAGCTGGCGAAGGTGAGCCTTATTGTGAAATGTATATTTTTTTGTATTGCACATAAACGTGCAAAACCAGTGTTTGTAAATGTTGTGCAAAGGTGTCTGTTACAATATACAATCCTATACTTGCTTATTTAGTGATAAACTTAATTTATTTTTCATTGTATATGATAAATTACTGTGTCAATAAGTTTTGTAACTATTTATTTCGTCTTCTTACTCAATGAAATTTCCGTTCCTAAAATAATTCGCTTATTACCCCATAATTAAAAAAATGAGGAAAAAACAATAAAATTTTAAATAAATTAGTTCAAAATCTTATATATTCACGTCTCAATGTTTTCTAGTATTTCAAAAACTTAAAAATATTATATTAAATTAATCAAATTTTTAGCCAAAGGATTTTTATATATAAAAAATATTAAATCTGTGTGTAACTCAAAACTAATTATCCAAAACATAAACGATATCTATCCTGTTATAATTAGTAACTGTAGTTTTTTTATAAATTTAATTATACTTTATTAAATGAATAATTTTCGATCATTCTGATAATGCAATATTAATGAATCTTATACCAAATGGCAGTAATAAATAGTATGTATCTTGTTATCATTTTGGTTATTTACAGTTTAAGTTCTCATTTTTAATGATTAATTTTGTATTTATTAATAAAATAAGTATATTCTTTTTAAAAAATCAACTTAGTCTAAAGTACACACTAGACTTTCCAAAATACATGGAATTAAATAACACAATTATTCTTTAATAAGAATTCATAAATTCAGTTCATTCGATTATTTAGTCACACTTTCAACAAGTATTGATTAAATATGTGTTTCTTTTTATTTGTCGTTTGTGTTTATTGTTTTCATTATCCTGTGGGTTTTTTTGGCCTCACCTATATTAAACATACTGTTAATAGCTAAAGAATAAAAACTACAATGATAATAAACATACATTTTGCTAGAACTTTTTAATATTACCTCGAATTTAAAGCATTGAACTACAATTACGTTTATAATGAATTATACATTTTTTTGTTAGCTATTCTTAATTCAAAAGACTTCATAGAATTATTATATATAATAATATATGTACAATTATATATATATATATATATATATATATATATATTGTTCTACATATATTTATGTAATACTTGAAATCTCTGTGTAAAGTACAATAACAATAATATTAGCAGTAATGCAATACGTACCTTAGAGCTTAGTAGTACATAAAATGTAAATATTTTTTTCAATTCTACTAATGGAAATTTTTCATAACCTTATTAAATCTTAATTTCTGATAAGACTCACTGTTTTATCACTGTACTTTTTATTATTACACTGTTTGGGATTATAACTTTTCGAATGACGTTTGTAAAATAATCTGTTTTTTGTCATTATATAATTTTTTATTAATTATTTGTGTATTTTTTAATATAAATATTTTGATGAATATTAAATTAAGTCTGTTATCGTCAGCGTGTAAGATTAATTCAATCGCGTTTTATATTTTTCTTATCAGGTACTTACGCACTTAAATTCATAATTCAAGTGCAAGGTATTAACAGAAGGTTATAAATCTTCATTAATATCCATGCGGTTATACAAATATATTGTCACATATAATAAATATAACTATAAAAATAATAATGCAATGAAATATTATTTCTGTTTGAAATAAAACAGAATATGTAAGAAAATATATGTTAGATGTTATTCAAATTTTACAAGTTGTGAATCTTATTGATTTTTTTACGAACCGTGTTATTTATTTATATTGGTTTTATATGAAATATGTTTACTAAACATTTAATATAATGATCTAAATAATGTTAACAAAAATATATAGAAAATAATGTATAGTTACAGAAGTAATAACATTAATATTCATTCTGTACAAAAAGCAAACATCAAAGAAATATGTTACCGATTAATTTTCTGTATACTTTTATGGTAAGTAGTCGAGCAAGTACAAGAAATAATGTGACTTGAAGTTTCTGTCGGTGGGTTGTAATCTTTTTAAAAATATGAAGCGACAAATGAACTTGATCGATTTACAAATTGATTTATTTGTTAAACGGCTAATTGAAATTCAGTGAACTGTGAAATTACATTAATAGATAATCTAACAAAATATATTTCTTAGTTAGAACGTTACATTTTTATCTCTTTTGAAGTAAAAACTTTGAGTTATGAATTATCATAGAAAACGTATACAGAAAATATTAATTACATATATATATATATATATATATATATATATATGTATGTATGTATGTATGTATGTATGTATGCATGAATGAAATTATTCTAAAAATAAAATCAGCATACTTTATGAATAATAAAAATTATTAAAAAAACAGCTTGTTTTCCATTATAAATCTTTTTTTGAAATTTCCATAAATTAAACACTTTTAGCAGATCTCAATCTATTTTTATGAGCTTTTTTTCAATGATAATTATACTAAACCATAGATGTAGAATTGTATTAATGAAGAATGAAGAATATTCTATGTGTAAATCAGTTAAAATATCTTTTTGGAGGAATCAATGTCTTTAAAAATTATCATTGATGTTTGAAAAATTTCCATTCTTCAAACAAGTTCTTCATATATTTGTGAAGAAAAATCTGCTACCAGTTTATTTTTGTGTCGTTCATAAAACACCTGATGAAGGTTTCCTGCTCTATCCTTATATGTAAATTCAACATTCGTAAAAATAAAATCAGCACACATACATCTGATAAGAAACCCTATTCTGTTTCTAAACAGAATGAAAAAGGATATCGAGCGCCTTAGCAACAAGCATAAAAATCACTTTTCATGAGTCACATAATTAATATAAATTATGCAACACAAGGAACTAGTTGTCCTTTGTTATTCAAAAACGCCATTGTCCTCTATATTTGTTTCTCGTTCATAAATTTTACCTGAAAACCAAATCAACGACATTGTCATTACACGTTACCTTGAAATCACAACATACTATTTTTAACGGAACATTTCAATAATTCATATTAATGTTTTTCTGTAGTACGTAGATGTTATAACACAAATAAAGAAGTTTATTTATTCATTGGAATATCGATCCATTATTAACTAGATTATTCGTGTTTCAAATATATTTTTCTGCAGATCAGTTTTTTAATACATGATGGGTTTTACCTATACGTAAAAGAATACAATACCCAAGTGAATAGTATGCAAATATTGATATAAAAAATTTAAGTGTACTAAAACTTAAAATTATAAGACTATTGTTAACATGTTAACATAATTTATATTTATTGTATACAAATTTAGATTGTTACTACTTACATAAAATTACAACTGTCGTCACGACAACGTATAGTGTTGTTTATTATTTGGATATAATTAATGAACAGTTAATAATCAGAAAAACTATTTAAAAACCTCGAAATTCGTACTTTATGGCTTTTGTCACTAAATATGAAATGTCTAAATACACTTTAACACTACTCACTCTCTCTATTTTATCGAAAATCAGTTTTAGTTGAATGGCTTAAGATCGTTTTTATTCATAAAAAATATAATTTGTATTTATTTTGCATTTATATATATATATATATATATATATATAGAGAGAGAGAGAGAGAGAGAAATGAATATGCTTATTATATAATAAATATTCACAATTATATAGCAACAAATAAATTTTGAAATATTTGAAAGCATGAAACCTTTTTTTTACTAAAGTGTGTCAATACATATATATATATATATATATATATATATGATATATATATATATATATATATATATAAATATATTGCAAATGTATTGAGAATAGTACAAGGTTATCTTGACACGGAAACTATGACTTGTAAAATGTAATTTTATTCTAACAATTTTAATTATCTGATATATACTTGTATCTGAAAAAACTTTATCATTCACATGCATTTCATTTTCCTAAGATATCAATGAATAATTTATTTTATTTCTTAACATATCTTTATACATATATATATATATATATATATATATATATATATATATATATGAAGTTATTTCTTAAATTAAATGTATTGAAACTTTTATTTAGTTTATAATTCGATGAAAATACTTTTCCAATAACATTTAAATAATAAAACAGTTTTTTATTAAATATTAAATCATTTGAATTTGATTTCTCATTATATATTTTGACATTTTATCAAATATTAAAACAATAAAAAAGATATTTTTGATTTATACATGAGCTTTAACAAACAGAAAACTATTGAATTTTTTAAAATAATATTTTGAACTTATATGAGCTTCAACATATAATAATTGTTATTTAAGAAACCAACTTTATTAAGTACTCTTATTATTAATACTTTAAACGTTTTTAACTTTAATTTTTAATTTATAGTACCTGAAAAAATCGTTATGTATGTGTTTTGAACGATTTGAACGAATACAAAATTAACTTACTTTTTATATTTACAAAAGATAATTCTCTTATCAATTAAAATAGATAAATTTAATATTTGAATAAAAATGAATGATTAATAAAGAATTAGTTTTCAGATTAGTGAGAAATATTTAATTTTAAGATACTTTGCTTTTTAAAAAAGTACCGGTTAGTAAATTGTATGCGTTATAAAGTCTCTTATATTGAATTGTTATCTTCAAAAAGATAAACTATATATATATATATATATATATATATATATATATATATATATATATGTATATTTGAATGTAAATATTTAAATGAATATTTCTTTATAGAAACTTTGTTACTGTTAATATACACATGTATAAATATAAAAAGCATCAAAAGCGGTAAGGATACAATGAACTCACATTGTATCGAAATAAATAATCCAATAGGTAACATTAACTGTAAAAGCATTCATTTCATTAAATCATGACATACTCTATATATATTTGTCTGTTGGTAACATGATTTTTATATACTTTTAATAGTGTACACCAGATGTTGGTCGTATGCCATAAATATAATTTTTAAATAATCTGCCCCCGCATCATATATATAATATATATAGGTCAACTACTATATAAACGTTTAAGAATGACATACAATGTCTTTCGTTCAGTATGAATTCCCTTTTTTGTGTACAATCTTTTTTTTTATTAGTAATACGAACTATGTGCATACATAAATATAGATCGTATTATATATCATTTTTATTCGTGTACTACGGCCTACGAAACCGTCTCTTAATTCTTGACTATGGCTGATGTCTAGACATTGGTTTCGACACCTTCCTTGTTTCAAGGTTATCTCAATCTGTGACTATTTTTGAAATTTCTGACTTTGGGCGTTTATGGGAACGTTTTCACTGAAATTTAACATGCGAGCTAAAAAAATACTACCCATAAATATATTCTCTTTATTTTTACAATCATCTAAGTTACTAATCAAAAGAAATATGAAAATACTATACAGTCATCAGATTATTCTAAGAAAGCGTACTGTATTGGAAAGATATATCCAGTTAATACTAAATACACTCGTTATATTTTTTTAATATTATTTTAAAATGTTATAATGATCGAATCTTATCAAACATTCAACAAATATAAGTTCATATTAAACAATAAATTTAAAAATAAAGTTTAAAAATTATCATTTTTTTGTTTTCAGTTTTGATTAATGACAGAATGATTTATGAAAGTACAAAAATTACAATGATTAATTTACAGGATGTTGAGATTAAAAAATATTGATTTCTTTTGAAATAAAAGAATGCTTATACTATTTTACAATGTTTTAGAGATAATATAAAATTCAGCGATTAACAAAATTATCAATTACATGTCTTTCAATATATAAAGTACTGTAAGATGCGTTGGTGTAAAATTTGATACCATCTCTAAATTATTATCGCAATGACGTATAGAAGATAGAATAATACCGCCATTATAGTTGTATTACAGACAGATTATGAGTTTGTCATACGAATGATTTTTTCCCATGACAAATACGGTTGTTACTTTTTATTCTATAGATTATAAAATTATTTTAATATATTGTGATAAATGCACTTTTAAGTTGATAAGTATATAGTACATGTTATCTTCAATTTAAAAAAAAATATACTAAAAATTATATTTTTCAATTATTTAAAAATTATTTAGAGATAACTAAATATTATATATATATATATATATATGTATATATATATATATATATATATAAATATATATATATATATATACTTTTTTATATAAAAAAATACTAGTTCGCTATCATTTTTCAATATCTCATCATATACTAGATGTTTGTTTCTTCCGTGATTACCTTGTGACAAAGTATCTAATTCATTCATTGTCTAGACTTTATATGTACTTGACGGTGTATCCTTCGTTATACGATAACTATGAACACATGTCCGTCACAACCTTATTAATATGATCATATAAACAATACGTTAAACATATATTAAATTATGCTTTAACATCAGAATCGTTTCCATGTGATTTCAATTTTTTATGTATATCAAGGTATACATCGGACTGACCTAGAACGAGACTTTTTTGTAGAGATTTGTCATTATTTTCAACTTACTAGGCATCATTTTTCTCTCTATTGCAAAAAGACTCCTTGATGTATAGAATATTATGTCAGTCAGTTATTATAAATGACTTGATATGCGTTTTTAAGTTTCTGTTAATGTAATTTATATAAGTAGCTTGTTGCAAAAAAAGTTTGATAATAATTGTAAACTTGGTTATAAAGAAATAAAGTTGTTTTTACAATACTTACAAAAGAACTAATTTATTTTAAGTACTTATTACTTATATATTACTGCAAGATCGACTTTTGTCTATGTAAAATGTTTATTTTTCTTTATTTTTTCCATTTTCCTAAAAATATTTCTTTTATATATTAAAAAAAAACTAAATTCTAGTAAATGTTGCAAAAATCTTGAAAGTAAGGTAAACTAGACAAATATCGTTTATATTTATTTTACAATTGTAATGAAATATAATTAAAAAGTGAATGATATTGAAATTGTTTCTTTTACCATAAAATTTTAATGGACATGTGAGTTTTATGGCCAGTATGACTTTTACCAAGGTCTATACACAAAAATGTGACATCGTATCAAAAATACCATTGATTTACGAATTGCCTTGGTCGGCCAACGACACTTGTTTATCTGATTAGACCTTAATTATAATATAAATGTCATTTTGTGAATGCTAAATTTAGATATTGTATATATATATATATATGTATATATATATTTATATTTACATAATTCTGAACTTCTATATATATAATGATTTTTTAGAATATTATTTAGTTTCATGTAGAAGAAATAACAATTTTTTTAAATTTCTTCAAATAAATTTAAAAATGTACAAAAAAGTATTCAGACAAATTCTTCAAATACTTCAATGTACTATTACTTGAGCAGTGACAATGTTGAGCACACTGTTTACATTTTTAGTAAAGTTATAAACTTTATTTATATAGTTTATTGAAAACTGTGTCAAGAGCACATTTTATTAATTGCAGAGACAATTCTTTTTAAAAAAAAGGAATGTTTATCTATTTAAACTTGATTTCGTCACCAGTCTCTCTATAGTTTAATTTTTATACAACTTTTCATTTCTTTTCTTATTTTGAAAGCATAAATTCGTATTACTTTATAGAACTATTTTTATTTTTTCGTAAGTGTGCAAAAAAAGATATTTTTTAAAAATTACTCGTGTTACAAAAAATGATACTCGTATCATTGATAATAATAGACTTTTTCAGTAAATGGTTTTACTATTTAGAAGGTAAATAAAATTAGTTCATTTTTGTATAACAATCTGTGATATTTATTTTAGGAATATTTGAATAGCTAAATAAATAATTCTGGAGACGATAACGTTTTCATAATTATCTTCTTAATAAAATAAATCAGATAGACTGAATATATATGTATCGATTATTTGTTTTTATTTTTGTTGGGCAATTCTTTTAACTATTATTTGAAATATTTTGTAATTTTTCAGCCAGTTCAGTTAATTAAGGTATCTTACCATAAAATTTTCTTTTTTTGTTGATAAGATTTTTATGTGAATACAATCATTGTTTTTATAGTAACTGAAAAAATCTTATTATACGATATACATTTTGCATATTCCATAATAAAGTTGTATGGCTCCAGATTGTTCGTTTTATGAGTTTTAATTAAGTACGAATTAAACAGTGCATAAATAGCTCATGTCTTTTAAATTAATTTTCATTTATCTGTAAAATACTTAGACAAATATGAAACTTTTGATCCTGAAATTCACCATTATCAAATTATATTAGATTCCTTCTGTAAAAATTAAGTTTTTTTGATTGAAGGAACTTTTTTACGACCGTGCTATATATGTATAAATATTTATATACATATTTGCAATTCTTTTGTCAATATTATCTATTTAGAGAACGTGATATTTTAATAACAATACTCCTATAATTCATGAAATCATGTCATCGGTTATTTTGAAATAAAATAAATATTCATAAAGTAGATTTACATTAAAGTCCTTTGAAAAAAGCATTAATAGTACAAACAGTTTTAAAAATAAAAATATGATATATTCAGTCATCATTGTAAATAAGATGACGAAGTCAATTTTTTATATGTATATAGATGCAAATATTTACTATTCAATGAAGTTCAAACATTTGTCAAAAGCATGCTTTTTATGCAAATCCATTGGACAAAGCATATAGACAATCGTATGAAAAATTACTACATTAACATGTGTTTGAAAAAAATTCAGACATGTACCTTAATGTCGATCGTTTTACTTGCATCTTAATAGAAAAAGTATTCATTATCATATGAAACTGCGTTGTAAATCAATGATAAATTAAGCCTTCGACACGTATCCTAGTTAGACGTTACACGTGATTTCATTACCAGTGTTTCGTCCAGATTTAAATAAATTATATACGTCTAACGAAATATGACAGGTACAAATTCATCAAATACATATGTTTTTTTTAATAAAAAAATATATACGTTTCAGGATTAAACGCATTACACATGTACATTATTGTACATATTCAACGGTATAAAACCCGAAGAAGGTTATCAGTGAATTGATAAGCCTCAACGGATGTAGATTAAATTTTATATCTTCAAACACAAAGTTTTCCCACTGATACAAGTATATGTAATAGTTGTGTTTTTAACGGAAATTTGAATTTTTATATTTTATAAACAAAACACTCAAATATTACAAATAAACACAAACGTTGTATGAGTAAAAAAGGTTTTGTATTTACAATTAATATTAATTAATTAATTATAATTAACTAGTTTCATTTTTTTTAAATATAAATATATTTTTTAAATATAGACAATTATTATTTTTATCATCGTTTTAAAATTTAATATTTTAATTTTTTTATAAATATTCCACATCATTTTTATGTATGTTTCCCGCACATATGTATGCTATTTTACGGTTTTTATCTGCATAGGAAATGTGTTTCTTAAAAATTAACCTTGAATAATGAACAGAAATTTTATGCCATGCGCATATATTAGAAAAAATGTTCGCTTAAATTGTCTATGGAGTTTCCAGTTATTTTTTGTATAACGTATTATTATTTATTTATAAATATCCTAATATTTAAGGTTGCAAGATGACGGTGAGGGATTTTTATAATAACTCATCGTAAAACAGTTTCTTTTTCGTTTCCCTTGTTTACAACCTATGAATATGTTTTATATTTAATACACTATATATATATATATATATATATATATTCTGTATGTAATAAATATATGAAAGATTAAGAAAAATAACATATTTGTACTTGTGTTATAAATTGTGGTAGGAAATTAACACCGTTTTTTTTTCTTTATATCACATTACCACATGTATTTCATAGAATTAGTAAATTTATTCTGTGTTGTGATTCATAGATAATATTTTTGTTTAGAAAAAAGGCGCCTCTAAGTATTCTGAAATCATCCTTTTATTTGCATTTAGTGTTTTTATGATTCAGATTACATAATAAATTATTAGGAAAAAAGATTGATGAGGAAATTTCTTCCATATGCTTTTTCCTTCACATATACATACGTATGTGTGTGCCTATTTATATATATATATATATTATATAAAGGAACAGATAATTATATCCTTGTAATATATTTTTACATTTTATTAAGTAATACGAGGAAAAATAAAAGTAAACGTGTACGTCAATAACTGAATATTAAGAATTATGACAGAATACAACAAATTTAGACAGTGCTGTTGAATGTATCATAAATTTACTATGTTTCATAGAAGCCATAACGTTACTACTATTTGAATTAAATTTTTATGTGCTAAATTAAATACGTAATGGGCCTATACAAATACGTAGAATGCATTTCTGCGTATATATTTGTATTATTTACCTTTACGTTTTATTTATAAACATTTTACTATTGGAAATATGAAGTGTCAGTTTTCTATATAAAAGAACTTTATGAAAAACTAATGTTCTTAAGAAGATAAAAAATGAATGAATATATAAAAGATGAAAAAGAACATTTTCTACGCATATATTAATTTACTTAGATTATAAAATAAAAATAATACTATTGTAAGTTTTAAAAAGAAATAGTTTTTAGATAAGAGTCGCTTATCTACTAATAGTCTTCAAAAAAAATCTTTAAAAAATGTGTTACGTCAGGTTTTTTTTTGGTTATACACATGTTCACATACGAATATTAAAAATATGTTATATTTATATACATAAAAACGTGTATTATATATATATATATATATATATATATAATATGTATCTATGTATAACTAGAAATATTTTATCAGTAGACACGTTTGACCTTCATTTATTAACTTACTTTTTTTTACTTTGTTCCTTTTCTAAACATCGAATATTTAAATAATTAACATAAGACAGTTAGTAGATTAAATGTTGTTCCAGACCTAGGAAAGATTTTCTTTTTTGTGGTATAAATCAAGAAGTCTTTACTACTCTATATATACAAATGATAAATAGGTAGGGAGAGAAATGTTTTAAGCTAGTTAGATATATTATACCGACATTTCAATTTGTACATAATAAAATTCTATACTTACTTTCATAAAATTTCATTCATAATCTGTTAAGAACTTAAAAAACTATCATTTCAACAATGAGAAAGAAAATTTATAAAGAAAAGACAAATAAAAAGAATACAATTTGAAAGTATTTACTATTGTAAACATGATTCACAGTTCGGGAGAAAAATAGAATAAAAATAATATATGTATATGTATGTTTAATTGATTTGAATTTTTTTAGGTCGATTATAAAATACAATTAAGATTTTTCAATACGACTTTGTATTAAGTAAATAATGAATGATATGACGACAAAAAAAAATTAAGTATAATGCAATGAAATCTATCTAAGCACAGAGAGAGATACATTTCCTTGACACACTTGTACGTTTTTTATTGACATTTTTACCATGAATTTCCAGTCGTTTTCTATATGTGTCTGTATTGATGTATTCTATTTCAGAAAATATCAATTGTTCGGTAATTTAACATTAATAATATTTACTTACTTTCAAAGAATGCATTAAGTATTTCGGAATACCTTTATAGTTATTAGGCAGGATAATTATTTATACATTTTGTGATATTAAACATGAGAAATATACACAAATAAATTTATAGTTTTGCTATTAGTATAAAATATTTTATTTTCTCTCATATAGTATCTTTTTTATTTGGGATATATATATATATATATATATATATATATATATATATAAATAAGTAAATATATATATATGTTGAAGATGTTTATTATGACCTATAAAATGAACACTAGTTCGTATTTTTACGTATTAACCTCCGCACGTTTTCAACGTGCTTTTTAATTTAAACATGTATAGTAAAAAAGAAAATACGTCATTGTAATTATTCATATGCTGAACACATTTTAACATAGAATCATAAGCATAGTTTATACGAATTAATGTTATCTATTCTGAGTTTTATATCCTTAATTTGTTTATAAATAATTAAACACATGTGTAGACTTAAAATCAGGTACATATAAAACATTTTATATGTTTATTTATACACTACCAAGTTGTTATAGGAATTTATTGTGATGAAAAATTATTATATGTGTATAAAGCAATGCTTTTTACTAAGAAAAACTATAAACTAATTATTATTTATCTTCAAAGTGTTTCAAGGAATGAAATACTCTTATTTAAAAAAGATTTATTTTTATATATTTAATATAAAACAGTTTTTATTTGCGTTCTATTCCTGTACTTATCCATAAAATAACTGTTTCTTAAAAGTATATTGAAGATTTATATTTGTAATGCTTTCTTCAATTTCTGAATATTTTTATACAGTTTTCAGTGAAGAATTTTAAAAAAATGATAACTCTTTCTACTAGAATTGTTAAAAGTCTAAGAATTATTTTTTAACAGAAAATGTTTAATTGTTGCGAGTAATCAAAAGGATATTTCTTGTTATTAGAAATTGTTTCATAAAATGTAATTTTACATTTTATGAAACAATTTTCAACTTACATTTTTCAGCGGACGATTATAATACCTTGTAATGATGTATCTATAAATTTGTTTCAAAATGTAGATTCAATTTTAATATTGTTAGGACTAACGAAAGTGCTAATTAGATAAAGATAAAAATGTGTTCTTAATTTTATATACCAAACGAAAACTGAACTATAAATGAAATAAAATTATTAATAATAACTTTTTATAACCATTTGTTATCATAGTACTTGGCAGTAGGAAGGACAGATTTTACACTTAGATTTCTGTTTTTTTTGTCATAAATTTACCAAAAGTAAATTGATGTATTGTTTAATAATATTATCCAAAGAAAATATTCCATAAACATATGTATATATATATATATATATATATATATATATATATATATTTGTGGTTATTATTTCATGGTATTGTGGTTATTTAAAATTATTCTCCATGGATAAAGTATCAATAAGAAAATAGATAATTTCCAATTTGATAGGTACAACCTTGGCACGAGGACTGATAACATACGTGTTGATTTTATAATAACATTTTCTTTCACTTACAGGTTATTTAAAAATATTAGAGATCGAAGGCTGTTAAGCACGTGATGCATTTTTAAATGAATATGATCTAATCCATAACAGCAGGCTGCTAACCAATATTTAATATCATATATAATACTGCGATTAAATTATACTAAATTATAGAAGACATTTCTCATCATTAAATAGTTTTATAATTTAAAATGACTAGTTGGTATCAACATATCGACCATGGGTACAATAATGTATATAATAATAAAGAATACGGGCTTGGCACAATTTACCATTGCTTAACATATTCAAGTCATACATAAATGCATATGCAGGCATATATATATATATATATATATATATATATATATATATATATATATATATGTATGTAAATGCATTTGCAGTCGTGTTGTCAGCTGACACAGTTTATATCACTGGCTTCAACACACACACACACACACATAACTGCTTCCGCTTGTGTTGGCGGTAAATACAAAGCAATGTATAAATTATTAAATTGTTTCTTGTCTTCATCACTCACCAACGTTATTCTTGTAGTTCATAAATTAGATTTACGTAATTTTTTTCTAGTTTACCTACAAAGCATAAAAAGTTTCTAATGCAATCTTGTAGTATATATATATATATATATATATATATATATATATATATATAAATATATATATATATATATATATATATATATATATATATAAATATATAATTATTTAGAATTATATATCCAGCAGGAGAGATGTGAGCTTATATACATAAATAATGTTTTATCGGTGAGCCCATGATTTTTGATACATTGAAATTTTATTAATAGTTCAACAGTTGAATTATATCTATATTTTTTTTACCATACATACATATATATATATATATATATAATATTTAAATTAAAGTTTATAAGATTGTTTCTACAAATGCTACATATATACTTGCCATTGTATTTTATATAGCTGTTCAAATAAATAATGACTTCTTTAAGAAATCATGACGTTATTTGTGCGTTGAAGTAAAATGAATTGACTAAAGTACCTACCATTGAAATTAAGTGTTTTTTTTTAGATCATTATGAGAGTGTGTGTATGTATGCTTTTGTGAATGTTAATTAGTGTAATTTATTATAAACTGAATTGAATATTTTGTATATTATAAAGCTTAATAGTATATCCACTTTTAATCTACTGACATTATGTTATTTTTTTCAAAATACTATAATTGTGACATGTAGATAGAATGAAACATTTATTACTTTTAGTTTCCAGTCCTGACATAAAAATAACTTAATGATTTAAATATATTTTTATACATAGTCTGAAATTTAAAATTCTGAAATTATTTTATTAGAAAAAAATATGTTTTTTAAAACATAACTATATGAAAATAGTTATACATTGATTTAGGAATTTATTACGAATGCTTACTATTAATAAGGTTTCATATATAAATAATCATCTAATTAAAACGTAAATCATGTAAGTAGATGCACGTATGAGTGCGTGCTTTTAGTACTGTGGGTATAATTTTATCGCAGTTCAGATGTTGCAACTTGCTACACTTCGTGCGCATAAAATAACACCAGAGTAAAGATGACACAACTTTCTAATAGTTTTAATATTAAGCAGACGGTCGTTCATTTTTTATCGAATCGAAAATAGAATTGAAAAATATCATTATATTGAATAAAACTATTTTATGATTGTCTGATTTTTTATTGAAGTTGTTTTTTTATAAAAAAAAAATCTTTATATAATTTAAATACCTTTCGTGGTACGCTAGTCAAGATGTTCACCTTTGAATTTTAATGATGATTATGGGAACGAACCATGATTCAGTATTGTGAATTTGGTAATATTGCGAATTGTGTATGTTTGTGGTTTAAAATTCACCTGTAACCTTAGGATGAATGGGTAATTGATCTTTTTCTTGGGGAAAAACCTTCATGTAGAATATATAACTTTTTATTAACTGAATAATTCAACTGTTTACTTCATTAAAACCTTGAAATGTATATATATATATATATATATATATATATATATCTCAAAAAATATGTTATTTTTAATATTTGTTAGAAGTTACTTTCTTACCGAAGAAGATCAGTCGGTCTATCTGAAACTGTTCAGTTTGTTCGAAAAAGTATTTTATTAAACGAATGTTTTGTGTTAAAAAAATGTTTAAAAAAGAAAATCAGATGAAATTTGTTTTAACATATTTTGATGTTGAAATTATTGTTTTTTTAAAGAATAAAATAAATTAAGATTTCATTAAATTTATCATTTTATATTTTTAGTGACGTTGGAGAAGTTTATTAGTTCTTGTGATCAGCATTTAAACTACTTATTTAGTTTAGATTTATTTGATAGGTAGTTTTCAATTCGAATATTATTTATAAAAACCTTCGTGTATTTATTTTTACAGTAAGAATTGCTTATTTAAACATAAATCAATTTAAAATAAAGATTATTTTTCCTCGAGTATGTAATTTCCTCAACTATGTATTCCTCGAAGTGTATTTTCGATTCAAAAACATAATTGTATATTAAATCGATTCTTATTTTATTCTTTCTGGAATTTAAACTGTTTAAATTGTACATGCATTTAAAATCAGTATCTTTTAATATACATGTATTCCTACAATTATATATATATATATATATATATATATATATATATATATATATATATACTTATTGAATATTTTAATGTATAAAAAACATATACAAGTTATTTCGAACTCAGTTTGAACGTGTATTAAAATCATTTAATTGCGAAAGAATTGAAATTCAATTTAAGAAATAACTGTAATTTTCCAAATGATACTTGTTGAAGGTACCTCGAGTTAGTGTTAAATCACACACCATCATCTTAGTTCTGAACCCAAAAGACCATGACGAAGTATACCATGATTAATAACAAACGAGGTCTAACATAGACACGATCATGATTGCGGCATGTGTGTTAGTAGCACGGGCCGGCGCCCTTGGAGCCCCACAATATGTTGGGAACTGGAGCGCATTCTGGGGGAAGGCGCCGTGTACAATTGTTGCGACAATCATTCGTCTACTTTCGAATGCAGTTCTCAGCAAAAATAAAATATCATTTAGTCGAATTGTACGTACGAACCGAATATAACCGGCGTTTTATAATAATAACGTTCGTTGCAATTAACATTTTATTGATGTCTTAATCACGTTATATGCGAGTGGTCTTGAGTAATAGTAAACACCTACATATACGACTATTCTGAGTAAGGAATATGTTGAGAAATGTCTGTTTTTAACAGGGTGATAAGAACAAAATGGTACCGTTACATGCATTAGTTATTAATTGAAGTCAGTATATATTAATTATATACAATGTCGAATCAATTCAAGTTTATATTCAAAAATGATCTTCATTGACATTCAAACAAGTACCAACTGGATGGACTTGATTAAATGTTATTTTTGTAACAACGTAACAAATACAAATTAGGCGATATTTTGGACAAGTTCAGTCGATCAAGAGCTTGTCCTTTGATATATTTTTAACAGTCATTATCTATTAATTTTTGCATGTGATATTAATAAAAATAATGATAAGATATATTTTTTTAATATTTTAATTAGATAGATTATTTAATACCTATACCTTTTTATTATATTATAATTTTAAAAATGTATTTTGTCATAGAGATTAAATTTAGGTATATCATAATCAACGTTGTTAATTTATAAACAGTTGAAATATTAACTTATTCTTTTATTAGTGTATTTAATGAAAAATGAAGTTTATAAAGTAAAAATGTCCAGCATAGACATTTTTAAGTGAGCTGCTTTTTAAATCTTTTTTCTTGATTTCACTATATATTATTACAGTATGTTCTTAATATAAATTAAGTTTTATAAAGTCTTAACATATATTTAGATGTTAATATTGATCTTACAATAAAAAGAGAGATTTTTATCATATATTAAAAAAGAATGATAATTATAACACATCTTCGACCTCATTTCATTAGTAATTTTCTATTTGTTTCATTGTACAATAAATATTCTCTTACTGTATTTGCAATACTATTAATGTAAGTAATAGTATTCTAAGAAATATGTTTCCCTGTCTAATTAATATATTTTCTATTTCAAAATAAAAGGAAATGTGATTTATTACAAGTTATTAATTTCGAACGGCACTCTATTCCATATATTCTACTTTGTTGAAAATGTATTATATACTTTTTTCCTAATAAGTTGATCCATTAATTTTGTGTCACTCTGTAAGAACGTACTATAATTAATAAAGTAAATGATGAGTCAACAAAGAACTGCATTTTTACATATGAACATGTTTAACTTATTAATAAATGAGGTAACGTGATGTCCATTATAAAGTTTTGTACAATTATATATATATATATATATATATATATATATATACATACATACATATATAGTCATGCTATACAATAAAATGTCAAATCATAAAGATCACTTTTTTAGTATTTACATTTAATAAGAAATCTTCGTGCTAAACACATTTTTTCCAGTAGATTTTTTTGAACATGCTTCACTCTAAAAAAAATGTAAAAAAAAACATAAAATAATAAAACATTCAATTTCAATATACTAACGGTTATTACTGTGACTGAATTGCCTTTTTCAAGTGAGTATTGCTTGTAAATAAAAGAATAAAATAAAATGATTGATGTATAATTAACTAAACTTTTTAGATAAATTTAATAATCTATAATAAACTCGAAAATGTGTAATGTTTTGATTTTCTTGATAAAATTCAGTCCTTCAGTCCTACATCTTTCAAAATGACCCTCATTTACAGCTACAGGCAAATGTATACGTTTTAAAAATTAATAATAATTAAAATATGACTTCTATAATAACACTTCCTAAACACACCTTCTACTACCTAATATCATTGCTGACAGATTACAATCTGCAATCCTTGACAACAGTTTTCTTTTTCTATACAACATATATTTTTGAATTCAAGTTCGCTACAATTTTATTTCGAATATTCATTGAAATTATTTATATTCTTATATTGATATTCAACGTAGTATTAAACGTTATTCTCCAATTGTAATAATGAATACTAGTCTTAATTGGAATCTAACATCAATTATAGCAACCCTGAGAATCAATGTCGGTATCTTGAAATAGTTAATATATTTGTAAGCTGTTGTAATAAATAATTCATTGTATGATTTTCTTGCTATCAAACAGTTCTTTGTCAGGTTAATTAGTCATTTAAATATAAATATTTTCCTTATAACGTCGAGGAAAACCAATTAACAAGGAAATCTATTCAATATTATACATATGTGTTTCTGTATAATCGTCTTTATATATATATATATATATATATTCACTTATAATTTAAAATTTACATGAGGGTTGTATTCCAAAAGACCGAAAGATATAATGCAAATTTCGTGTAGTATAAATTGATTCGTTTTCATCCTTACCCATCTCATCTAGTTTGAACACTAAAGATAACTTTACCCAATCTCGAATGTTTTAAACATTTGTCCGCTTGAACTATTCTTTAATGGAAAATTGTGAATAGGAGAATTGAAACAAGGAATTGTCTTCAATTTTAATTCAAGGAATACTTGTTTGAATACAAACATACTTTAAAATATTAAGAAACCTTAAATAAATCTGAAACGCGTTTCTTTATTAAATAACTCAAAAATTAATACATATTTTTCAATTATATTTAATTATTATTCAAGATTATCAGAGATATAATTTTAATAGATTCATTATTTAACCATTTCATAAAATGTAAAAACTGGAAAATGATTAAAAAAATAATATATGTTATTCTTTAATTGCTTCTTAAGATAAATATTTGAAAACGTTTTTCTTCAAATTTATGAATATTTGTATACGTTCTTGGCTATTGTATAAAAATCAGTAACGTTCGTTGTTACTAGGCTAAATAGACTAAGACACTATAAAATTAACAGAATTGCTACTGTCGTTAGCCTATAATTAGGTTAAAGTTCAATTTATATAAAATAAATTGGTATTTGAAGGCCATTCAATATCAACACGCGACACTAAGACACAATGATAGCTTAAACGGTGGTCTGATAATTTTTTTTTTCAAATAAATCATGATTGATTACTTTGAATATATATGCATATATATATATATATATATATATATATATATATATATATATATATATATATAATATTGCATTATCAATGTAGGTAAAGTGTTATAATGTTAATAGTAAGTCAGATAAATAATATGACATTTAAACATTTTCAAGTGCACAAGTTGTTAGAATTGTTCGAATATCAGCTAACCAGATTATACATAAAATAGATTGCTACTGAGAATATAAGATAAAATCATAAAGAAAAAATCCAGTTTAAAGAAGATTATATGAAATACGTAGCTATAAATAAATTAATTTGTGCAATAAAGTAGTTTTAAAACAGGTATGAAATATAAATTAGAATGGGTTTTCCTTTATGTTTATTAATAAATATGTTTACGTAGGAGAACTATTAGAAGGTATTTTCAATATGGGATTTTCAAAATATAAAATAATATATATTAAATATATTTTCTGAAAATGAATTTTAAGTATGGACGCTATTGATGGAGATAACGATTAAATATAAAGTAGTTTAATGCAGTAAAATTTACTGGTGAAATAGTACTTGTTTTCAGCGCGTGAAAACATATTTATCTATTTTTATCAAGGAACGATTGTAACTTTAAAATATTAAAAAACTGAATATTTTTTATATACTGTTAAATTTTACATTTAACTTTATTTTAATATTAACGTATTTTAATTGTTTAAACTATGCTCTAAATTTTAGAATTGATGCACTGAATACATATTTCATTATTTTTATGTATATTTTTAAATGTTTATACATTTATAGATTATATATTTAAAATATTAGTATTTTCAAATATAGTACTGATAGGTGCATTTATATAGATGCATAAACAACATTAAAACTTTTTAGAAATCTTCATATTATTTGTTGTTTTTATAAATACATGAGTTTATAATAATAGATTACTGAAGTATATTTTTTTTAGAAAAAAATATAATCTCGTTTCATATTTTGTTTGAATAAATTCTATGAAATTGGATGTATTAGGATTAAACAGTGTTGATTATTATTAGAACAATGTAGTAAATACTAAGAGATTTACTTGTATTAACTTCTTTTATTAAAAGATAACATAGAATAACAATTTCTGCTAACTCGTACTATTTGATTGATGTTTAGAAAACATTGTTCAGTTTTATAAATAAAAATAAATTATTTATTATCAATTTAATTGAAATAAAATGTAATCAGAAGTGTTATAATCGTATGATATTCTGTAATATTTTTTTATTATACGTTTAGAGATTCAAAAAATAATTATTTATATTAAATTTATAAAAAAATATATTTTTTAACTTATGAGTTCGTGAAGTTAACATACTAGATGCTTAAAATAAGAATAGAAATTGGTGTCAAGAAAAATACTAGTTTTGTTATAAAAATTATATTTATTTGCTTTTTTTAAGAAAAAAATGTAAGAAAACATTTTTCGTTTATTATAAAAGCATTGTAAAACATTACTGGTTCGTATTTTATATTGAAAATAAATTAATTAAAATTTCAGACGTCATAATGCTAATGGAAAATATTGAAATTATGTTTTATTATCTGAACAATGATGTGATTTCTTACAATATACATGCAGAACAAAATAAAAAAAATATGAGAAATCTTGTACATTTCCTACAGTTGTTCTAATCTTCCTAAGAACAAATTTTCACATGTATTCGCTAATTATGAAATGAAACAAACATGTCGGTATTCATTACTGTAACCACAATGTAAGCTTTTTACAATCTGCTTGACATAATAGCGAAAGTAAATTGTGCAGTTTTAACATGAAGTGGAACGGTGTGGGACAGGCGAACAAGCGATGGTAAATATCACCCGAACGAAGGTAATTTCATTGAAATTGCGTGCAATTATGATAGCTTAACGAAAATAAACACGACCTCGATTGCTTACCTTCCGTTAGATGATGTATCCTTTAAGAATCACTATCGTCGTGTCTGAATTACAATACAAATTGACCGAAATATAATCGATAATTGCTCGAGTCCACGTTTTTTTCTTTGTCAACTATCGACATGCTGTGTCGTGCAATATTTACTTCGTTCATTTGACATTTTACACGATTTTAATAAATGGTACATTGGCTTTCAAATAATATATATATATATATATATATATATATATATATTATATTGAAAAAGAGAAATCCATTCAAATGAAATTTAATAATACACTTCGCTCACTTTTCATAAAAAAATAATATACTTATTTTAATAAATCACTATGGTTTTGAATTATATTTATTAAAATGATTGAAATTTGTTTACAAAATCATTAATTCGAAAATTATTGACTGATATTGTTTTGAATATATTTAGATTTATATTTTTTCTAAATGTTTTCTACGATTTGCGAAATGAAATAAAGAAAACCATGTTAATAATTAATTTATTATTTAGAGAGACACTTGTGTATTAGTAGTAATGTATATATATATATATATATATATATATATATATATATCTTGTCAAATATTACATTTCTCTTAATCAGAAAGGCTCCTTAAGCTATAAGAACGTTTGTAGTATTTTTAATAAAGAAAGAAACACTTTTGGAATGATATTAAATAAGACAAAAATGTACGTAGGGAAATTAATTAAATTTAAACTTTTAATAAGATAAGGACATAAGACATGGTTCTATTTTAAATGTGTAATTATTGTGTTTACTTATTTTAAATTAATGTCAATTTTCATTATAATTCTTTAAAATTAAATGATTTTACTGACCTGACAAACTATTTTATAATGGTAAGAGTTTTACAATTTAACAAAATAAAATAAAAACAGTGTCAGTATTCTTGCTATTGCAATAAATCATTTTTATGATTAAAATAAAATGACATAGTAATTTAAATCGAGTTCTACTATTAAAAAAAAATATCAGTTTGAACTAGGTCGCAATTAAAAGATAAACCGTTACATGTGATTTAAATTAAATAAGTTCTTCACTATATCCAGCACTTCAATCTATTTTTAACAATAAGAGACACAATTAAATCTAAAACAGTTACCAGGTCAATGATTCAAAAATAACGTAACGAATCAGAAAAAAAATAAATAGTACCGAGATAGTGACGTTAATAAGACATTTGTAGTGATATTGTACGTCTTTCTATATTATATGCTAATGAAAATTTCATTAATTCTGTTGAATAGATATTTTTACATATAGTCGCGATTTATTATGAACGAATGCGACCGAGGGCATTTTTATTTATATTTGATATATGCTAAATATAATATTTCTTAAAATATTTCAACTAAAAATATACTTGAACTCTGCTTTATGCAATACTGAATTCAATCTGATTCAAAGGTTTAAGAGGTTGGCACCGATGGGTCTATGCATTGATTTGTTTTATTTTAGTTTTCATAATATTTTCATAACACTGTATCAGGTGTGTGTCGTGGGTATATATATATATATATATATACATACATACACACACACACACATATATATATATATATATATATATATATATATATATATCATATAAATAAAAGAGAATGTGTATCTGCAAATCTCTCTGTCGCCCATAACTTAACCGTGTTACCATATCTTTAAAACCACCAGATTGATGAACTGTTTCATACCTGAGGATATAAACCTTATTCTTAATTTTTTTAGAAACTGATCTTATTTCGTCTGTTGAAGATTCAATTTTGCAACACGTTTTTTAAATCGAATTTGACTTTTCAATTATTTTCTGTCATAAATTTAATCTATTAATACTTTGTAATGATTTCAGACAAATCGTAAAATATCTATTCTTTTTATTATAGAGACCACAGTTGTTTCCAAATGGACGGGATCTATTTATTTTGGGAATTTGTCATTCACATATAATTTCCATTTGAATCTAAATTCTAGATTGTACCATTAAATTAAGTGTTGTAATGGGTATTAATAATACGTTTTCGTTTGAATATTTTGATCAAGGAAAATGATTGTATATAATATATACAAAGAAAAATACTGATTATTTCTATAACTTTTTAATTAAATAGAAAGTTAGAAAAGGAAATATGAATTTATGTATTTTAAGTAAATGTCGATAACCAGAAAATGCCACTTATATTATTCTATTCAATTTATTACATTTGATCTAAATCAATATTCCTTCTTATAGATAAAAGTAATAAATGTATTGTTTATATATGTAAATGTATATATATATACATTTAATATATATGAAAAAGTATTTTTACATTTTTTTGTAAAAATATTTTGTTATAAATGAAGTTTTTGTAAATATTTAAATGGGTTTCATTTATTACACTTATATATATATATATATATATTTAAATAAACGAAGTTTTTCTATGAAATTTCTAACAAATATATAATTATGTATTATTTGTTAAGTAAACTTTTAATTACTTCGTGAGATATTATTTTTCATGATATTATTATTCTACAAGTCGTTTCATTTATGATAAATGAAATATATAACTCGCCACGAAGAATATATATTTATTGTATATCATAAGTAATAAATTATTTATGAATATGTCGAATTAGAGAATTTTATTATCTTTTAAATAAATTAGAGAAAAGTATTTTTATAGTAAAAGTTTGATCTATTTAAAAATATTCTTGTATCATAAAAACTTTATCGACTAATTAAATATCTTTTTATTAATAACATGCTTTTACAACTCATTTCTTATATTCTCTTTTTTTTCTTTTAATGAAAAGAAAATGAGTATATATATATATATATATATATATATATACATATATTATAATGTGTTAAAGTATATTAAAACCCAGCAACATTCATTAATAAACATTTATTTGTATTTTAAAAATAATTACACATATATATGTGAATGACTTTTGATATTTACAAGATGTATATCTCTAAAACAGGAGGTTATTATTGCAAGTTGAAAAGAAGTAGTGTAGGATGGACCTCCAGCGATCACTACTTCAATATTAATAGATTATTTTGAAACGTCAAGATCGAAACACTTAAATGTTCATGATAAAGATATTTTTT
The DNA here is from genome assembly GCA_034766995.1 of Acanthacorydalis orientalis. Taxonomy (NCBI): domain Eukaryota; kingdom Metazoa; phylum Arthropoda; class Insecta; order Megaloptera; family Corydalidae; genus Acanthacorydalis; species Acanthacorydalis orientalis. The sequence goes on along the minus strand of CM068323.1, from coordinate 14,493,465 downwards.
AAATAAAAGACGACACAGCTTATAAAACCAGTACTGAACTCCTGGCTTGTAGATCAACAACCAGTCTTGATAGTTGCTCGCAATTTTATATACAAATCCACTGAGAAATAACAATCATTCAATGGCTATTGGATTAAATTTCTATTTATACTGTCATTATTGATTAGAATTACAATCTTGAATCCTATAAGTATACATATATATATATATATATATATATATATATATATATATATATATGTAATATACATGTGAAGGCGTTGTTATTATCTTAAGTGCACAATAGATATTACATTAAACCTACGCTTTTCTACGACCCACACATGCTAGAAAAAAAGTAAGTAAAAATTAATTGTAAATAAGTTATGCTGATTATTTTTATAACTGCTACATATATCGATTTATATGAATAAAAAAAAATATAATAATTATTTTACTTTTAAATAACGACACAAAAAGTGAATTATTAAATTCTTAAACTATAAGTATATATATATATATATATATATATATATATATATATATTTTATTAAATATATATATATATATATATATATATATATATATTTAATAAAAAAAATATAATATTAAACATTTTTTTATGTATATATAAATATTGATATCTTATTATTTACTGTAAAAGTCTAAAAGCAGTTTCGTATATATATTTTGAGATACGAATAAAAAGAAAATCTGAGATCTTCTCGCGCATTAAGATCATAAGTAGTATTGATTGAAGAAATACGGAGAATAATAACATAATTGGAATGTACATTTATATAACGGTTTTATAATATCTACATATATATATATATATATATATATATATATATATATATATATATATATATATATATATATATATATAGTTTGTATGTATAGTTTGTGTACATGGATAAAAAATAAATTGAATTATAATTTATTTGAAACAAGTAAAATGAAAGTTATATATCACTACATAATCACGACTATAGTGAAAGTGAGTATAGTAAAAAGTAATAGAATATTCTGAATTTTCATAACGATTGAATAAAGTAGTACAATTATATCTAAATTCTTTATTAATTTATAAATACTTGCATAAAATATGTAATGAACGTATAAACCAATTTCATTGATTACTTTTACTAATTTAATGAAATATTTAATTATACCCAAATTCCTGCAATACGTTTCATTGTATGAAAAAGTAGATTCTAAATATTTATGATTATTTTTGTCTTGTGTTAAAATACAAAACTCAAAATTAAATATATTTGATTTTGTTACACAAATCTATCTATCTATCTATCTATCTATCTATCTATCTATCTATATATATATATATATATATATATATATATATATATATATATTACATGTTTCTGTATTTATGGAAATACATTCTACAGGATTTTAATCTGAAACTTGCTTCTTTTTAACAGCTGGATACGTAATTAGATACAAAAAGATAACTAAGAAAATGATTTCCGTTGCTAACTTGACTACTAATGAAAATTATTAAATTACATATATTTCTAGAATGCAACTGTGTTGTTACCAAGAGCAAATGAACAAATTCGCAAAACTGCTAATAAATTATAATTGTATGTTTAAGTAGATTAACAGAGAAATATTTAGGTGCCAATGAGTGTGTAAACTGATCTACATTAACTATGTATGAAAACTACAAACATTATTATATCATCCCGAGTCTAAAAAAACAAACACAGTCATTCAAGAAAATGAGTTCTGGAATGTTATAAATATTAATATAAATAAAGAAAAACTGATTCATACCAAATAAATAATAGACTAGTAATTCATAAAAGATTTACGTAAATTTGACACTTACGTCTCACCTCAAATATAGTTTGTACTTATTTATTTAGTTATTATAATTCGATATCACATGTGAATGATGTTTATTGAAGCTCGGATCAATGAAGCAGTTTGTCTATTTTTTAATTTTATAATCTTTTTTTACATACTATTATTTCAATTAATCTCTCATCAAAAATGATATGCATAACCCACAACACTGATTATCATTCAAATTTTAAACCCATTGATCGACAATCCAGTTTAAAAGAACAATTTAAACTATGCTTGATTTAATAAGTACAATGACTAGATTTTATTGCAAATCATTTAAATTTCCTGTTAACTTCGAAAATTCAACTGCACAATAGTTGACTGCAATGAATCACATATGTATTGTTGTTATTTGCTACCGATACGAAACCTATAAATAAACAATAAACAGATTATCAATCAACATTATCTATGTATATTCAGATAGAATAAAACATAATATGATTCACTTTGAATTAATTCTATACCGTATTGTTTTACATAGGTATTAATATAATTGCAACTTTCACGCTCTTCTAGGATGAAAATGATTCATCTCAATTATCAATTGTGTTTGACATAATTTATTTAAACGGTGTACTGGAAATGAATGAAATTCTTCTGATGATTCATCTCAATATGTACTAAAAAAATTTACAACATATATTTGCATAAATTTTATATATTCAATTTTATTTACATATATAAATATATATATATATATGTATGTATGTATGTATGTATAAATTCTATGTGGGTGAAAGCGAATCTGGAAGAAGTTTTTTTATTATGCTTCACACTCTTCTTTTTTGTAGATCTTACTCATAGAGGATTTTCCATAATATTTAATTCTTTTGATAATATTACTACACATTCAAACATTTAAAAAAAATACCATTGTATTCTTTTTTAATATACATACAATAGTTTGACATACAAATACATTTATATATATATATATACATACATGTATGTATGTAAGTATGTACGTCAAGAAAATATATATATAGAATACGTAGAAATTTCTTTAATTTACAATTCCTGAAACTCTTGAACATTGATATTTTGAAGAGGGTCTTTACTAAAGTTTTTACTATTACATTTTTCCTAATAAATTTATATGAGTAGAATTTTAATAAATGTAAAATTGTCTGATTACGTCTGATATATAAAACTATAATTATATATCCATCAAAATTCACAGAATAGTCACTAAAATATATAAAAATTTACATTAATATTAAAAACGTTATTAGTCATTAATTTGTATATATATATATATAAATATATTTGTCTAGCATCAAATTTAAATGATTACAACACACACATTTCTCTTTCTCAACGTGTAAAAATTTAAATATTTTTATATGTATACAATGTTCTTTAGAAGTGTATTACTTTAACAGGTATTAGTCGTTGTGAATACCTAGAATTTTTTTTAATCTTTAGAACAGTTCTCTTGACACTAAAATACTTTTCTGCATCAAAAATACTGCTAGTTCAATATTTATTCGTTTTGTTAAACTCAATTGCTTAAAGTTAATTTAGAGTTTTTGGTTTAACAGTACTTAAAAGAAATGGTGGTTAAACATAGTAGAATTACAAATTAAAGTATTTAAATAGATATTTAAAAATCGAACAAGACAACCCTATGAGAAGTTGTCTGAAAATATTATTATTGTTATTATTTATTCTATTAGTTTACTTTATTATTTAAAGTATATATCATATTAGGATGAGTTTAAAAATTTTAAAAGTTTTATCCTATATACTAAAATTAATGATTTTTTGTATTATATATATATATGTTCCGTTTGTTTATTCACAATACATGTATATCGTAACAAGTGTGTCACAAAGCAAAGTACTTATTTTAAAAAGTTAAAAAAACAAATAGAAGAGCCATGTATGTTTTAATAATTTGAAATTTAAAATATTGTGAATTGAAAACGTTTTACTGAACCAGATTTAAAAACAATTTAAAATTTTTCATTGCATACATGATTGTGTCATTAATTCAAATTTACTCAATTTTGAATTTGTGATTTATTTGTACCAGTATCATAGGACATGTGTTAATCTTTATCATGCCATTAAAGTGACCTACTTTTGTATGTAATGTTTATAATTATCTTAGACCCTCTATATGTTCCATTCATATTTAAATCGGGAATTTGAATATGTTCACGTTTCTTATATTTAGAGATACGTTTTAGTCAATGTTGTCCTAATTTTTTTATAAGATTTTTAAACGGTGACATTTACATTTCCGTTACAGATTTGAATAGGTTTTAATTATTAATTTAAATTGAATTTAGATTGAAGGATTTCAGTTCACAAGCTATGTGTGTATCCATGCTGTCAATGTAAGATATAAATTTCAGTTGCCTGTAAAAAAAATGTTTTAATATATTCTTATTTGATTCGGTTGTCATTGACGTGGATTTTCAAAAATATTTCAAGGCAATAATTTACGTTATTGGTTTGTAAAATAACAAATCTATAATGAAAACATACAAAAAAATTGATTTAAATTTTCAAACTGAAGTTATCGATCAATCAATGTAAGTAGTTTAAACTCACTGCAATACTTTAAAAAATAAGCTTGTTTATTGCAGGTTTATACTTTTATAATATCACTAATATATTTTATTCTTTTCAGATGCTCCAAACGACAGTCTGTACATGATATTTGGAGTTGTGATTGCTATGGGACTCGTAGCTGTTATTATCGTTCTTCTCGCCGTCACTATCAGGTAAAAATATAATTAAAAATAAGTATAAATTTTTGAATCTCAAGATATCTACTTGTTCATCATACAAAGTGGTCACAGTTTTTACAATTATGAAAATACAATTAAACAATTTATAATTTATATACAAATAGTACAATTTTACATATCTTTTTCAAGTATAGATCATAATGTTAAATTTAATATTTAAAGTCTTTTCTCTAATAGAATTTAATTTACTATCTAATTTTGGTAATAATATTTTATGCAAATAAGCAAAAATAATTGAGATCTTTTTTATTTAGTTTAACCTATTTTTTTTCTCTATATTAAAATAAATAAAATAATACAAATTGTCATTGATTAATAAAATACATTTTAAATAATAAACTAAATGAGTTAAAAACGTTAATATAAAGATTAACATTTTATAAACAACTAATTAATTAATTTAAATTAAAATAATTTTTAAATCTTTACTACAATTTATATTCTTCGATTTTTTAATTAATTCTATATTTTATTCATCGAAGACATATTTTTTAATTGAATATATATATATATATATATATATATATATATATATATATATATATATATTATTTCCGAATAAAAATAAAATAAGATATTATTTTATTCAATTTAGATGAAAAATAACAGAGATTAAGTATTATTATTATATTTTTTAATGTTTTTTTTTATATATATCTTATTTCACAATTAATATCCGTCTGTAAATATCCGTTTTAATTCAATGATTAATTCATAGAATTGGTGACTATTCTATCGTGAATTCAAAAAGAGTCTTTTGCTAAACGCTTTCACTTAAAAGGAATACTAATAGACGAAATTATCAATTGTAGGCTTTATGTAAAAGATTCAATCCTGTTCTTAGATCTGTTAAAATATTCGAATATTCTCTTAGCATAAAAATTTATCCTGTTTCAAAATGACTACTAATTCCTTATAAAGCTACTAAATGAATTTTTATTAAAGTATTTTCTTTAACATTAATTTTTGCAGACCATTCAATGGCCACAGTTGTCCAAAATGTCTTCGTCGGAGTAAGAGGTAATTACTGAATGTTCTGTAGATGTCCGTCGTCAATTTGTTCAAATAAATACTTAATGTGTTTACTTCTCATTACAGTTCTGTGAATATAATGCTTATTTTCAATTTATGTTCGTATTTTTTCTTCGACTTGTGATTGTTTGTGTCAATTAGTTGCAATTATTTGCAATTATTACTCGTTTTGTCGTTAAAAAATATTCTATTATTATTGTGTTCCATGTATTTGAAATCTTAGTTCGTTTAAGTATGTTCTTTGAATATGAAACTTTTAATTTATTTAATTTCTTGCTTAAACTAAACTTTTATATACTTTTCTCCTTCATTACGTGTTACAGAATCCCTCTAAATACAATTTAATATATAATATAAGAAGAGTATCATCAATAAATGTGGCTCAATTTTAAAAAAACATAAAATTTAAATGGTTATCTTAAAAGAATTCATAAACAGTAATGCATTTTTGAATAATATCAAATTCTATAAATTAGTTTAAGGTAACTTGCAGCTATTGTATAGATAAATTCAAATTTTGTTAGATTATAAATCCAAATCTTCTGATTATTAAAAAATATAATAATTCAAATGTATTAAAAGTTATGAAACGGTAGAGAATTTACTACAAAAAATACAAGTTCATTTCAAAATATACGTCATTGCAATGACGACTCTTAGAGTAACTATTTATACTCTAGTTGTTTTCTTAATAATCAATTCCTACGCAATCGATATTTAGAAATGTGAGTATAAACATCGTGCAAATTTTATACGATTTAAGTTCATATCGATCCTTACGTCATGAGAAACTATTGTTTTTATTTAATCACTTTATAAACAATGGTGACAACTACCTCTTAGAACACTACTAAAACTAATATGTAATACGTAGTCGGTATTTTCTTTTTTCATATAAACGTCGAATTCTAAGGATATGGTTAAACATATATTTGCTTTTAGATTTAATAAATATATATGTTTTATCAGTGTCAGGAACAAACGTTTCTGAAGTCAGAATATTTACAAATTTTCTTGAACAGGATATTTAGTTCTTTTTTCAATTATAAATATACTTATACATGTATATATATATATCCAAAATAAAAAATTTAATTTTCATAATTAAACACTTTTTGAATATTTCAGTTGAATAAACATTTTTCGTATCTACATTTTTTATTTTTATAATTATTTGATTATCTTAATTTGATAATCTAAATTAGTTCTTTTAATAACTTAAATTAAAAAAATAATAAAAAAAATTGAGTATTAAAAATAAGCATAAATTAAATAAGCTTACAAGTTGCCAATATCACGCCTGAAAACTTTATGATCTTTTTTTAATACTATTTTATGACTTTTTATTAGAATTTTTTATTATATGAGTAATAAAATGTATTATAATATATTTTGATGAAGTGTACGATAGTTAAAATCAATATATTGAAATGACATATATTCTCATTTATTGTATAAAAGAAACAGTTTAAAAACCTGATATGAATCACTTTTAATTAACGAATTATAACTAGAGACAGTCGAGCCAGCCAGGTGGTAAACATACTAGCTGTCGGTTAGTATTTCATGAGATTAAACACACGATCTTTTAACATATGTCATATATTATTACGAAAACAAATGTTACACCTTCACAGACCGCTGGATAAAGTACTAGTGTCTCTAAAAAGAATATATGAACAAATAAACATTTTATTTTATAAAAAAAATATTTGTTTTAAATATATATTAAATTTTTTTATTATAAAATTTTTTTCTTAAAAAAAAAACATATTAAAATAATTTTATATAAATTGTCTGTTTGTGTAATTGGAAATGATCTAAAATACAACACCGTTCATTAACTACAAGTTTTTTTTAATAAAAAATGTTTTTTTAATTTTATAAAATATCTACATTTTGAAAAATTAAAATATATAATTTAAAACATATAATATTTATATACACTGTGATAATTTGAATTAAACATATTATATTAAATGAAAATCGACTCTCAAATTTTGCATTGTTATTTATTTATTGAATTTTTAGTAAATTATTTATATATATATATATATACATATATATTTATATTTATATATATATATATATATAACTAAATGTATATGATTCATTATTTATTTTCTTTATCTCAAGCTACGCAATAATTTCTCAATCATTAAAAAGATTTTTTATCCTTGAATTACAAGAATAAATACTCCCAAGACCCTGTTAAATAATTCCCTGAACTTCATTATCGTCTTACTTATTACAATAGATAAAAAATATTAATTTTCTATGTCAAATTATATTGTTGCATACAGATAATATATATATATATATATATATATATATATATATATATATATATATATATATATATATATATATATAAAGTACCTGTTCTTCTTAAGTGTGTTATTTATAGAACAGTATCGTATTTCATCGTATTTTTGTAAGATTGTTTTGTATTAATAATGTTTTATTATTGCAATATTGTGAAATAATTACAATATTATGAAATTATTATATTTTTCTATCTTTAGAACTAATTCGATTTTTATCAAACTTATTGAATTGTATATCACTCACACTGAAGTGCTAAAATACACATGATTTATTAAGAAATTATCTGAATTAAAAATATGTGACATTTCAATATTCAGATTACTCATATTTATAATTAATACATAAAGAATGGATATATTGTTCAGTAATTAATTATAAAACAAATTCTGCGAAATACAACTCCTCGATATTGATACATATACCGTTTATACTTTTAAATATGTAAAAAATCAAACAAATATTGCATCAATTTATAATGGATATTTAGAATTGAATATTCGTGTATTCATTTCAGAGATGAGGAAATAAAAAAGATTGAACGCTTTTTTAACAACCTTTTTCTTAAATAACAGCGTATTTGTTACAGAAATAGATTGTTCTCGAAATAAATAACTGCTGTTTTCTTACATAACACGAATATACAGTGACAGAGTTAAATATCTGCAACAAGCATCTGACTTGTCGTTAGAACTGCCAATATAAATACACATAAGTTAACCGTCTGCTTCATTTTGCAACTCATAAAACATGTATATACATTTATATACATATACGTATACATATATATATATATATATATATATATATATGTATATGTATATATGTATATATATATATATATATATTCATAACTAACTAAGAAATACGCATTTATAAATTACAAATATTTATTTTTATGTTGAACATCTTTATTTACATTTATACTTCATATCAAACAAAAGAAAAACTTTGGAATTTCTTAATACATTTATTTTATGATAAAAGTATATATTTATAATATTATCAAGCTGACTTTTAACAAGTCTGTAAAATTATTTCTACATAAAATGATTTCAGAATTAAATTGTGTATCTGAAATTGTAAATTATTCTAACATGAAATATGAATCAAATAGTTGTATTTCTATAATAATTGGAATAACGAAAAATATATACAAATAAAATATATTCTCGATTTGTTTTATATATATATATATATATATATATATATATATATATATATATATAACAAATCTGAATCTCATTAAAACGAACAAATATATAATAAGTGTGAAATAAAAAATAACTTGATTGAAGCAAATTATTTCATAAGATTGATATTATTGCTAGATAAAGATCTATTTTTAATTTTTTCTCATCTATACAATATATTTTTTAAAATGATTTGATAAAGAATATATTAATATTGTAAAAATTAGAAAAGAACCATATACTAAAACTATGAGTTAATCTGTAAACACTAAACAAATATTCAATTTTTAAAATTAGAAAGAACAATCGACAATTCGTAATAATACCTCGTAAATATACATAAAATGCATACAAAATAAAATCATATAACGAAATTATTCAGAGAAGAATAATCAGACAATTAAAAATATTTTTATAAGGTTTTGAAATTATGTAAACTTTTTGAGAATTATTTAATGTATGTCTAAGTTGAAGATAGTATAAATCAAATGTACCTTTTAGATTTAGTTATAAATCACAACGATTTATATACTTGATGTTTTAGTTTAAAATACAACTAGTTGTTTTATTTTAATTTTAGTACTATTTATTTGTTAAATAATTTTTTGACCTACGATATACATCTGTGATATGTCTTTTATAAATTGGTGTCTTGATTATATTTTATTTTTTCACGGAAATACTATAATGGGGTACAGGTAATTATTGTTTTATTTTTAATTTAACTATTTATGTATTAAAAAATCGAAATATATTTATTTAATGTTATGGTATTCATGTTTTAAACAGACATTTCTCGATATTCATTTATATAGCTTGTAATTAAAATGTATATTCAATTTCACACTTAATTTATGAAATGTTCTATGAAAGTACAAGTATATTTGTACGTATATTATGCGTAATTATTTAGCCTTGTGTGTGTGTATGCTTGCGTGTGTAAATATATAATGTAAATTAAACAAAATATGCATGTGAGTGTATAATTGAACGATAATACAAAAAATAATATAAATTTTATACTTAATCATGTGTAATTGAATATTAATTAAATATTTTCTTCTTTCTACGTTTCATACTTGAAACAATTGCGTGATCGGAGTATATAACTTTTACATTTGAATCGTTTAATAGGAATTCTATTGTTTCCGGTTAAAACAAAGATTTTTGTACATAAACTTTGTGCCACATGTTAAAATGAATGTTTTATGTTTGTATTGAAATAACACGTTTTATAGAAGAGTCTGGAAATTGGAATTCAATCAATCAATAGACTTATTTTGTCGATTAAATTTAAAATTAAAAACAAAACTATATTTTCAATTATTACTTTTAATACAGAATTGTAACATAATCTTTACATATTAACATTATTTTAATTCAAGACAGTCACATCGTATATTTTATAAAATATAAGTTCATTCTTCACGCAAATTTCATTGTACAGAAAGTGAAATATTAAATGCAATCTACTTTTTATGGCCGGTTTTATTACATTTTTTTATTATTAAATACATTGTAGGTTGTTGGTTGAAACGAGTAATCAGTTTTGATGATAGTATTTTTGTAGTGTAGAGTATTGAAACGATTTAAATGTAAATATTATTATAATATGTATAATTAGTTATATAAAGTATTATGTATGATATGTCAGTCATATTGTTTTAGTATAAAGTAAAATAAAAACTAGATTAAACATGAAAACACGAAAAGTATTATTTTTACTATATAATATTTGAAAATTTGATAGTTTTTTTAAAATAGTATAAAAAGTACTTTAATTATTAAAATGTTTAATATTATGGCCCACACGAAGTAGATAAATATAAGAGTAAATCAGTAAAAGAAAAGTACTTTAAGGAAATATTTTTAAACATTTGATATATTAAAAAAATAATTAATTGGTAATAATATTTATTTGCGAATCATTTAAATCGTTAAATTTATACATCTGTATAATACATGTATTAGAATGAAATTTTAATCAGTAAAAACAATATAAATTTAATTTCAAACTGAAAGAATATACAAGAGTTTAATATAGTTATGTATATCGATTTTTAACTGATTTATTTAACTTCATGTATTTGTTCAAAAAATTCTTCCGTCTACAATACCCTTTACGAAATCCGACTGCCCAACTACAGATGGGTCTTTATCCCCGATCAAGTTTTTTGCACTCGTATAAGAAAACAAATTTTTTTTTAGTTCGCTGAAAGAAAAGGTCTCTGGCATTTCAATAGCATCCGGCGTTGTTATGCGTTGCTACGCAGAGCACTGAACTCGTCAACCGTTTCTTTGTGTCTGGGCCGGTTTTCTGTATCATACATAATATACTCCACAAACCATCTCTGTTAGAAACTCTAACCACAGTATACACAAACATACAGATGCGTATGTTTTTTTCTGTTTTGTACTATATAGGTATTATATATATATATATATATATATATATATATATATATATATATATATATATATATATGTATATATATATATATATATATATATATATATATATGTATCATAATTATAACTAAAATAAGAGTTAGAAAATTAGTATATTTCTTGATTATTAGAAATGATTACACATCTAGATTTCTTAACAAAAATTATAAAAATGTCAATCAAGTATTTAATATGATTCAATTCTTACAAAAATTGGTAAAACCTATAATATTGATAAGATATATGTAGGGGTATTAAAATATCATTAGTAAAAAAACTGCAAAATATGTTTCCTAAAAAGAAAATAATTTAATAAATATTAAACTGAAATTATTATTTTGCACCAATATTGATATTCGAATGCATTTCAAATTAAATTCCATTGTAATATTTTTAATCAATTTAAAAGTAAAACTTCACATTAATTATTATTAAGACGTTGTATATATATATAATATAAATTATGATTTAAAAAGATAACTTCTATTAATTATGTAATTTGTCATTATACTATTAAAGAATTGTATAGAATAGACACTGCAAAATACATTTCAGAAAAGGTAATTATTTTTAAAAACAATAATTGCGTGTTATAAAACGTGACAGTACGTTTGATAGAATGATTTAATATGTTTTTAAAAAAACATCTATTTTTAAATATTACATACAAGACTAATTTGATAAAAGTTTAGACGTTCAATTTAAAAAAAAATAAATATTATACAAAAATAATAAAAATCGTATCTATTGCGTCTAGAATTATTTGAAAATTTAATCTGAAATTATTGTAATCTGTTGAGAATAATTCAATGAGTAAAATCAATTACTTATAGAAGTTAGCAATCGAATTTATATATACTTTTTAAAACTTACAATGTAAATAAATAAAAAATATTTGCTGATTAAATGTTTGAAATAAAAAGAAGAAAGGAATGTATAAAATTAAATATTAATATTATTTTAAATTAATATTAGAATTAACAAAATTTGTTGTTTTATTAGTAATTATTCTTTTACTACAATATAAATTATTAAAACGTACAATCAAATATGGTACTATTCAGAAAGACAATAATTGTCAAAATATATATATTGCAATGTATTTATTTTAAATAAATAAAAGAAGGATATTTTGTATTTAATTTTCAATCGACAATTTGTCTTTTTATTATTTCTAAAGTGTAGTCAATAAAATTGAAAGAATTTAAAGTTTATAACGAAAAGAATCTCGCGTCTTTAAAATATGTAGAATATAATGAAAATCGATACGAACGAAAACATTCTATGCAGATACTAACCGCATGAAGCGTTCGAAACATATGACTGGAATCGCGCGTAAAACAAATCGTAGAATTTTGAATCCTCTCTCCTCGCATTATTGGTTGCGACGCGCTAGACTACCAATGAGAACCACTGTAGTTATCTGACGTCACGGACGTCTATATAAACCATTCGTTCTGAAATTTTACCTTCAGACGCTGCATGTTAACTGTGGACTGAGCAGTTTAGCTAACACAAACAGCTAGGCGCTCGTTGTTACGCTAAAGCATATATTCTAGTCAGACGGTGCATACTCGTCAAAAAAAATATTAAAAGCAAGTGTTTAAAATAGTGCAATAACCAACCACACAATCGTGATTTAAATAATTGTTAAATAAAATTAAAACAGTGGTTACGACTAGTGAATTTCTCGTATTGTGATTGCACATGTTCAAAACTGTTTTGAAATAAAATAATAACATTATTTTTAAACGAAACAGTTAAATTGAGCCACAAGTGCCCCTAGTTCATAAATAAATATAATTAAATAAGATTGTAATTCTGTGACTGAAAATACGAACAAGGAATACAACTTTTCAACTCTTTTAAAAATCAAGAGTTTGAAAATACAAATAACCCACCGCAAACAACAAATATTTATATATTAAAAGAATAGTTTCATTGTAAAAACGTGTGTTTGATTGTAATTTAATAAAATGGTCGGAAGCAACGGTACTATGATTGCGATACGTCTTGTCCGCAGCAAATTGAGGAAACGCGAAGAACACAGTAATAGCGTTCATCCCACTGACGTGGTGCTACAAACTGGGCCTACAACTGTACAAACACCTGCATTGGCCACCATCACGCATTCGACGACGATACCTATCCAGACACATCCTGCAGAACCTTTGGCATACCGTGGACAATTTCTCTGGCAATACACACCACCACCACCATCTCAATACAATCTGTACAGCAATAACCAGGTGAGCATCACAAATATTTGTGTATATATATATATATATATAAAATTATACAATTCGTCTTCCAAAATAAAAAAATAATTCAATTGCATAAAATAGCCACTGTAACCCTACACATGTTTTAATTTTTTAATATAATGATATACATATTTTTCAAATACCATACAAATTATTACTTAAGTTATAACATTCATGACTTATTCATAATATATTTAAATTGAAACAAAATGTTATTCGCCGTTCTCTTTTTTTCTTCCTCTCTTATATATAACTTTTAAATGTATACATTTACCTTGAATAGTTCAAATCACCTTTAAAATATTAGAAAGCGCACAAAGGTACTTTTCCTAGTATAACATTATAAATACATGTTTTATAACGTAACAGGAAAAAAATGGAAAATTTTACAATACTATATTTACAGATTGAACAGTTATTAAATATATATGTAGATAACACTAAAAATAAGATAGACGAATATAAAAAATATAGAAAATTTGATTAACCAATATTTGTTTGTTTAGTAAAAAAAGAGAGTATTGCAATATCTTATTCGAAGTCATATATATAGTTATTTATTTTATAACATCAAAAACTAATACATGTCATCTTACAATAGTAGTCATATTTAAAATTCTCAATTGTTCTATACTATAATTAAGCATCTAGAATCATAAAATATTAATCACTTATTTTTATTGTTTAGTAATTGGCCTTATTATTCAGGCATTCGAAATAAAAAAAAAACATTTTATAGGTATATAAAAATAATACAATACAATTATGTATACATTCCATACTAAGTTATATTTTTATTGTAAAATAAAAAGTTCTATCACGAAATACACATACGTTTATGATATTCGCTGCATACCAAACAATGCAGCAGTTCCTGTTTAAAAACCGTTATATTCTTTCTCGAATCGTAAAGAATCAAGTTTAAAAAAATAAAAACCTTGGTTCAATAAAATGAGTGTATTTATTTTTCAGTCAATACTACAAAATGTTCCACTTGTACTTTATACACTTGTTTTACCTCGGTTTATTTTTAAACTTAGTCATTTACATAAAAATCCAATATATTTTTTTATATCAAACGTTTTTTCTAGTCATTTTTTTCATATATATATATATAATGTTAACTTTTAATAATCCGTTTCATAAAATGTTACTGACTTGAAACTAACTTTTATTTAAAGGTGTAAACCTGATTTATATGATTGATATTTGTAGATCAATTTAGCAGTAAATAAATTACATGAGAAATGTGTACTCAATCTCAAATTAGTTTATTTGGTAAAGAACGCAACAATACAGTTATGAATTCATTAAGTTATAAATAACGGCTAGTAAGTTTATAACCCTAATTATTTTTACATAATAAAACTGTTAAATTTCTCCCAATCTCTTTCTCTTAAGTTGTATAATGAGGTTAACAAGTTGCTTAAAGTTCGTTTGAGACAATTTTCGAAAGTATGATGTATACATTTATATATATATATATATATATATATATATATATATATATATATATATAAATGAGACAGTTTCACTTGACCGTTGCATATTAAATAAAAAAAATGAATTGGCTACATGTCCGGTTTTAATAAAGTCAAGGTAATTACTATCCCGGGTTTTTTCATGGTTGGTTATGTGTTAGTAATGATTATTTATGAAAAATGTACAGTTACTGTTTGTGATGATTTTTCTAATGGATGTATGCCATATATTTACAATAATAATTAATAATTATTTTTCATATGGTTATATTTGAAAAATGTTATTCATCATGATTAAAGAAAATGAATTTTCGTAATATACTTGTGACACATATTTAATTAAACACATTTCGAAACGACTTACACAGCGTAAATGAATTGTAAAACTTTTTATATGTATATTTATAAATAAGTTTATTTTAAAACAACATTTCTAAATAGTATTCCGTATTGACCTTCGTGTAAATACATAAATTAAATAATACATAATAAATTAATCTTTTTTGAAATAATATTACAATATGTATTTTAATATTAAATGTTCCATTGCATTTGTCTGCAGCAGTTTCATTTAAAACTGCATGTAATTAGCATATTACCTTTTTTCTAAATTTAATATTTATAGAGAAAGTTCACTGAAAAATAAAAATCATAGTTTTTTCCGCATAACTTAAACATAGAATGTCGTTAGATCAGTTGTCTGGTAACTAACATTTAAAAAAAATAGTCCTTGACTGTCTGATGAACTTGAGGGTATTCTCAGCCTGCCTTACAAGTATTTTAACCATGAGAATTTTACAGGCAGGTGAAGAAACCCGACCTAAAAAGGCGGTATTATGTGAATTTGTGATGTGGGTAAGCGGCTTGACTAGACGTAGCAACCATGTTGATGAACGTTTTGTCCTTTATACACAAATTCCGTTTAATTCATTCTTTAGTGTGAAACACAAACGTACGTACCATCACACACATTTATATATATATATACATACATATACAGAAAATACACCACACACACACACCTAGTTAGTCACTCAACTGTCTTTATTCACGACAAGTTCACGTGATATTTTATCAACTATCTATAAAACAACTATCACATTAAAAAGAAATCTAAAGGACAACATTATATCGACTTGCCATACAAGAATATTATTCCTTTGTAAAAATTATATATATATATATATATGTATATGAAGAAGTCACCGTTGGTTTGGGTGTGACTTTTCGCATCATGTAATCGAATATGTATGTATGTATTTGTGTTAATGTATAAATGTATGCCAGTGCCATAATAATCATTGCTTCAATGTATAGGCGTACTCATTCATAGAGATCGTATCGAGATTTCTACTTCATCCGGTTGAATCATAAATTTCAAATAAAGTACGATTACGCTATTATATAATTCACAAAAAAACACAGAATGGCACATAATATATTTTTTTAATAAATTTGCAATAAATTTTCATTTATATTACATATATAAATAAGTTGATTATTTTTCTATACTGTTTGATTGTTTATTATACGAAATTACTAAGTTTTAATAGTCGATTACATGCTAGCACTGCATTTTATATTTATAGATCAAGTAATTCGATAGTAAGACGTCTAGTGAACGTTTTGAATTTTCCTCTGAGTTTACTTTGCAAGTATACAAAAGTTCAATGACACTTCCCCTTTTTATATAGTAACGAGTCGGCCATTACTACACACCCATATATGCGTGTGTGTATGTGTGTAATGCCCGTTGTAACTTTACACAGACTTCACCCTTCATAAAACATGTGTACAGGCGACTATCTTGTATGTCTCGACTCAAATGTAGCAAGGGTTACAAATGCATTACGAACGATGACTAGAAGTATATACTTCTTGGGTTCGCTTTGTATTCAAAATAGAATTGTTTCGTTTTGTTCTTTTGTTATCCAACATCATCAACATGGCACATTACTAGTGTTTGAAAACAAAATTAGCTACTGAGACTTGCACTGTGTATATTTAGAATCAGTAGTTCGTTTATTACTTTCGCAATTCGCAATAAACTGCAATAGAAAATAATTTACTTTCAGATACTTTTAGTTTAAATTAACGTAGTTGTGTAATCATACATAAATATATAATATATATATATATATATATATATATATATATATTGTAATAAAAATATTTTTGGAAGATGAAGTATAATTTGAAATAGAAATTATATTAAATACTTAACAGTAGATTTTGTTTCATATGTATTAGTTTCTAAAGTATTGATTTTTATCGTTACAGGATTCGCTTGTACAGAACTTGACTGTAACAAAATCCACGGATCAAAGGACCGGTCTGGTCAGATGTTTCCGCAAGAACCTTGGCTGCCACTGGAAGCGTCTCGTCCACAAAAAGCCTGAGCCTGACGTGTACACAATACCCGCCGAGCTGAAACCTCAGCTCAAGCAAATCTACGTGTACTAATAGCCAATTTCGCAAAACATTCTCTTCATCAAAACTCAGCCAACAGTGGCACGCACACACTCCATGAGACTGAAAACAAATAATTTTGTCACGATTTCGACAAAACGAGAGTTGAAACTAAATCTTGTAGCTGCTGTTGAATTCGTCGCACAAAAGAATTCACACGGTGCAGATTGTTGTATTAAATACGAAATGAAGTAACAAAATGTATTTTGTATATAAGCAATGTATTAAAATTAGGTTTAGATTTTAAGCTGCTTATTTTTAATTGTACGGAAATCTCGGAAAAAGCACTTTCCCTTAAATATATAAAATTGTGATTTTATATATGTATAAGTTTATATTTTATTTTGGTGATTAATAAAAAGAAATTAATAAAAAAAATGATTACGATGAAGTGATTCGAAAATTGCATTTTCACTAAAATTTTGTTAATGCAAAGTAAAAAAATATATTCCGAGATTTTTGTCTTTTTCAAAATAATTATCGGCTCATATTGAGCTCTGTTCATCACGATTCAAACACATTCGTGAGTCTTGATTGTTACAATAGTTTCAATTTCAGATTGTTTATTTTAATTTTGTTTCTTATAATCTGTACAATTAACGTAATTCATTTTGGAATCTCTGAAAATATTAGATTATCTCTGATTGCTTTAGTAAATATTTAGCATGTTTGTATAGCCTTATTCTCTCTGGTTGTGCAATCACTAGTCAGTAATGAGTCCCCAGTAACATAGCTGAATTTTAAATATTTTTTAAATAATGTTTGTAAGAGTTTTTTCGAGAAAATTTTGTAATTAAAATCTTGGTGTTTCTTTCAGTATTTAATCTTATTTATTGTAACGGGTCGGTTTAATGACCAACTCGAGTTTATTTAATTCCCGATTTCGAAAGCAATCGAACCCTTTTTAATTATTTATGACAATATCTTCAAAATAAATCAATTATTGGTATTGTTGGTGAGAATCAATGATATTGAATATTGTTTTTGTATCTGTTACAACTTGTTTCATCAATGCATCAAGTAAATAAATATATGTAAATAATGATCCTATTAGTTTATAGTAATTGTATTTATGACCGAATTACATATAAGTAAAATAAAGCAGCAAAATACAATACAGTTGTTTTCCTTTATTTTTTAAGGTACCGTTTCGTGGAACAAGTAAGCATTGGATGACATTTTTGAAGAAATATAGACTGATTAGAATGATAGAAAATAAAATTATATGAACATTAATACACATCAAATATGTGTTCAACCTTGAAAACGTATCAATGCGATTCAAATTACATAAGAATACATCACCTGGAATCCTTTAGAGAAATTAAATTTATTACATAATTTGGATATAACAATAACGTAAATATTTTTATTTATTGTACAGTCATTAAAAGTAAATTATGACTAACGTGCCTTGTTATTTCCCAGTCTAGTAAATGAACATTTTTACGAAGTTAACATACAAAGATCTGAAAAAATTGGATTACAAAGGCGATGAAAATAATTGATACGAATATAAAATGGTAATATCCTTTTTAAGTATTTATTTTAATTTTGAAAATTTCATAAAGATAGCTTGTGATCATATCGAAATATTCTATCATTTATGCATCGATAAATAGATGCTATAGTTTATCTAAATTTAACATAAACCCTTACTGATTCAATACTTTTTATTTTAGTAATCAATTATTTAGACCTGCAGAATTATTTGTTCTGTCTGAAAACGATTAATTAACAAAATGTTTCTTTGAACATCTGCGTTCTTGTACCACCTACACTGCTTAACAAATGAAAAAAATATCTGCATGAATTAAGAAGTTGTCGAACTTGAAAATAATCAGTCTTACAGGATAAAAATGTAAAAGGTCAGTATTATATTTATAATCCACAGATAATCTTTTAGCATTGAAACACCTTATTTAAAATTTTACATCTTTTGTTAAAAACATTTATTCAGATCATTGTCATATTATTAAAAATCGTCTTATTACATTCTCACTTAATATGTATATAGATGTAGCAATTAAACATTTAATTCGCTTTTTTTAATATGATATCCAGAATTTATGATATATTTATAGATATTTTAATATTTCATTCAGTCGTCTATGTATATTTCAATAATTCTACTTTTAATTACGATTTTATTATAGGTTTATAGTATGTCGATAAATTAGTAATAATTGAGTTTGGTATACTAACTCTGTGATATTTTAATTCTGTTTATAATGAATGAGTTTCTTCATTCAAGATTTAATTATTAAAATTAATGAATCAAGCACTTGAAATTAATGAAACAATAATTGCATATGTTTTTTTTTAATCAGTAATATTAGTACGTTTTTTTATAATCAAATTTTTGAATGTCGATAAATAATTTTAAATAGGTTTTTATATTGGTGTTAATTGCTATTAAATAACGAGGAGTGCCGGGCGCTAATGACCACAGTTGTCGATACGCCCTAAATCCCAATAACTAACTAACTAATATAACGAGGAGGGATGGTTGAAAGCTGAAATAAATTATTTATTATAATATGAAATTTTTCTATATTAGCACAAAAATAAATATCCGAATATTATATAAAAGATGAAAGTTTTATAAATGAAATTTTAATAAATTAGTGTTTATTTTTAATAAATTTAATACGTACTTTTTAATGTTGAAAATACTGATATCTAGTACCAAGTAATATTTTTATAATGAACTGGATGTCGGTAAAAAAGTATACGTATACTGTTTGTATATTGTGTACCATGTTTAGCTTTCATGGTAAAGATGGCGAAATGTTTGAAATAAATACAGAGTTCAACCGGATAGTGTATTAAGTAATCTTTTAATAATTTTTGAGGTTTATTTTCTCATAGAAACAATAATAAATTAAAATATACTTTCATCTAAGAAAGTATGTCTATACATATCTACTATGTATAGTTTGTATGTATGTTTAAACATATTGGTATAACATTATCAACAATTCATAACTAATTATACATATTTGTTCCCATTTTTAACAAAAAAAAATGTTTTTCTACACTGTTGATTAACAAATAGATAAAACATTCGACATATATTTTAATTAAATCTACTGTTATCAAGTATGAAATATTTTATACACACTTAACATTATTAAGTATCTACGACGTGCATTACAGTATTTAATTGGAGTAGAAATTAATTTCTGTCACGTAATAATATATAAAATAAGTCATAAACATCTTTCACTATCTCTTTAACAATCACCGTTTTAACGAGAAAATTTCCCAAACCACCTATTTGGATTATTAATCCCGGTGGTGTCGTAAAAACGACCTATCATCAGTATAGCAATACGCACGCTGATGTTGACCATTGCAACAGGGTCGGATTTTCTGAATTATAGGCATTGTATAAATAATAAATAATACATTTTAATTATCATATAATTAAATATGACACGGATGAAATGATATTATACGGACTGTTGTATATTATTCATTCTTTATTACTGATTCAATGGTCATAAATTAATTCGCCTATGTATTTATTCCAATATTTTTATTTCTGGAACGTTTTTTTTTATAAATTTGTAATTTTAATTCGGTTTGATATTATATTCAACATAAGTGACAAACAAATATAATTTTGTAATATTTCAATTTGCTTGTACTTTTCTTTTATCAAAAATATAAATAATACCATATTTGCAATAAATTGTTAATAGACATGATTATATCCATTTTTTTAAAAAAATAACGAGATGACAAGAATAATTTGGAGCTAAAAATATCCAGTATCTTTTATTATACTATTCCATATAACTATTTTTTCATAAAGTATATCCACTTGAAATACATTTTTTTTTTGTAAAAGAAAATAATTATTTTTTTATTAAAATATTTAGTTAAACTTAAATAGAGCTCTGAAATATAGAAATATATAAAAGATTTTGTAATGAAAACTGTAATATTTATATTGAAATTTAATTTTTAATAATTGTTATATTTTTTAGGTATTTTACACATTACCTGAATAACTTTTAGAATATAAAATAGACATGAAATGATTAAAAATAATAGTATTTCTAATACATTAAATTCGTATTTTGTTCATTTAGATAATAGATTGCACGGTGTGTGTGTGTGTTTAAGATATGTTGTACATTTATAGATAATATAAAATACTATTATGTTTGAATGTAGATTTGTAATTTTAAAATATTATAGTTTGTTGTTATTCTGGATAACATTTATTTTAATAAATATGTATATATATATATATATATATATATATATATATATATATATATATATATATATATATATTGTATATGGAATATTTTCTGTATGAAAAAACAAATAGAGAAAATCTATAAGTTGATGATTTTCCATTGTAAATATAATACACGTTTGTTGTCAAGGGTTCGTATAGAGAAAGGTGCGGTCTCTCCTAACACGATTAAGTTCGACGTGTACTGACTACCGTGCACATCCATGAAGAGTGTGAGGCAATTTGTGGATTGATTGAATGACTGAGATAGATAGACGTCCATATATTTTTAGAATAAGATTTATATATTTGGTGTCACAATCTTACATGGTGACAATACGCGTTATAAGAGAAAAAGCAGACATTTAATTTTCGACTGTCTCGCGCGTGCGGTGAATTCGTAAACAAGTCTTGAAATGAGTGAGGGGTTGCTTTCAGTTTTATCCCTCGACGTTGTGGAGTCCGAAACGATTAATTGTGAAGAGTTTGTGTCGAGATGAAATTATGTATCTGACGGTACGAATTTTTCTACACCGACAGTTCGGTTTTTTCTATATACTTTTTTTCTTTTTTATTGTCTCGTTTATTGAACAACTCAAAAAGTTCAGACAATTATATCTTTCATTTATTCTAAAATTGTTATTTTGTAACTGAGACTTTTTATGTCTTAATTTATTTTTTACTATAAATTTTTTATATGCTTATATATATATATATATATATATATATATATATATATATATATACTGAAGAATAAAGCAAATATTAAATTTCGCTTTTATTTAGTTTCATTTTCAGTATTTTTCAGTTTTACCAAACCAACAATTATTTTAATTCTTTAATAGTAATTAATCTTCATATTTATTCTGAACGAAATATGTATAGGTTCGTAACCCTGTCGGACACTGAAACATATACGAGCACGTTTAGAAATTGATTTTAAAATACAATAAACATTAATCAAACAGTATGGAGACACAAGTATGATATATTGCGATGTAGATTTTAGGAAGGTACTTAGGTAACATACACATATAGGGGGTTGTAGGTGTTTTAGAAATGTTTGCATACAGTAAATATATAACGGCGTTTAAATACTTAACAAGACCTTACCTCGTAAGTCATGGAAGTGTTGAATTAGAGTCACGATGGGCGTGCAGGGCGTTGCAAGCAATTCGCAACCTGACTGCCTATTGTCGGACGCAGCCAGGATGCGTTAAACTGTTTCATAGATGCAGTATAATGATTCCTAAAGTCTGTGCTATATAATATATATTTTTAAAAATTGTTAATACACGTATATATATATATATATAAAATAAAATTAAATTTAAAAAAAACGTAGATAAAATTTCTGCACATATAGTGAAAAAGACAAATTATAATTATGAAATAATACAATTATAGATTTTTTTATGTATAAAGACTGAAATATTCTTGTAGTAACAGATAATGTATATATGTTTTTATTTAAAATTAATGTATGTATTTTTTTAAAAATTATCATTATGTGGCTGTAATTTGTGGTATTTTATAAATGTTAATGATTTGTATGTCAAATATTATTACATTTAAAGTCAAAAAAATATATCTCAGTTGGTAGTCAAATATTCTGTTCATCGTTCAGCTCTGTTTCAGCTCTTGTTTCAGCTCTGAATTAGTTGATATACATTTAATTGTTTAATTCATTGTAAATTAATTAGGTCTTTGCATAAGCTAATGAAAATGTAATTAATAGGATGAACGGAATTGAATTTTCTGAAAATTATTACAATTTATTACTCAGTTGATTTTTTTTCAAACTGAATTAATTTTAGTTTATTGAATAATATATAAATTTTCAAATTTAATTTTCATAATTTTTACTTGATTGTAATTTATTTTAAAGTGAGTATTTCCTGCTGTGTACATGTATATCACATACATAGTACATGTTAATCGAATGTGAAGATCTACTTGAACTATGGCGAAATAACTTATCAATGATTAAACTGTACTCATATTATCCTATAACGTGGCTTTAATATAATTATCGTAAGCATGCAAGTTCGTTGGCATACTGAACCACCTTTATATCTAACAGTGGCGTTCAGGCCATACATCACCAAGACAAACGGCCACTAAATTCACGTCCGCGTCTCCTGGCACACGAGTAACCCTTTCCACAAGAACGTGTGGCGGACAGCCGGTGCAAGCTACACGCTTCTCCACCTTTTAATTTAATTCCAACGAAAGGTATCCGACAATTCTCCAACAAAACTGATGTTTATGTATTACATCGTGTGCCTTTTAAACTGCATCTCTAGCAGAGAAGAAATAAAACTAAGGAACGTTACCTACGTATTTTATGTCCATGTATATCTTTATAGATCTTTCTTCATTAAATTTATATCGCGACAGTTGTCTAATCTTTCAAGTGGTAGCTGTTTGAAATGATGCACGCTAAAATTATCTCCACGTAATTATAATTTAAGATTACTCTTATAAATGTACTCACATATTTCAAAAATGCATATGGTCACTTAAAACTTTGTGTGATTTACTGTTATCATTAGCGAAGACACACGTTTTTTAATATCTCACAGATACCATTTTACGAATTTTTTTGTGGAAAGAATTTAACTTGAAATTTTTCACAAATTATTATAATACTTTTATCACTTTTATGATCATATCGATATTTAAATATTTATTTTTGTTTAGCGGTACTATTAATCATACTGAAATTCATATACCAAAACAGAATGATGGTAAAAATTTATTCATGATATGTATCATATAGAAAATTCCAGATGTGATAAATGTTTGTAGTAAATGTATGTAAAATATTGCGTATTATTCAGAAATGAGTGAAATTGTTTAAATTTCCGTTTGATTTCCGAGATATTCGCAAATTTAAATATCGAAACAAAACCATTTCAATTAGAGAGATACATTTTTTTTGGTTAAAAAAAATGACGATGGTCATTTTACAAATTCAATTGAGTTCTAACGAGTTGTTAATTAAGGGATTGAAAATTTGTCATAAATTAATACTGTTAATTTTTTTTAATAGTATACTTGTCTGTTCAAAAATACAAATCATAAACAACTTAATATTTCATAACACTTATTATTTACAAACAGTTTGATTGCATGTGTTTGATATATTATATATATATATATATATATATATATATATATATATATATATACATTTAATGAATATGATAAAATATAATAATATATCTCTTAATTAATTCATTGAATTTACCAATAGTTGCACTAATTTGTTATCATAAGTGTAACTTGATAAAATTAATTGTCTCCTTTGAATAAAAAAAAACTTGTTGAAATATTTTTCTGAACAAAAGATATTATTGCATAATTGATTTGAAGTGAGAAAATATTTTATTTTAACACATCTCTCCATCCTTTTCTACACCGAAGCAATATAAAAACAGCATATACCCAACTTTCTTATTTCACTGCACATGTCATGTACAGTTATCAGAGGTAACTCGATCATCTATTTCTACAAACTGTATGGATTTCTCTGAATGCATGTTACATCATTACTTACACTAGTGTGCTGTCGTCGGGACGAGAGGTACGTCTTTGAATTTTTCTATTTTTAATTTATTAATTTTGTATATTATAAAAAAGAAATTAACTGGAGAACTAGTAAAAGTTGTAATACAATCAGTAACGATTGTATTACAAATCAGTGTATATTACAAAGTATGTTTTTAAACGAAATTGACATTGAATTATTGATGCACGCGTGGAAAAAGTATAACATGATGTTGTGATCTTATGAGTCATGTTAATATTTTTCTTATATAGTCTGATACATATTTTCATTTTATGTGAGAAATAGTTCACATATATGTTATATATATATATATATATATATATATATATATGAATAGTTCTTTGCAGTTTGTTTCAAATAACTAATTTTATTCTTTTTAAATTTGTTTTTAAATATATATGTACAAGTGTTACGGTATATAAAAATATGAAATCGTGTTACTCATGTCTTGATGTCTTGTTTTAACGTAAGTTTTCTTTATTCTAAGAATTTTTATTTGAATATTTGACCAATCCTAAGATTGATCAGACCTCGTCTATGTGAATGTATCGACCTCATCTATATCAATTGTGTAGTCTATATCAACTGAGTCGTCTATATCAATCATCTAATATAGACCTTATCTATATAAACTGTGTCATTTCTGTTTATATATTTATGTAATGGAAAGTATCAATATAATACTAATTATTATATAAAAGTATTAAATGATTTATTATGTATTTAAATATAAATTGTTCTTTAAAATATGATTGTTATATATATATATATATATATATATATATTTATATACATATATATATATATATACATATATACATATATACATATATATATATGTGTGTGTGTGTGTAAATGAATGTGTGAATATATATATATATATATATATATATATATATATATATATATATATATATATATACATACATATAGATTCACACAGAACCAAATGTAATAACAGAAATGTTATGTAATAATAGAACCAAAATAATTCTTAAAACAGAATTGTAGTATACTCGTAAGAGATTTTTTATGCCAAGTTTTGTTTTTATATGTTTTTGTATCAAATTTCTGATATGTGACTACAGAAATGTGCAACGAATGATCAAATATTCAAAAAAAATGAAATCACTTTAAATATATTCAACAAATTACTGAAATACACCAGAGGTATAAAGTATTCTGATCACTCGATAACTTGAGGTATTAAATATTTTCACATGACTTAAATTTCTGTTTCAAGTATGTAATTTGATTTTTGTATAAAATAGTTTAATATCGTACACTTTTTTAATCATGAACTTATGATTTAATATAAATTACAACAAAATTATATTCTTGATAAATGTATGTGTAATATATCAAGTATAAATGAATAGTATTTAGAATTATTTTTTATTTATAAAAAAGTGGCATTCGGTACATATATATATTTGTTTCGGTTTTAGTATTTATACTACAATTGTGAGAATGAAGAAATTAATTCAGGTCAAGGTCTTAATCTATATTTTCAAAATTGTCTATTATAAAATTTGGTATTCATTATAAATATTTACATTATATCTTTTACTCAATACTCTTTAATATATTTATAAAGATTGTGTAAATTATAATGTTGAATTTTCTTTCTTAATAATGAATTGATTTCTTGATATTAATTATGTTACCCCTCGATGTGACTTAATTATCTTTTTGAATACTTCATTATATTTCATTTATACTTGATTACTTCATATATATATATATATATATATATATATATATATATATATATATATATATATGTATGAATGTAGGTATAGATGTGAATGAATGTGTTTGTACTTAATACTTGCCGTCACAAACTTCAATTAACGAAAAATAACAAATTCTAAAATGTTTTGTGTACACAAACCTGAAATATCAATAAAAAGATAATTAATATCTTCAGCCTTCAATGAACATACTAATAAAAGTTTCACGGATTTCGTACGAGAAATTTTAAAACTGAATCGTCTCTCTGTAAAGTCAATACGGACTTTATCAATTTTAGCTTCAACGAAAAATGTCATAATCCACTTACGAATGCAAATACGTAAATATTTTTAATTTGGTACCCTTGTCGAGTACTTTACCGACCATCTAATGAAACTTTTTCATTTGCATTTTTCGACTATATTTCTGTATAACATTGCTGTGTTAATAATACTGTAAAAATATTTAATGACTCCTGTTAGCGCAAAAAAATTAATATGAAGTTTTACTAGAATGTTGAGTTACATTCGGAGCGAATCACTTATAATAGAGACATTCGTCAAGTTTAAAATATTTCCTTAAATTATTCATGTTTTTTTTTAGAATGTCGTGTTGTATGGACTGTCGTTTTCATTTTTAAATATATTGAACTGAACTATCAAAATATACATTAAAATGAATACATTCTGTATAAAAATAATTTAACATTTTCTGATAGTAAAATAGAAAAGTCATGAAATGTAGTAATTAAATAAATGGTTGCTTATTACATATTTGTCAATAAGAAATTATAAAACAATTTTAAAGTATACAGAACCATTGTTTGAAACAATTTACAGTTCAGTGATTTAAAAATATTTGATTTCGGTTTGGTTCACGGTTCATCAAATTGGTGCTTTCTTTCTTCGACAGTTCAATATGATTCAGTTTGCTGTTCCGAACTAACTAAATAAAATTTCTCTTTTTTTGTGTAAATAGATTAGGTACATTTTTTTGTTATCAATTTTGTCATAAAAATAGGTCAGAATTGTAATTTATCATAACATTTTCCATTGATTTCGCGTCATCTTCAGGTATATAAATGAACAGTGAAATAGTATGAATTTATATAAAAAAAATGATAAGTTGTATATTATTATTTTTAATAATTGATGAATTTTTATTTCATTAAAATATATTGTTGATATATTAAATTACTATTTATTGAATAGGTTTAATTATAATGGACATAATGGAAAATATACGAAAATTACAAAAATTAAAAACGTGAAAATATATGTATTTTTAAAATTGAATTAAATAATAGATATTTTCAATAAATATTTTAATTATCAGTGTTTGAAAAAAGTACGTAATTCAGTAATAATAATTTAAAATAAAACACGTATTGATTGTATATAAATTTTATATATTAATATATAATGTGCCTGTATTCTTTTAGTTTTATATTTTTGGAATTATAATTCGATATTGTACTGAAATGTAACATAAATTAGTATTTACAATATTATATTAATCAGACCTTTTTACATTATTTCGATTTTCATTTAATCATTTAACATTATACGACTTTTTTCAAACTCTGTAAATCAAATACGGTAAAACACATAACATAATAATATCAAAGATTGACTTAAAAAATATAGTATATAATTCTTATAAAAAATATACATTATTTTTTAGACATGAAATTAAGAAGTAAAAAATATTAACGCAGTTACAAAGCCGATGCTGAAATTAAATTCTTATTATTAATTAAAAAACAATATTTTTCTTGTCTTCTCATTTTTCTTTTCGTTTGTGATTTTCATTATTCTTTGTTTTTTGCACAGACATGCTGTGATTGTTACTGCATTAAATGAATGCTTATGATTTAGTTGAATATTAATTCATTTTTGACGTTTGACTAAATATTTTCAATTAAAGTTAATCTGAAAGTAGTTAACACAACAGATATATTATATAGCTTTATATAGTTAGTTTTATTAGTTTTTAATGAAATATTTTATTTATTAATTTGTAATTATATACATTTAAATATATGTGTGTGTATTTAAACATGGCTCTGATTAATTTCTGTGGTACAGAATATTATAAATGACAATAATACTTGTTTCAACCATAAATATTAATATATATATATATATATATATATATATATATATATATATATATATAAATGTGTGAGTATTATCATGTATTCGTTTGCAAGTATTCATATAGAACAATAGATTCATCTGACAGAAATTGAGAAGAGATGTATAGAAGTAACGTCTGAAGTAAATCGTATGTCAAAACAAACACATAAAGCAATCAGGATTCGAACGAGTTGAGCACGAAAATATAAAAGAATTAATCATTCAGAGACGCCGTACAATAATTTGAGTTTAAAACACAAGGCAAACTTTAATCACGGCCCCGTCGAGTGGTAAAAGTTTAAAGTGCGCGATGCTTTGACGACAAACTTGGCTAGAATTGCAATCACAACTCACGTAGAACTTATAAAGACAAGTTTCAGGTGTCCATTATAAAGGACACACGTTAAATGGAAAACTTTGTAACTCGACTCAAATGTAATTTAAATGTTTTTGACATTGTTATCATGAATTTTTTTACGAATCAAATATTGAATATGCAAAATATGAACTTCATAGAGACATACACACACATATTTGTATATATATATATATATAACAAAAAGAAAATATATTATAAATTTACTTAATATTTTTATTAATAAAAGATTGATAGGCTGTAATATTGCACCCAAAAATAAATTCAGTAAAATTATTAAAATTTATAGTATTATTTAGCTGAAAATTAATGTGTTAATAATTATTATTTAATATTTTATACAACATTCGATTTAGTTGGTTCCTTTCAAATATTTGTTTTTTTTTCTTATTCATATATAATTAAAAACACATTTGTTTATTTTGTAACAAATATATGTTTTCATAAGTGTATTGTTTATGTATTTTTCAATTCAAAAAATTCTAAGTCAATTATTTTTGCATAATACTGATTTTTGTTTTTTTTTTACAGGTGCTGGAACAATGCAAATTTCTGAGCGAATTCATTTCTTTTGGTCGAGAATGTAAATCAAGTATGCAGTTAGTTATACAATGTTTGAAATTAAACTTTAAGAAATTTTAGAAAAGTAAGTAGATTTTTTTTCATTTAACAAATATGTTTTTCATTGCTATTTTTTTAATTTTCATTAAATTTGTTCAGATAAGTTGTAACATTTACTTCTTCTCTAAATTATAATCCACATTTAAGTTTTAAAACTATCGTTTCATGATAAGAACTTTTTTACATTCTAATTTTCATTTACGTCTATATAAGAATGATTTAGTAATTGAACAGATCTATCAGTTCAGTATATTCATTTAATTTGAAAATTATTTTTTTTATTTATTTTAAATACTAGTTTTTTAAATAATAAATTCTTACTATTTTATTTATCAAAATTACTTGACAAAATAAACATTAAATCATTTTCTGTTTAAGAAATAAATAATATATTTAATAAGCAATGATTATTTTTAGAAATGTGGTATTCATTTTTTAAATGTTTTCTTATATATATATATATATAATTTAATAAATTTTTATATTATAATTTTTTCTGCACTTAAAATTTAACTAATAGAACTGGAGCACTTTGGTATTAGTTTTTAAATATATAATTCAAAGTAATTACTTTGTAATGAAAGTGGCAAGAAATTTAATTTCCTGTTTTGAAATGAATATAAATAGTTGTTCGTATATATAGAAGAAGAAACAGATTCGAATATATTAATGATTTCGAATACTATATTATTTTTTTGTATGAGCTGAGTTTGTGATTATTAAAAATTGTATAATTTTGTATTTATAAAATAAGCGTTGAGTGTTAACATTAAAAACATCAAACGAAATCCATTACCAGTTTAAATCGATACTTTGAACTGGATTAACTTGTACCTTATTCGTGTGTCGCGCTTTTGATACATAGTATGATATATCTATGTACAATTAAACGTACGTGTTTGGAATAAATACGTAGCACAATCCATTGTTCTCTGCAGTCGAATAATAAGCCGAACGATAATAATATCACGACAATGTGTGATGTCGAACGGAATGGTCCCAATGTCACATCCCTGCATGCTGCCAACCACCGCTGACGTACAACATATATACATACATAACAAACACCCACACAAACAGACATTGAACATCCCCACAGACATCCATTCATATATACGTACACGCACATACATCTACCGACTGAGCTACCCTTTAGCACCCTCCATGTCTACCACCCGACGAGGGTTGTTTGAGTTTTATTAGCTCGGAGCTGTGATTGACAGCTGTTCTGCATGCTTATTCACTCGAACACATCGGTTCTAGACTTTAATTAACGCGCGTCAAATACACTTTGGTTTAAATTTTGATGATGGGCTCAAGGTGATACGTGTATCTTTGATTTTTGAAAACGATATCGTTGTTCGATTTCTACTTATGTTTCAATTCAGTTTCTGTTCTATTTCCATGTATCATTAAAATTTAAAGAGGAACTATGTTCAATAATCTTCTTTACAGTAATTATCAGTATCTATATTTAATTAAAACTCCTCCCTGTTCAATTGATGAGTTTTGACAAAGAAAGGAAAAATATAATACCATCACTCGTTCAATGTCTGAATTCGTTCGTTTCGAATTTTTGTAGAAGTTGAATGCAATTTCGAATTCGTCAGTTATTAAATATAAAACTAATAAAATTATTATTATTGCAGTTCAATATTTCTTCTTCGATTTTTGTACTTTGGTAACAATATGTTTCAAACAATATGCGTTTCTAATATAACAGACTCTATGTATATTTTAATATGAAAATTATTCAAATATTTTTCGAACAAACGTAATCGATATTCAATATTGCAGATTGAATGCAGATTTTTTTTAAAAAAATATATCAAATATGAATTTAGAAGAAAAGATATTTCATCATTATATATATATATATATATATATATATATATATATATATGTATATATATATATTAAAATATTTTATTATTAAATAAGCTAATATGATTAATGAGCATTATAAAAGTTTAGAAATAAATTGCTTGCATAAATGGTACTAGTGAAATGTTTTTTTTTTGCTTTAAGCGAATTTTATTATTGCTAGTAATATAATTCTATACTTTTATCAAACAAGTGTATCTTAATATATTATTAAAAAAACGTTTCTTTTTTCAGCTCACGTTAATGCAAAGAAAAATAAAATTGAAAAATTAGAAAAATGTTCAGTTCGTTCTTTTTAACTCTAATTAACGTTCTCTTTGTAATAAAATAAACTATTTTTTAACTATTACATAGATAGAGGACATTAGTGTTTAATCAAAAAATAAAAGATAATGAATGAGCGTTTCTGTTTGACAGAACTAATTTATAAGAACAGATTAAAAAAGTTTGTGTTTGAGTTTTAACAATGTCTCCCTTTTGATATTACTTAATGTAATTCTTTCGTCAAGACTCTAGAACTATCGACGATAGATAATCTTTTTAATATGAATCGTGCAATTGTTCATACTCTACATAGTGATCAATAGTGCATATTTCTTCGCGGTGTAGAAAAGATATTAAAGTCGTGCAAAAAGACGACCTCGATATTTTTGCATTCTACGTTTGAAGTGACAAAAGAATTAAGAATAAAGTAGTTTAGTGAAAATAACTATTTGTTTCATTAAATGTATTGTGGACTGGTTTCAATTGTTTATATAATAAAATATTCCGGATTATTTTATATATATAACTGTTTATATAAATATATAAACAGTTCTTTTCTTTTCAAAAATAGTGATGCTTATACAAGTGTTTACAGTGCCGGAATAATTGTTTTAAGACTGATGTGTTTCGACTAATAAAATGTCATTTAAAAACTATAATAATATCTTTATATTGTTTACATTTCATTATAAATGATTTGGCTTCTTTATTCAAGTGCCAAATTAAATGAGAATGAATGAATGATGGAAATTAACTTTTTGTTTCATCGATTTAAATTGTATCGCGCAAATAAAAAATAATAACAGTCTATACTTGGACAGTATTGTGAAAGAGGACAATAATATAATAATTTTATTAGTGAGGTAGAAACTCTTACATAAACTGGTTTTGTTATGAATTAATAATGGCTGGATTATCGTGTTTCGGATTATGCACTTTGATTTGGCTGGAAATGGTTGATTTTTTAATAACTGTGTTGATTTCAAAGGACGTTTTTGTATTGTTTCGTACGTTTAAATTTCGCGGAAACATATTGCAACTCCAATCATCGATCAGCGACAGAATTGCTGCGGCGGTCTTCAGGTGAATGCACCAGAGAACGTGCGCGCGCAGTGACTTCAGCGATGTCGACTAGGCAAGAACGGCAGTCTGATTGTGGCAAGCATTCAGTTGACCCGCGCGGGTAGTCTGTAACAGTCATATAGTCGTATGTATAACTGATGGTCCGCAGCCGTCATCGTGTTTCGTCAGTGTTTATCTTGCGCGTATTTCGCGAATTTCCAGCATCAGTTTCATCCTGATCGTCAGAATTGTCGATCCGAAATGGCAACAAGTAACAGTAATATTGTTGCCGAATGGTTAAGATCGCTTCATCTCGGACAGTACGCCGAAAGTTTCATTGATAACGGCTATGATGATCTGGAAATATGTAAACAAGTCGGAGATCCTGATCTTGACGCGATCGGCGTTTTCAATCCGGTCCATAGGAGCCGTCTTCTGCAGTCAGTGCGTACGTTGCGTGAAGAAGGGGCAGCTTCCGTTTATTTCACCCTCGAAGAAACCGCAGCCGTGTGCCACGATGAGTGTTTGTGTGACAATGTTAGTGCTCGTTCATCCCGTGGATCATCCAGCGGACGTTGTACTGACAAAGATGTTGTCTGCACGACCGCAACAGCCGGTGGTAGTACTAGTGTTCTTGTACGTGGTCTCGGTACCGCTCCGGGTAATTCACCGGCGGCGTCTTCGTCGGCCGGAAGTGGTCAAGAGCTTGCTCGTTACCTGGATGAATATGAAGAAGGCAAAGCGGAACTCGTCAAGATCCCTAGAGTCCAGTTGAAAGTACTTTTGCGTGAGAAACTGCAGCAAGATGGTATACGTCTCAGTTGTCAGCCGTATTCAACTTCGGTGAGTGACAGCATCAACATATATCTTTTTTATATCGTCGTCTCAGGTCGTGTTCGTTGTTTATTTATAAATGTACGTGTGTATGTGAGATCGCCAATACAGATCCCGTGTGACCGGCTACTTTATCTACCTGCCGCACGGTTGGTTTTACTCTCATGCCAAAGACTGACGTTTCTTAGCGTCTCGTCCTTTTTTTTTCTCTTTCTTTCTTTACACTATGTGAACGCATTAATGGTCGATGCCGCGGGCAAACGTCATAACTTTTAAAGTATTCGTCGTAAAATAGATCTGTTCCAATGTTAGATTTCAATGCGTGTTCGGTCTGATGATAGTTTTATATTTTTATTTTCTCTTCGTATTATTAACGATGATCATTTAAATGACCTACAATGGAAAAAATGTTGTATATATTTAAAAACAATTAACTTGTAAATTTTCAAGAAATTAATTACCATTACTGATGTCTTATTAGAATATAATTAGTCTTTTATGTGTCTATTTCAAAAAAAATGTATTTCAATAATCACCTTTTTTCCATTTAGGGTGTATTATTATTTAGTTTTTTTTTAAAAAAAGAAAATTTTAATTTTAGAAGTTAATGAGAGTATAATCAGAAAACGATCTGTATCAACCACATTTTTACTCCATTTCTCGTATTCCTTTTTGCAGTTTTCACTTTTTAGTATATGGCTTAAATGTATTTCCACAAAAAATATTGAAATTTAATTTATATACGTTCTTTTAATTATGTAACATTTCAGCGCAGTAAATTGTTCAGTACATAACATAAATAAGTAAGGATTTATTTTTTTTAAAAAAGGCCTGAATTTTAAAATTTAGTATGTATGAATACAATATTGGAATCGGATTCGATTCACTGATATAATAGCTTTTATAAATTCGTTTTTTTTCAAATGCAATACCTTTAAAATATCGAAAAGAATAAAACATGAATTAACTATTACATATTTAATTGAAAAACATGTATATCGCAAAGAGTTTTTTTTAATAAATTTTTATTGACTGTATCCTCCAAAATAAAACCTTTACTTTTACTCAATATACGTGACTCGGGCGTTTAATAAAACATTGCACGGTTTTTATGTTCTGTACCTGAAGTATAATGTATATTTTTATAGTCAGAGACCTTGATTGTTATATATTTTATTTGTATAACATTAACTGAGTGCGTTTTTAACTGTAATCACTTTTACCAAAATATTTTTCGTTTTAAATAGCACTCAAAGTACATAATCTCGATTTCATCTCATATTGTTTTAGTATATTAGATATCAAATAAAGTTTGCTTTTATTTTTAACTTTTATTCAAATTATTTCAACATAGAGCTTTAATAAAACGGATATCAAGCCTTATGTCCTGGAGTGTATTTTTATTTGTTCTTTGATCATTTATATTCTTATTTACAAAAAAATGATTGTTTTTTCAAAATCAATTGATATTAATATTTGATATCGTTTGATGTTTTATTACACACACACACACGGATATATATATATATATATATATATATATATGTATGCATGTATGTATAAGTATTATTTCAATTTTAATTTTAGAAACTTGCAATTATTTGTATCTGAGTTAGTTATTTGAGATAATAATAAAATTGCATTTAACATGTTGAATTAGAATGTTTACAGATTTTTTCTGATACAAATGAAATGAAATATTACACACACACACATACACACACGCTCATATATATATATATATATAAGTTTTGTTTTACTAAAATATATACTTATCTATTGCATTTTTCTTAATTTATTTAATTTTATACAAAATTTTATCTGAAATATTCTTCGTCTGCTATGACAAACACTACATTTATAAAGCAGGTCTTCTTGTAGACACTGTGGTGCTTCACATAGACATGTCATCTAGGGCATCCACCCTAACAGACAGGATTCCTCTAGAGACGCACCTGTATATATGTACATATAATTTAATCAAAATGACAACAATTTTTTTTCTGCGGCTTCAAAATGTCATCTTTTTGAAAATGTTTAGATCTACATACGGTTTGATGTGCAAATTTCATTTCTAACAATGTTTATATATTTTAACTGTATATATATATATATATATATATATATATATATATATATATATATATATATATAAGTAGAAGGTTGAAAAGTCTATGAATTGTCGTAATAAGAAAGTCCAAATAATTTTAGAAGTCAAATAGAATCAAATGCGAAATATAGATGTCGTTAACTATGAATACTATTTTCATAGAAATGAGATCAAATAAAAACGTTTTATCAATAAATTATGCTTTAACAATGTGTAAAATTTGTTTTGCTGTTAGTTATTAATCAAACATTGATGAAACATGAAAAGTGGTTGAAATATTAACTGCTATTAATAATATGAATAAATAAATTATATCAGTGTACATCTCCCCTCATTCAATTCAAAACAAAATTTACAAATTGGGGTAAACTGTCTATAAACAAGTTTTGAAATCTATAAGCATCTTCATTAACTGGTAGTAAATAGTATACGTTTTTCTATTATTGTTTTATTTAAAAATTGTATGTTATTCTTTTCAATATTTATTATGTTAGATTAATTATTAATTAGTATTCATTCTTTAAAATCTGTAAATGTAAAATAAAATTCAATAAAAAAACATTGGATTAAAAATAAATACAAAATGAAAAATTACGAATGAATTATATACTTTTTTAAATAAAACAAATTTCAATATAAGAAAGAGTTTTGTGCAGTTTTTCAGAAACCAATTTAAGAATCAAATATTTATATTCGGCTGAATATTTTTTCCTCTCAAATACAGATGTATTTTTGAGATAATTTGAATTTGTATTTATGTGCAAATTTTAATTTAGCAGAAGTAAAAGTTAATTGGTATTTGTTTTTCATGAAAATTGGCTTGAATGCTTCCGCATTGTCTGATAATGTTTATGTAAATTAAAGACATAAAAATCGATCTAATTATGTAAAATAAACGAATGAATTTTACATTATAATATATATATATATATATATATATATATATATAATCAATATTTCAAATATTTCGTTAGTATAAATCAGAATATTTAAATAAATATTTTTATAGAGGATATTTTTGATTATTGTAAAATACAAGTCTTTCTTCATCTCCGTTCGCACGACTCATTTAGTTCATATTTCAGTTTAAAAATGTAAATAATTTCCCAATTTTTACGTACTTTATAATAATTTATCCATTATTTTTTTCAATAAATTATTATATAAAAATTAAAATCCGAATTCTTTAATAAAAAATAATTATATTCTTTAAATTCTATATTAGGTAATCTATTCATACACAAATACATATATATGTTTATATATTCATTATATATATATATATATATATATATATATATATATATATATATATATATATATATATATATATATA
Organism: Acanthacorydalis orientalis; assembly: GCA_034766995.1. NCBI lineage: Eukaryota > Metazoa > Arthropoda > Insecta > Megaloptera > Corydalidae > Acanthacorydalis > Acanthacorydalis orientalis. Next base: position 14,455,452 of record CM068323.1, on the reverse strand, counting down.
TATATTATATATATATGAATTATAATATAATATATTCTATGAAAGTATTATCTTTACAAAAAATGATTCACTATTATTTTTCAAAATATATTTTCACTTAACTTAATGATTCATTATTTTCAGTTTTATATTTTTATTGATATTCATTAACATATCTCTTTTCAACAAGAAAATATTTTAAAATTTCACATTTTTTTATTATAAAATGTATTTCTTATACAAAATTGGTTAAAAATTGTTCTATTATTTGATTTTCGTTTCGTAATAATTATTGATTACTCATGGAATATATTAAATATATTTTTGTTTAACTAGAAAACCGTTATTTTTTTAATATATGATACCGAAAAAAGAGTCATCTTATTTATAGAGAAAGCAAATAACATTAAATATTTATAAACAGAATACATTATATGTATGTTAGTGTCGTCTGCCTGTTCTAATTACAGTTGTTTATTCATTTGTAAATTTAGTAAATACATCGTGAAACCCCGGCAACAGTCTGTAATTAATATTTCAAATATTTACAAAGAAGCCTTAAACGTGGGTATTATTTATTATTCTATATTAATTAATTACTTATATACATCTCTCTTGAACATAGTTCAAGTACAATTATGATAAACTATTTGTGAAACGCGATACGTTTATTACGTACTAAAATTAACAAGCTACATACAGTTTATTGTGTACCAAATTAACATATTGTATACATTCCTTATGCTAAATTTTAATATTTATGTCATGTATAATTGTCAAACTTGTTGAAATATCTCGTCAGTTAAATTAATCAACGGTACAAAAATATTTTAAAATTATTCAAAACATTTTATTTATATTAGTATTGATTAAGAAGACAGACTTTTTTTTATTATATTGATGACTGTAAGACTGGTTTTAACGATTATTAAAGCAGGTCATTGAAATCAGTCAAGTAAATACTGGAAAATTTATTATTACTATTTAAAATATGTTGAAAAATATTTTACCAGTGTAAAATATGTTTAGATTTACATTTTTCATTATATCGTGGTTAAAAACAATTTGTATTAGAATAACAATTTGAAATATTCGACAAATAATTCCAAATAATTGGTTGGATTTTAACATTGAAACATGACAATTGAGGAAGAAATTGATCGTTAGAAAGATAATATAAACTTGAATTTCAATTTATAGTGAATCTTTCAATAAAGTCATACATTTGTTACTATTTGACTATGTTTTGAATAAGTTTACATATTTTTCTCTCAAACACTTCGCAATAGAGAAATCAAATTATAACAAGTCTTTATTAAACGACATTAAAATTCATAAAATTTGCAGATTTTTAAAAGAGCACGCTTTTGAATCATCTCATCTTCTATTTAAAAAAAAAACGATTGCCTTTAATACTTAACTTTAGATGTCGACAGCGCTATAAAATGATTTAATTAAAAATAAACGCATGGATAACGAGGAGTAAGGATTATTATACCAAATTTAAATATACCACTTTGCTTTCATGAAATTCTAATTGAACATATACTAGAATTAAATTTTATAAATGTATATATATATATATATATATAATATATATATAATTCTTTAAGATATATACACATAATGCTTTTTTAGTAGATGTAGTTATGTTTTTCATTTTTATTTTCATTAAGATGTCAGTTAAAATTTAAATAAGTATTAGTTTAATTTTATAATTATAAATTGTGATATCTATATATGCATGAAATTAAAAATAAAATGCAGGTATGTGTGAACATATATATATATATTTGTTTATATAGAGTGAATTATAAATGCATTATGGTTACATCAAACGTACGTCCACCACGTACAGGTGAACCACCTTGCACTACCGTGCTGCAATTTATGTTAAAGTTGCGATTATTAATAGAATTGAGTACTCAAACTAGCTGTTCGTACGAAGTCGAGAAGCAATTTGCATTTACTTATCATAATATAGCGTAATGATAGCGTTACTATGTTATGATTCTCTCACTAAGAGCGTATGTATGGCGGTCTTATGAATCTTCTTTACGACCTATTTTATATAAGATATACATTATATTGAAGGTATTTTATGTACGCGAATTAAAATCATCCTTCATGCGTACGTACATTTAATACTACACTGCTCGAAAGATATAATGAATGTCTCCGATATTAAATACATGCATACCTGAGTGTATACACACATATTTATGTATGTATATATATATATATATATATATATATATATATATATATATATTATATGTGATATATATGAATATTTGAGTAATTAACGATTTTTTTTAAAAAAACCCCATCTTGTGATGTCATTGTCCTTAAATTTTTAAATTGATTCAATAATATATATATATATATATATATATAATCGATGTTTAAGTAGAAAGTACATTTCAATTTTGGATATGGATATATAATCATAATACATAAAATTCGCTTCATAACTTAATAGAATTCATATCTATATCTATTACAATATTTCAGAGACCATCAGTTACTAAGTCCTTTGTCTACATATCATATGCAGGAATATGTCATGTTTGCTATAATATCATGTTTTTGAAATTAGTGACTAATGTCTGAACATCGACAATATTTTTTACTAAAATTTTATTTATACAAAATAGTGTATATTAAAAAAATATTGTTTTTTTCAAATAAAAATAACACTATTATGATTTTTAAAAGAAAAAACTTTCACGATTCTCACTGTTTTATAGCTTAGGTTTCTGTGTACATATTTTTAGTTTTTAAGTACTTCTTATAATCGTATTTTTAATAAAATAAAAATATAAAGAGGCGTATAAAAATCTATATAAATCTTCAAATTAAAATAATGGTCTGATTTATATAAATTAAATTAATCAGAACATTAATGAAACAGTATTATTCCAATTAAATAATCATTCATTGCATGAATATAAGTAATACAGAGAAAAATAGTTATTTTCACTTTTTTAAAGCTTTAATCGTTCTATTACATTATCATAACCTGGAGTATATATATATATATATATATATATATATATATATATATATATATATATATATATATATATACACAGAAATATAAAAGTTCAAGTATATAAAGTTCCATCTGTTCTTTCTGCACACTTTTCTGCGGACTTGATTTTTTTCACTTTCAGACCACATGGGACGTGTATGCTTTGAGAAAAGTTATAAATTTATCTGTTGTGTTTTATAAATATTCCATGCACGCAGTTTATAAAATTGGTAATATGTGGTCTTGTTAATATTTTCGACGATTTAGTTTCTTTTTTGTTATGGTATCTGTTTGAAAAAATGTGCGGTATTAAATAGATCAGACTTTGCTATTTTTATTTCATGCGGAAATACATATGTTTGCAGTAACTGTCCTTTAGGGATTACATTCTTGATCTCTTAGTAGAAATATCCCATATGTTTCACTCTTAATGTATTTAGAGAGAGGAGTGTAAAGAATAAATCTTTTCCGTAATTTAAAATTATAAAATTGGAATAACATTTTTTCGTTATGATTGGAAAAATTAATAATGAGTAAAGTGATTATGTTTAAACGTTTGATAAACATGAGTTATATTACAGAATTACTTTGAAGCGTTTTTAAGTAACATCTGTTTGTAAATCGAATTAAACATTCAAACGTTTGTATAAAAATCATTTATTTAATTAATAACAATGTATATTGTTATCAGTAATAATACACAAAAAAAGAACATCAAACGATTACAAAGTAGAAACACATTTTCATTTAGTTTAATGGATAATATTAACATAATGTTTATTTTAATTAAAAATTCGATTGAGTTTTGTACAAACAAATATATATATATATATATATATATATATATATATATATATATATACATTATTGTAACTAATAAATTTTATTTGATTTTGTTGTAGATAAAATAGTGAAAGGATTAAATATTTTGTTATATCAAAAAACTCATATAAAAAAAACATATGTTAATTTTGATTACATTTAATTATAAAAAATATTTGCTATAATATGAATTGTTAGTGTTGCTTTTTAGTAAACATAATAATTTATTAAATTAGTTTGTTTGCGATTCAATTGAAAAAAGCAATTTCTAATAATATTTCACATTTGAAATAAAATCTTGTTCTATTTTTATTGGAATAAAAATGGTTACATTACAAAAAATAATTTGTTATTTTATATAAAACTGGATTAAAAAAAAATATTAGATAAATGAAAGATTTAAACTGTCGAAACTCAATACTGACAATTGGAAAATAGATTTTTCTATGATAAATTTATTAAGACTGATATTTTCGTGAAATATTTTTAAGGAGATGATAATTCTCTTATTATTAGTTTATATACAAATTAAATTAAAAAAATAAATGTATTACCACTGGTTAAAATCTTTTTACATATATATTAAGGTGAAAATGCATAAAATTCAAGATTATTAATGATTTATATTAGTATCGGTTTTTAAAAGAAATATTTACTCTTGCAACTCTGATTTCATTATGAGATATAAAAGCCATTCTGTATTTTAAAATCGGAATATATTTCCTTCAGTCATGTCGAATCAAAATACATGCAACATAATAACATAATAGCATTTAAAAAGAATTCAACACACATATATGCTTCATAAAAGATTAATGCGATTTTTTTAATTCGTACAAAAATTCATCGAGATAGAGAGAGAATTATAAAGTTGTTCTTAGCGTAAAAATCTTTGAAAATTTTTCAATCAAAATTCCAGAGTTCGACATTGAGTCGAGATAGAGAACGCGTTTACGAACGTGCGAGTGAGTGGACGAGTGAAGCGAGTTCACGACGGAAGTGTACAGCCGTGCCGGTAACACGTGACCTGGACTAAACGGCGTATGTAGCAAGTACAGAATACTTCATGTCGTGAACGTTCTCGGGCCCCGGTTTCATTTAAATAACTGTAACGCATCGACCCGATCAATGGTTCTATAATATTTTAATAGTCGTTTAAACATACAGGGTAGACCTTATTAGTTACACAAATATTAATATTTTTATCACATACTTTCAAAATTTTAAACATATTTGAATTAATTCATAAAAACATCCAGTTTCTATAATGTTGTCAATAAATTATACATACATACTTATGTACACTTTAAACTCTAAACAGACAAGTATATTTAGCTAAGTCGTTAGTTTTAAAAATAATATTTGGAAGTTGCTTGAAATTGTTAAGATAAAATAAAGTACATATGTTATAAATTGTTAAGATTTTAACACAATCTCAAGTAATACTGTATACTTCTATTTGCTTATAACAAAATTACTTAATTTTACTCGAACTGAATATAATTACAATTAATTTCTTTATTTAATTATAAGATCACTATCGTTATAAAACTCTCATGAGAATATTTTTAATATTGTTATTAATCTTAATTTTTTAAAAATAGTATAAATCAACAATTTATATGCAAACTTTGAAGGATATATTTTATAATGTTTGTATGTAAAAAAGTACCTGATTTAAAATTCTAAGATAATTATATACGTAGTAATGAAGTTAGTTGTATTGCATTTAATAACATACAGAAATTAAAATATTTAAATAATTATTTACATATTTTTTTTTGATACACAGATGCAAGATCGTGAATATAAACGCTTATTTGGATATTAGGATAATCGAAAAAAAAGTATCACGTGTTCTATTAATTAAACACTGTAATTAAATCTGTATATTTGTAAAGTCTTTGAGAAAAACTAATACAGTTTTTCGGGAAAAATAAAATTTAATTAAAGATTACATAAAGAAAATTAATGCATCAAAGATAATTAACTGCTTTGTTATAATTCTAGAAATATGTTTAACATTTCGTTTCAAAAAGAAAACGTTACGAAAAAACTACAATAGCAGGAAAATTCATTCGGAAAACATGAAAGAATATTTTTTTCTTTAAAGAATTTTTATGTAGGATATTTGTGCATCGTCTTTATATATTTATACATACATACATATATATATATATATATCTTTTAAAATATTGAAATATTTTTTCATATTTTCTTTTCAAACTTATATTGGGATTTTTTTTTATATTTTAAAAGAAAGTAATTTCATGTAATATTTAAACCAACAGAAATTACTCATGTAATAAGTTAAGACTATAAGATTGAAATAAATGAAATAATATTTAATCTTTATGATTAAGTTGTATAATTATATATATATATATATATATGTATATATATATATATATATATATATATATATATATATATATATATATATATATGAAACAGATTGAAATAATAAAATATAATCTAGATATATACACAGGTGTGTTAACATCTATAATAAGATTAGTTGACAGTTATTGCTGTTATGACACAAAATATCTGTTCATGTAGAGTAATATTTTTACCTCTTTTCCTAGTTCTCTTACTGTATTTATCATTTAGTACGATTTTCTATCTTTGTTGAGATAGAATCCTTTTATCGTATTTTGTTCATTGATAGATTGCAGAACTATGATTAAAGTTACAATAAGCGAATCATTAAATATGTTACAAACGGTCTTGATGTATATTTATTACACTTTTCTTTGTTGTTTTTTTTTATGAAATAGTAAACTGAAAAGATTTATTCGAGGATGTAATTTTTATTTATGTCTTGATTAAATACTGAGAATTTCCATTGTCCATCGTGTCGAGGTTAAAGATTTTCTATATTATTATTTAAAGATGTGACTTTATTTAATATAAAATATTTATTGCTTCATTTATTAAACTTTTTTCATATTTTATATTTATCTATATGTTAAATATGAAAATAATGAAATTATCGTATAATGAATCATGCAATAATTTGAGAACAAAATCTTTTTTATTAAAAACAAGTCGATTAAAGTAGTTCAACTTTAATGATAATTTATTATATTGAAAATAATTCGAAGCAGTAGTAAATATATAACCTCAGTTGAAATTCTACGTAATATTAAATAAACATCTTATTTTTTCAGTTACAATAGAAACCATTATTTATATTATCGATACACAATACTATTAAATGTTTTCAAACTGTTTCGATAACCTTAAATGATCTTTTATAAAACGTACAGTTGTTACGATTTTAAAAATGAAACAATATTTAATGATATATTCATTAATGTTTTATACAGAATTTAAAACAAAATATTTTACAAGTATTTGTCACGTTTATAGTTTTATAAAATATAATTTAAAATATTGTTGGCCTTCGTGGGATTTTTCCATATTTTTTTGATGGGTATTTTTCATAATTCTTTATATTTTTTCATTCTATTTTTGATTTAGAATAACATAAAACTTTAATAAATAGGAAATGAATCAAAGTCTGGTTATAAAGTTTTTAAGAATGTTTGAAAATATTTTTGTTTATATTTCGAATTGTATGGATTACCTAATTACATTTTTAGTTCTTATCTGAACTGAATATATTTATTTATTTAATGATATTTTCTTTACTTTTTTCTCAGTATTATCATGTACGGAATTAAAAGAATGTTGACATTTTATTTTATCTTCAATGATTACTATTTTTAATTTATGATTAAAATATTTTTTTTTATGTTATAAATAAATAAAAAAATAATTATATATATATATATATATATAAGTATTATATAAAAGTATATATATATATATATATACTTTTATATTTGTGCACACTTTGTGTATTGTATATTAATTTGGAAGTTGATCATTTAATTTGAATAACAAGTATTATATATTAATAAAGTTTTTAATGTACTGAAACAAGAATTTCTGATAGGTGTCGGAGGTCGGATATATTATTTTCCACGTTTCAAAAGCTATAAACACAGCAATTAAATATTAAATGTATAAACGTCATTAGTATCGTGAAAGGTGTTTATAAAAGCAAATAATTACCTCAGAATATGCAACTAAATCAAGTTTAATGTGCCATTTTGTTGAAATATAAAATAATTAATGTTTTGTTTTGTACATTAACATATATATATATATATATATATATATAAGTTATGTATGTTTTAGTATTTAATTTAATTTTTATCTGACAATATTAAAACTCATTTAATGATTCGATTGTAATGTTGAAAAAGATCACCCAGTATAAAGTATTTGTCGATTGATCCGAGTCGGCTCTGAACGATCTTCAATGTCGCGTTAGACACAAATTTTAGTTTAGTCATGTTTAATTAAAGACCATGTAATGAACCATTGCGAATGATTTGTTCTTCCATCTGCACTCTAACATCAAAGTCACTGTTGTGTAATTTCCCAAAGTAATTTATTTTTGCAGGCGTCGAAATCGAACGGCAATTACTTAGATACAAATCGAAAACAATTAAGGAAACGTCGATTTTTAGGATGCTTATGGTTCGTGGGTCTTCCGTTCTCTGTCTTAGTCTTACAATTGTATTACAGCGGAAGTTGACATAAAGGAAACGGGCGTCAAAGGAAAACGTTCCTCGGTTGTAAAAAAGCGATAATTGTGTGATAATCTACGAAATACGATTTTTTTTACAAAGAGATGAAATTATTTTGATGTATGAGATAACTTTGATGTTTAGGGTATTAAATTTCAGATAACAATATTCAATGCTAAATTAGTCTGTATGGTTATGTTATAATCAACGTGAAAGTATTTAAAGCTCGTTAATTCTTTTTATACGATTTTTCTTTCTTTATTCATTAATTTGATACTATTTTTAATAAGATTTTATTTCACTTTTTATTTTATCTATAATTATAGCTTTTCATTCTTTTATTATTCGGCACATACAAATTAATTTCTTTGAAATACATAGTAGATTCATATTATTTAATATATTTGAAATTACTTTTATTCTACTAGCTAAAATATTCCATGTTTCCTGAAAATAATTAAAAATTAAAACTTTACTATAAACTGGGAATTTGTACAAGGATATTCATATATGTTAGATAGTTAAAAAGAAATAGAAATGAATTCGAATAGATGAATATTCTCTTTTATTTATATGATATTTTACATTATTTGTTTTATTAATAAAACTTTTTAATTTCCAATCAATTAAGTATTATTAAATGACTATAAAATTGGTTTGTTTTTAATATTTTGTAAGAAAGTTAGTACATGTTACTGTTATTGATAATATCAGGATTAATTAAATGATGAAATAGTAAAAACTAAAAATATATATAAGGATGAATTTGAAATTGCATTGCTAGTTTATTCTTTTGAATAAAATGATTAAGTTGAACTTATTAATGTGGTATAAAATAGCGGTTTAGAAATTAATCATAGAAGAAGTTTACTGAAATTACTCGTCACTGGCTTGAGGTAATATATTCATTGCGGTATAAATAATAAAACATAAAAATGAATAATGATTTTTTTTGAAAAAGCAAACTGTATAGTATGTATGTCTCGTACACATATTGCAAAATTGGAACTATTCAGATGAACTAAATGGAAAAAAGGTGAATCTTATCTCTAATACATGTAACCTATTTCTATAAATCTGTTCCTTTCAACTGTTTGACGGAGAGGTCAGTATTCACGATATGCATTCTGTAACCGTAATTGGACAATGTCAGTCGGTTAGGATGGGACTACTACCATTGGGATTCATAACTTCAGATATAATTTGTACCGGTCTCTTGTATCTGCGTACACTCGTATGTTAGTCGTTCATCACATATAGAATGTGCATAGTTGTGAATACTTATAATGGACTGGTCAGCTGCTGTGAACAAGTTAACAATGGCCGTTGCAAAACGTTCTGCATGTTAACTTCTCTTTCTAGACAACACGTAGTCGTATATAGCATACTTGAATGACTCTACTGACCTCCCAGGAATGTGTATATTGAAGGTATATATATTTAGAATACCTATAATTTTATTAGGTTAGTATAATACATATAATATAGTAATTGAAATTGATTAGAATGTAAATTGTGTAATGTGAAGAAGGTAGAATATATTTTTTGCCCCTGAGCACGGGAACAAAGAGATAATGAAAAATATGTAAATAGCACCATTTTCATATTGATGTTCAGTTCGAATTGATTTTAATTTGATTTGCTTTTAAATCATTTGAAATTATAATTAGAGAATTGAATTTTTCAAATAAATTATATATCATCAACGATGATTACTTTTCTACAATGCAGAAAAAAATACGAAACGACATCATTTTCTAGTTTATGATTTCTAATATTGTCTTAAAAGTATGCCAAGTTATTATTTGATAATATTGTTAATGGGGAATGTTTTTAACACATACTTTTCTAAATAATAAACAATAACAACCTCTGTATAGTTAATGAATCTAATATTGTAACTTTTTTTTAAAAAAAATACGAATTCCTATCATTATAAGTTATAAAATATATATTTTTTATTAAAAGTAAAAGCAATTAAAAAACTAAATGTTTTGTATAAAGAAAAATAAATAGATCATTTCCTAATATTAATAATAATACATATATTGTATGGATATATACAGATATTTTTATTTATAAGCTCTGAATAAAATGTGGGTTTATTTTTAGCACGCTTATTATTAAGAGATTCTTTTTTGACTTCTAACTTAATGAATAATATTATTATACGTATATATATATATATATATATATATACAAATATACATACATAAATGCATAGACTTTATTTTAATTAACATAACGCCTGATATCAGAAATAGTTATTATAAAGAAAAATAAATAATTCGTTACTGGTGGAACTGCGTATAAAAATCATAATTATTTAATTTAATGTTCGAAAATAAATTTTATAAAATGTAATTATACTTATTATATTATTAGTTAATTACTTGTAAATCGAAATTAATATATTTACGATTTAAAACAAATTGATGATATTGATTGCTAAATTCAAACTAATCTCTTGTCATTAATAAATTTTCATTAATCATTTAGGATTAATTTTTAGAAGTATCATTCATGGAATCAATGTAAATATTTCAATATTTATAATAGGTATTATTGAATATACATCAGTCATAAATGAAAATGTTATTATATTAGTGATTGAGCAAAATGTTTGAGAGAATAGCAATATGAAATATAATAATTAATTGATATTTTGTAATAAATGCAATAACTATTTATTAGTAACTAATCGACGAAAATATGCTCGGAAATAAGTGGAATCATTGTATTATATACATGTAAAATTTAATAAGTTAATTCTGAAAATGATTTTCATTTTCTCATATTAATCTCTCTTTGTTGATATTAAAATAATTAAAAATTATTTTCGTGTTTAATGAATGCATACATAATAAATTAGAACAGCGATATTTCTCAACGAAATTCTATTATACCAAAACATATAGGACAGTTAGTTATAAATTCAAAAGAAAAAAAATCTCGTGACAAACAAATATCCCGAATTGAATTCAGCCGCTTTACAATCACTGTTATTACCCTAGAGAAAACGTACACAAAATAGAATATATAAAACAAAAAACCTCTACAGACAACACCATCCATCAAGATCCTTTCACTTCAAAAGCATCTCGTGCGGAATAAACGCCGAAAACTAAATCACGAACCTTTAAAACAAACAATCCAGTCTACCTAACATCGAATGAACCGTTACATATTTATTAAAGAAAAAGAACGGACACCGTATGTAAAAAAATCAGTTTTAATAAACTCATTTTATCATCTCTCATTTGATATTATAATACCGTGCCGTTATCTATGTACATGCATATTTAAACATAAATAAAATCTAAATAAACTCAATTTAGGATCATTTTTTAATACACCGCCACGTTATCTTAATATTCGATCGTATAAAGTTACTCTAACGACGAGCAATCGGCGCACATAACTTTGTTATTCGGTAAAGCAAGCATGTACCCATGCTCTCACATCATTGGATGCTGGATTTGTATACATACATATATATTATATATATATATATATATATATATATATATATATATATATATATATATATATATATATGTATACCGGGTGGCCATCACAAAACGAAACACATTGTATTCGATACATTTTATATATGTCAATTTTTGAAGATTTCTTCTATTTTAAAAAAATATTTTTGTTATAAATAGTTTCATTCTCAATGTTTGTTGTTAGTTAATTATTTATTTTTTTGTCTGTAGAAATGGAATCTTCAAAAGAGTTCCTTTTTAATTTGTATGTTCAGACTTGAAAATTAATACCAAATTAATGTGTAAATCGGGGAAAATTTAAACAAGTTTATATAAAAATATGTTTGTATGTGAAATGGAAATTTAAAGAAAATCAACTTTTAAATTTTATTGTTCATTGTAACAAATTATATGTAAATGAAAAATTTACAATACTAAAAGTTAGATATTATTACAGATATAGAAGTGATATATATATATATATATATATATATATATATATATATATATATATATATATATATATATATATATATATATATATATGTATGTATATATTAGATTAGATATTAACAATTCAGTTTTCATTGGCGGTTGGAATTGTTTGATAATATTGATATAGTCTGAAAAAATATTTAATTTAGATAATGTTCGAATATTAGACAATTAAGCAAACCTATGCTAATGGATACAAAATACATATATATATATATATATATATATATATATATACACACATACATATGCGTGTGTGTTTATTAGTTCCATTTTATTCATACCCCCTCTGTATATTATATATATATATATATATATATATATATATATATATATATATATATATAATGTGTATGTTGAATGTAAGTTTTGTCGCAGCGAAGCTACAGAAAGAAACAAGGTGTGTGGGTATCTATATGCAAATTGGACGAGTAGACGTATGTTATGATATTTATTTTGTACACTTGAATATAGTTTTAAAAAACCTGTATATCGAATACACATCTTGAACAAAGAGAATTATATACAAACATCGAATAATAAAACGACGTTTTCTCTATTTTGTAATACTTAAACATCAGATTTTTTTATTCTTTCTACAAGTCGAGTGGATGTATATATATATATATATACAGTGTATGTATGTATGTGTATTCGCGTGTTATCTTGATACAGCGACTTTGGTCGATTGACGGTGCCATGTACGACACACGACATTATTGGATTCAGCAGATCAGTGAGATTCGATAAGGTGTCTTTAAGTAGATGACGCTGTCGAGCGTTTCACTCATTTATTTATAAATGGGGGCTTTCCGTTTAATGTAAATGCGACGTTGATTTTTCTGTAGTTCTGTTTGATGAGAAGCTCGTATAATTTACTTACATTTGCTTATCGATGGTTTCTCCTCTTTACAATTAAATCGACAAGTAAATGGAATATAAATGTCAAATTATTGTGTCGGATTCCTTTACTGTATATATTGTAATACGTGCTCACGCTGTTTATATTCTAGTAGTCATGTTTAAGATTATTTTTGTTTATGTTATTGATTATGGACGGTAATCATTCGTTTCACGTTTTTTACTTGTCTGGCAGACAATTGAATTTCGAGTTTCAATACAAATTGTTCACATTGCTAAGTTTTTATGTATTCAAAAACGGTATAATTTAATGTTCTTGAATTAGCCCATTAAATGTTAAATAAATGTTTGATATAAGTTCTAGATTTAAATAAAACTATGTTTTGTCTGATTAAATACAAAATAAATTATTAAGCTCCAAAAAAAAACACAATAGAGTCGGGAGTGATATTTTAAAAGAAGATATTTAATTCAATAATATTTCTTAGAATTTAAGTACTTCAATTAATATGTTATTCATCTTGCTAAATTATATATATATATATATATATATTAGAGAGATGAATAAAATATTAATTGAAGTACTTAAATTCTAAGAAATATTATTGAATTAAATATCTTCTTTTAAAATATCACTCCCGACTCTATTGTGTTTTTTTTTGGAGCTTAATAATTTATTTTGTATTTAATCAGACAAAACATAGTTTTATTTAAATCTAGAACTTATATCAAATATTTATTTAACATTTAATGGGCTAATTCAAGAACATTAAATATATTTTCTTCGAATAAACATTCGTATCAATACTTAGTATTAATCAGAAAATTACAAATACACAAATTAAAAATACTTTTTAATAAATGTAAAAATGTTATATACCATTAAATTGTATATAATAGAACCGGTTATAAAAACACTTGCATTTTTTTCACCATTTATGAGTTCTGTCATTAACACACTTTTATTTACAATTGCAACGTTCGTTTATTTTTACATCTTTATTTATTGCCCGTCAACTAAATTACTCTGCAATGGAAAATAAATTCATTTTTTGTCTTTTAATTCTGTACAGCTTTTATATCCATTAATATGTTAAAAAATACTTATTTATACATTTTATTTATGTTACATTATTTTTGACAAAAATAAGAGAGATACCTTTCAAATATCTTAAGTTTTATCTTTTACTTTTAATATTTAGTTTAGTTATTAATTATTTATTTATTAAAGTTTTAAATTTGAAATTGAATTGTTTCATATATTTTATTGAATAATTCTTTATTTTTAATATAATGAATAATAATAATTTATAATTATAATCTAATTGTAAAGAAATGTAAACCCTGAACATGAAAAAATGCATACATACTTTCTTATATATATATATATATATATATATATATATATATATATAAGAATATATATATATATATATAAGAAAGTATGTATTTGTAAAAAAATCATTTTTTTTACTACAATGAAATGATGCTGAGGGTTGTAATAACTCAGTAACAATGTCATAAAACTTCGAGTAAATATAAAAATCAAATACAGGTGGTATATTTTCTTTACTGCTGTGTTTGAAACAGTCGAGGAAGAAATACGTGTACTTGTAATAAAATAATATTGTGTTTAGGATTTCAGTCAGACAGTTTAAAACAATACATAGTCAGAAATGTGCGATGGGAAACAAAAACTCATTCACGGAAGACATCGAAATAAAACAAAATGAGAAAATGTATTAACATTTATTATAAAAAAAAATATATACACGTATTTGTGTTTTGATTAAATTAATTTTAACACCCGAACGGAAAGTTGATTTAAAAGATATAAAATTTGCATTCTGATATATTATTCATTAAGAAAACTACACTTTTATTTAATAGTTACTTAGGTATTTATATAAAAATTCGGTTATCTTCAATCTTTCGTACTTGTTAACATATTAGTGGTCTTGCATCAAAAAAAGAAACGTTCATGTCAGGTACATGTGAAATGTTCATAGATATGAATTTTTATGTGTGATACACATTTCGTTTAGAATAGTTCTTTGTTGCAATTTAAATAACTTAACATAATATATTCTGTTTGTTTAACTAAGTTTTTAATTGTAACTGTTACGATTATTTCGAGATTAGTTGAAAATGTAGTCATTAAATTAAAAAATGTAGTTATTAAATCAATTTGTATTTTAAATTAAAAAAAAACTCGAATGAAATTAATTATGAAGTATGTATGTGTTTTCATTAATATAACATGTAAAGATGTAATTGTACACGTCTGTTATAAATCCTTATTCCAAAATATTAAAAGTATACACTTTTCTTTTTTAGTTTTCATTTTTCAATATTTGTTAATTAAATATTTTTCTTTATTTTTATAGTATACATTTTTTAAAATATGACTATTTTTTAAGAAGTACAAAATTATAGTTCTATATGACTTGAGTTAGACAGATATAAGAAACTAGATAGATATTTACAACATTTTAATATTGATTCGATTGATGTTTGTATAAAAAAGTATATTGTTTCAAAGTTATAATAAGAAACGTTATTTTTATTGAGTAATGCATGATGATATGAAACAAATACTTGTTAAATTTCATTTGCTAGAATAAAATAATATATAAATAGTTTAATAACACCTGCGTACTATAAAGTAAGCCTTAAAAAAGAGACGATAACCCTTTCGTGTACTGTTTAATGCGACAGCACAGAAATTTGATATTAACATCGGCAAAACAAGTGTGTCTGGTTGTTTTCTTTGCCATCTCATGCGTGACGATGAGATGACGACCGAGCGGAGTCGTCTGTGGGAAAATATTTTTAACTAGTCGCATGGAAATTAATGTACATATTTTTAATTATATTATAAATGATAGTAATTACTATGTGGAAAATGATTATACTTTTAGCAGTTTGCACATACACAATGTACGTACCGACAAATTCGTTTACTGTATTTATAAATAATTAAAGGAAATAACGTTTTAGTAGATACACTTTAAATGAAGATCGTTCGATCCATGCTCTTAATATAACAGAGAACATTTCAATTTATTTTTATGGCGGATATTTCAGTAATGGTCCGGCTCTTAAATCGAAAACATTAATGGAAAAAATATATCTAAGATGATTTTATACTTGATTACAACCATTATTTCATTTCCTCTTCATTTCCAGTTTTAAATCTGTTCACTTTTACCTTTTCAATTAACGTAATTAAGTTTCAATGAAGGTCGTTTCATAATAAATATTTGAATTTACAAGTTGTGTAAATATTCAAGGTTAATTTATGAAGCGTTAAAGTTAATTAAAAAAAAAGTAGACTCGTTAATCGTTCGTTCGGCAATATATTAATTTTATATAGGGAAAATGTTATTTAATATATATATGAGTTGTTCATTTATATGCTAAAAAATGAGATGTATGCGTGGAATATTTTTATTATGATTATTATCGAAGAGGACTCACGAACAAGTTTACACAATTATATAAATATATGAATACTTTATTAAAATTCCAAATTGGATTGAATATATTTACAGTGAAATGGAATAGATATTCTGTACAAATAAAAAGAATTGTGTTCTTAAATTTGAAATAAAATTATCCATTCTTTAAAAATCAAATTCACACACATTGTATATATATATATATATATATATATATATATATATATATGTATATATATATATGTATATATATATATATATTAGAGTTAATTAATTAAGTAGTTAAAATATAGATACTGAAATACATGCATATTTTACTAAATAAATGAGCTATTATACATTTATTTTGTGACAGGTTTCTAATTAAAATTACAGTGGCCTGCAATAATTATGAATACAAACTGACATTATTTAATTATTTATAAGGTTTTAGTGTATCATTATTTTAATAACTGGTACACAATGTTTTGATATGCAAGATACAGCTTTGAATACTGATTCATTGCAATTATTAGAGTTCATTCAATTATCGAATTTCATCAAATATTATATAGATTTTTTAATTTGAGTATAGATTCTGTAATTCTCTTTCATTCATATTTTAAGTCGAGCTGAAAATGTTTAAATTCATTAATAGATAAACATTCTTTTGATAACTTATATTTTTGTTATTAATTAATAAATAAATTTACATAAAAAAGTTTTTTATGGCCAGACTCACTTCGGAAAAGCTGTATGTCCATACTAAAAATAAATGTAAAAAATATTAGTATTTAAAAAAAACATACTTTATTAACATGTTGAATAAATTGATAAATTTTAATTAAATTTTTGTTATAAAGTCATCCCTGCTGAATAAAGTGAAAATAACACTGGAAAAGAATTCCAATTTTAATAAATAATGAATATTTGTAGTCGAAACTTTTTGTAAGTACATACAGTAAAAATTATACTAAAGTTATTTTCATTATATAGATTGTGAATGGTTGGAATGTGTTTCTATTTTTATAACTAATTAAATTTATTTTAATTTATGAGGAGGATCCTACAAAACAACTGTCATGTTTATTATTTTACAATTATATACTAAAATTATATATATATATATATATATATATATATATATATATATATATATAGATATATTAAATTAAAAGAGATTTATGTGCGATATAATGTGCAGAGTATATTCTTGAGACTGTTTTCTAAATTTTCGGCATAATTGTTTATAATTTATTACTGATTTATCATTCTTAATTCTTCAATTAATAACTGTATTTTTTGAAGTAAATTGTTTAAAAATAGCATGCATATTTGTTGTAATAAAAATGACAAAAGTAGTTAAATTTCTTTCTTTCATATTTTTCATCATATTGTTTCTCAAGCCACGTTCATTGAAGCTATATTTTTAAGTACAGTTCTTTAGATTTTTTAATTAAAGAGTATCTACACTTATTACAAAAACATTTTATACTAAATACGAAACAAATTGAAATTATTTAACTTCTGTTAATTTGTTGGATGCAAAGATATATAAAAACAACAGTAAACTTACAGAGGTTGAGATCACTGAAGCTGTTTATTTGCTGAACTCGCTGTTATAATAATAGCTTTAATAGTTTTAAGACACAATTAAGTTCCTTTATGTGCAAATCTGGCAATAAACACCGTTTATCCTAAGCTTTATGTACGTGTTGAGCCTTTATAAGAGACATAGAATATTATCCTCATATATTGTGTATCCATCATCTTGATATATAAGATTAATAAAGCTTTTAATGTTCTATATAATAAATTAAAAGTAATAAACGAGAAAAAATTGCGAGGACGGTAAATCCTTAAACATATTTTGTTGTATATTATGGCAAACTTTATTCATGTATACATCTATTTGTATTTGAATTTAATACATAGTTAGATACATTCATAATTTCAATCATATGGAAGTGGTTAATGATAAGGCTGTTTTCATAATTTAAGTTGGAAACTGTCAATTCATTTTGTATTAATCCTAATTTTAATTTCAAATTCAGCCCAGTATTTGTTTGTAAATTATTTAATTACATTTTCAAACAATGTATGAACATATTTCCATATACATTTTTAATGTTATTAAAACTGATTTAACATTAACATATTCGTTTATTATGTAGCCACATTAAACAATTTAATGATTATCATAAGATTTTCTAATACTCTAAACGTCGTGTTGTTTGCGAAGCGTTATTTAATTTATTAACATCCAAAGTAACTAAAACAACACCATCTAAACCCTTTTCGCGAATTAATGCAACATAAACCTAACCCTTGGCCAATAATGGTGAACCCAAATAAATTACAGCTCTCTTGGCGGTAATTCCGTTTAGTTTATGGACAGTTACTGATTGATACTATCGACTTTTTTTCAGAATTATCGTGTGTCCTGTTAGATTTTTACAATAACGTTGAATGTAGCGTAGATTTTTTTTCGGTTTCAATGAAAATTATTCACTGGTCGACATTTAAACAGATGTATGATACAAGTTTGATTGTGTTTTTAATGTATTGTAACGGTGTTGTATGTATAAAATTAAAATATAATTTTTAAGTCAATTATTGTTTATTAATTAAATATGAATATAATGTATATATATATATATATATATATATATATATATTAAAATCATATTTTTGAAATTGTTATTAAAAATTGTTTATTAGGAATGTGTTTAATATATTTTTAAATTCGGTTAAATGCTTTTATGCTAAATGGATGATGTAATTAAAATATATTAAACATTTTTAATATAAAGACGTTTACATCAATATGCATATTGTTGTTAGAAGAAAAATCATAAATTGTTTTGAAAAGTATTTTAGGGTTATTTTGTAAATAAGAGATCAGTTTTATTTCAAAATCAACGATATTGTATATAATAATAATTGTGAAATAGTGGCATAAACGTAACCGTTTGATAATACGAGGACGAATTTTAAATAAAAAAATACTCTGAATAATGAAATTGAAAAAATAAAAATGATAGCAGTGTTCTAGCATGTTGTTGAATTTGAATGCTATTTCCATTATATATTTTTTTTCTTAAAAATTACTTCAAGTACTCTTGACAATAAGCGGAGGTAGTTATTTTCCACATTAAAAAAACAACGTGAAATTCCAGAATACATAATCGACTCACTCGACCACATCTCAACTATTTACATTAGTGTGATATTCTTTTGACATTTGATAGATCACTTCATTAAGTTAATTAGCAATTCTGCGATTCGATTTTACAATGTGAATTGCCACATATACATACAGACTCGCCACTCGACTGACTCGAACTGATCCATTATGCAAGTTGTTTGTGCTAGTGATGCATTTCGTTTGTGTAAGTTTGCGTTAACGGTAATGCGATGGGCGATGGACGACGCTAAGAGCCATCGTACAGGTTTTATTACATTAGTTAGATGCCTCAGCAGCTAACAACAAGACGGCAACATGTCGAGTCAAATACCTTACGTTGAACTTGTAGTATGGGTCGATGTAGACTACAAGCGGATGACTATATATCTATATGCGATATTCTTCTATTCGTATATCCACACATCTATATATATATATATATATATATATATATATATATATATATATATATATATATATATATATATGTGTGTGTGTGTGTGTATAAAGTTGAGAAGTTGTTGACGTATATTGTATAAATATGGATGTATGAATATTCTTTATGAAGATAATACTATAATTTTGATAGCTTAGCAATATTGACTAGAAATTCAATTGAATTTTATTAATTTTTTGTTGAACGGCGAGTGAAAGATCGTGCTTTTTCAAACGTTATTATAACATTTTATTGGATATTGTATTCGATGAATAAACGTCTATGTTTAAAAATAATTGGCATGGATAACGAGTTAAAAGTATGCAAATTAAAAAAAAAAACACCGACTATTGTTTAAGTATATTAATATATTCAGTAGGTAGATAAACGGTATTTGAAAAAATTACAATATGAAATTACAATATGAAATCGTGTCGAATTATAATGTATTTTTTGACCTAAAAAATATAGATGCTTACAATGAAACAAATAAAAAGGTATAAATTAGAACATTTTATGACTGACTAATAAACTGGTAAAAGGATATAGCTTTTAGATTCATGGTATACTTCTTAAGATATTTACAAATAAAAATCGTGTCTGTTTAAATAAATTCATTTTCAAATATGTTTTCGCTAAGAACAAATATTTTCTATGACGTCATGTAATGATTAACTAAAGTGTATAATATGATATAGAAAAAATCACATTACAGACAAACTTAATTGCCTCATTTAAATGTTTTTCTTTGATGCAACTGTATACTTTGTCATTATGTAGACAACATACGTTTACATATATACATAATGTATCAGAAATTGTTGACATAGCAAGACATGTGCTCTGTGATGATGACAAATGATTCTACAAACCTTTTTTATTATGACTTTTGTTATCAAGTAAAGTGATACGTATTACTTGAAGAGAAATGAGAACTAGAAGAATATTTGAAGTGTACTGTAATTAACTTAATTATAAATACTATAATTCATTTTCTTATGGCATAAATCTTATATATATATATATATATATACATACATCTATATATATATATATATATATATATATATATATATATATATATATAAAACACTTTTATAAATTTTAATGGATTTCTTTTTCAAGATCGATTCTTTAGAATGTGACTGATTGTAATTAGTTTAATAGTAGACAAATTTTATGAATGAAAATTATGTACTGAAAAAAATAAAGTGAAAAAACAAAAATTATATATATATATAATATTGATAAAGTAGATTCAAGTTTATACTATTGATAAAGACAACTGTTTAATAAATTAATTTAATATATTATAACCGGTTATAAGAGTACTTGTATTTTTTTGATCTTTTATAAGTTTTGCCATTAACATTCTTTTTTATATATTGTTCGCTAGATAAATTCCTTTTAAAAAAATGTTTTCTTATTTATATATTATATATATATATATATATATATATATATATATATATTGTAAATTTGTAAAAAAAATAATTTGTCATACACATATATATGAATGTATATTTTAAGACTTATGTTTGCGGGGGTGTTTATATATTAAAATAATGTTTAAAGGCCGGATGTGCTCTTCGTAAATCTAATCTAACTCTCTATGTTGATGAATTATTTAATAACAGACTCGCGAGTTAACAGTTAGGAATAACTTTAAGTCGTCAAACGATAAGAGATGATCTCAAGAACAATACGTGTAAGATATAAGAGTAGTTATTATTGAAAATGACTATAATTATGTGTTCACTATTCCAGTAGTTTTCGTATCGATTACATTTGGTGAAACGGTAGAAATAACGAATAGAATATGTAAAAAACTGAAATAGTTTATAATGTCAGGAAATCAGATAAGGAAATCTTACAAGATTATTTTTGTTTGCATATTTGTTTGATCCGGAAATGTTCTTGTCGATATCGAAGTTTTTGAGTTATTAAAACTGATTTATCGTGTATAATATATATATATATATATATATATATATATATATATATATATTCTCTAATGAAAATAAATTGATCTCGGATAATTACATAAAATAACAATTTTATTTCAACGATTGTTTCCGTTTAATGCGAATTGATTTAAATGATACCGAATGAAAAATATATTTTAAATCAGAGTTTATTTTTAGAGAGAAGTAATATATAGCTTGGGTTTTAAACGATTTACATAAATTAAATAAAACTGAAAAAGTGTTATTCAGATATTAATACACTTTGTTGCCTTCCTGTTAAGAAATTTAAACGTTTAGGATTTAATATAATCTCTCTTAAAACTTTGCAAATGATTCGCTTTTTCTTGCATTGTTTACAATTAAGAAATGCTCTTATTTAAGATGTAAAATATTCTTGTGTAAAATTTTTACACAAAAGAAAGTATTTAAGATTTATATATATATATATATATATATATATATATATATATATATATATATATATAGTTTTATTTTACGATAATTGTGTAATCTGATCACTTTCATATTTATTAGAGTTTCATATTCAAATTTAAATAGATGTCTCATAATAAAAAAGTCGAAATATTTCCGTTCATTAACAGATTCCATAAAAAAAACTAATCAATAGCGATATTCGAATTGAACGAACAGTAACATAATCCTCTTAAAATAATTACCCGTATCTGTTTACATTCGTTTCATTGGTAATGATTATTGATTAAATGGAACTATAAATGAGATATACTATTTCAAACATGCACATATATACACATGCTCACTACATATCTAATCTAGAAAATCTTTATTTTCCATCCGGGGACTTCGAGATGTGCGTATACATAAGACCAATAAAACGCAATGGTAATTGTATAGCTGAGATTGGTATCGTAAATGTTTAGAATAACTGTTTTGCAACCTCACGAGATCTTTTCCTTTACTGTGCGTTTTGTGTTTTTGAAAATATATGAGAATTGCTATGAAATATCTGTGCGTTATTGCTACAAGAATCTCTTTTCAAACATTTTAGAAGTGAAATACTGAAATATAAATAAATATACATATACATATATATATATATATATATATATATATATATATATATATATATATATATAATTCAGTTTTAATGTAAACAAAGAAATATATTTATAAATCAAAGACGTGTATTGTTATTAAAGTTAAAATCAGTTAAAATAAAGATCCATAAAAACATACGATTAGAGTTGATTTAAATTCGTGTTATTATTTTCTGGTAAATGTACATCGTGAAGAAACACTTTGTATATTTTTTATGTGTAATATTTCTTGAACACACTAAATTAATTCTAGTGCGATTTAATACAGTACCTGTAACTCGCAAGGCCATAATCAGTTATAATCAATTCACGTATATTTTTTTCATAGTTGCATGTCTAGATCCTACTTAAAACTAAGACGTGGTCGACTTCATCCTTTCATAAAATGTTCTACACAGCTGCGTATACCAAAAAAAAAAAACACTTATACAATACAAAATGAAATCTATAGGTGATGTAAAATAGCATGCGATACTTTAATTCATAAATTATAGCAGCCTTTTTAATATTATAATTCACGGGCCGAGTGATTTATGAACATGTTTATAGGCTAGGAAGTATTCACAATTAATAACCGCACTGTAACTGTGATGTTTCGTGTATATATTTATAATATAGTGTTTCGTTTACCATTATGGACGTAATAATGTTGATTCAACAATGATTTCGATACTGAAAAAAGGACAGTAGAGAGGATCCACTTGTTGTGAAAACATTCAAGCGTAACGGCGACCAAGAGTTTTATAATGACTGTTCGAACCATTCAAGCATATATTGATTAACTATTTTACGGTCTTCGGTCAGTTGCATTCTGTGTTTCATGGGAAAAAGGATTGAGATGATAATGTCTAAATATTATCTGATACAACTGGTATATAAACATTTTCTATTAAATTCAGTAATGGCTGTGTAAATAAGTTTGAGATTTTCGGTTTAAACACTGAGATAATCTCTGTCCAAACTCGGTGTTACAAATGTGATGAGAGATAAGATGGGTACCCACCGATTTTGTTCATTTCAGTGTGGAAGATATACTGTATACGATGTGTAATATATAATTGTTTACGATATTCCAACTAATTTCCCTAAACGTTGTTAATGGATTTCGGTGAAATTAAATGTATTTAAATTTAATGAAATCGAATTAATTATTCTTGTTTAAATACCTTTACGACCATGAAATTTTTTTTTAATTTTTATGTCATCCGGTTAGTTATACATTAAACAGAATTAAAAATCGTTATTTATAAGATTTCTATATCTTTATATTTTATTGATATTTTCAATGTCTAAGTTATTAATCATTTTCTAATTAGATGAATGCATATTTTACATGTATATTTTTAATTAATAAATATCTAACTATTATATATTTTCAGTAAAGTTTTTAATTTTTCTTTTTTCAAAAAAAGTATACAAATGTCATTTGAATTAATGGATTATTTTTAATATAGTTCACGTTTTTTTAAGCAAGTAATTATAAATAATAATCTAAAAAAACATATTGTTGCACGTTTGTTAGAATACTTTATTTTGATTCAAGTGAAATGATTAGTATGTGCGTTAAACATGATTAATCTTTTTGATTTTTTAATGTATAAAAAAGTGGTCATTAGTCAACAACCTGTCATTTGTATTAATTAATGATATATCTGTCAAGAGTTAATGAAAAGAAAATATGTGATTTCAATCATCTATTTATAATTTTTTTCGTTGATTAATATGATTAATCGGAGATGAATTTTTTTTAGATAATTGTTATAATGAGTTGATTGCTGATCAATGTTATGTGTTATTATTCTTTTTTATAAATAAGTAATTGACCTGAGCGCTTTTAACTTTTGAAGTTTACAGCATGAAAAAGATAATAAATGTGAATTCAGGTCAGGGACGCTTTATACATTTTTAATATATTAAAAAATATGAAAGCTTTTCAAATAGAGTACTTCCGAAGTAACGTTTTCATAAACTTGGTTTTTTATTATATTATTTAAAACTGTTTTGAAAATGTTTTCTTTTAATAATTGTATATATATATATATATATATATATATATTTTTATATGGGTGTGTATGTGTTCTATCTGTATCTGAATGAGTGTGTGTAGGTCGTTATCGTTTAATTTAATTTCGAAAATTACACAACATTTTGAAAAAACGTATTTCCAATCAGTCGTGACCTATAAAATATCTATAAAACGTGAAGTATAACAGAAAGTCTGTAATAATAAAAGTATATAAAATGAAATAAGCGTGAAGCCGCAGTCCCGTGCTCACAAATATTATCCGTCGAATCACGATTGCAATCAGCCAATGTGTGCGGTGATCCGTACCAGACTGAGATGCGGGTTTTTGGCCACACGTTCAGACGTAATCATCGCCTGCACCCGTGTATCTCACAATATTCGAAAACCGCAGTTTCCTTTGGTTTGTCATTAGTTCGGATGGCACTCAACTTCCGTTATACATTTATTTATTTTTGTTTTTAACGCCACGCATACTGTTCAACCACCCATTCACGCGTCAAACGTTTCCTTTATTCTTTCACATTTTCGTCATACTTTCTTTTTACATTGTCATCTTCATCTCGTATGTCAGTATGCGTAACAAGCGGCGTATCTGGAAGTCAAGTTATTCGCTTTCCTTCTCTCTCCTTCTACTAATTATTATCGCTCGGACAAAAAAGTTTGTGCCACAATGATGCGCTGCTCGGTTTAGTTTTAATGAGCAACGGAAAGAATGCTGAACGAGTATAATATATTATACTCGGACGTCTTAATACGACATTTTCAATGTTTGTGGTGTGTTATGTATGTTGTTTTAAGAAGTTTTTAGATAAACAGTAGAACACGCCTGCGTGTGTGGCTTGACTTCTTGTACTGTTTAAGATGACTGCATTATTCTCTTACTAGCACTTTAGCGAAATTTTATAGGAATGCATTTAGTTCACATGTATATATATATATACATACATACATACATACATATGAACATACTAAAATTACGCTTGTCGTAGTATAAGAAGATTAAAATGAGGGTGGGGTCTATCGCCTAATGAAACTTAAGGATTAATGGACTGTTTATAGCTGAATGTAGATTATAAAAGTTGGAAAAGGGACAGATGATGTGATGAAGGGATGAACTTGTGGTCAGTGGGTGAGAAAAGTTGTCTATAGGTTTAAATAGAACTATTTACATCGGGATTTAGTAGAAGGGTAAGAAAAAAAGTGTTTATAATTGAATCTGTAATTGAAACTGAAAGATTAATATTAGAGAGATGAGATTAAGTCATCGATTTTTATACACGAATTTAATCTATAAACTATTTTTGAATATCAAAGCATTTATTTTGAAGGTTCTTAGGGTTTTCCGATCAAGTTTGAAACATACTAATCCATAAAAAATATTTTATATGTTAAAAAAGTAATTGGTATGAAATGAATTTAATCCTTTAATAAAACTGAATTGATTTTATATTCAAATTAAATGATATTTAAATGAATGAGGTTATTTATATAGTTTTAGAGGCTTATTAAGATAATTGAATCTTGTTAGTTGCACGTTTAAATATTATTTCTGTGGGTAATGAATAGACTGTTTTGTAAATATTATCATTAATGTTTTTAATAGTTGGTAAATGGTATTATCTATACGAATTGCAGTTTATTTTAATTCGTGCTTTAATATTAAAAAAAATATATAGTTTACATTTCAAAGATGAATTCTTAATTATTTTTTAGAGAATATGTATTCAACATTATATTGTTTCAAACATGATGTATTTTTTTAATTATGGATATCTTTTGTATATAAATATTATACAAACCGAAAGAGAATACGCTCATATTTTTATTGTAGATATCGATAATCGAACGAAGTCTCTCATTATGTACATACCACAATAATCTCGCAGAAACATCAATCAACACTATGCATTATTAACAAGCAAACAGTACACTTTACTCAATTCATCATTAATATATAATGATATTTTGACTTTATGACAGCCGGTGCATCGACTATTAAATCTCAAGGGTGTCATTTCACATCCACCGATCTGATAATGACCTCGCTCGTCATTGCTTCGTCTCGTCAACGTTATTATACTAAGTACTTTTACATTTACGATCAGCGTTAATTCGCTTTTTACTCTTTCACGACAATCAAACGTTCGCACTACATTTCATACTTACACACCTGAGTCGCGTACAGAACGCGTGTTAACCTACAAAGTTACGCTTAAAAATCGTTTACTTTTTTATGTAACACTTCCGGCTGGTAAATGTTTGTATCTGTAAGGCGCAGGTACACACACAGCTTCACATCTCACAAAAAGTAGTGTGTGGTTATTACGCGTTTACCTTTAAATAATTACTTTATATTCGAAAGATACGCAGCTGTGTTGATATCAAAAGTTTTATAACTTAGATATAAGAAATCGAAGTATCATTTATGTAGGATAGAGTACTTTATTTGTATATATATATATATATATATATATATATATATATATATATATATATATATATGTATAGAAAGGATTAGTTTATGTATTAATAATATAAGTAGATTCTTTTTTCTTTCACGAGATATCCAGAAAAATATTTTTGCAGTAATATCTAAATAGAAATAAAGTAATGTAAAATATTTTTTAATTAGTGTTTTCATAATAATATGAGCATTATTAAAATCAGTATTTTCAGAAGGGTGTAAATCAAACTAATGTCTGTTTAAAGACTTGAGTAATTATGTATTTTTAAGCAAAAGAGTACATTTTTAAAAATTAAGATCGATATTATCAAGCGTTAAATTTGAAGACAATTTGTTTATTGATTATTCTAAAATATCCAGGTAATATAATAAAATTCATACTTTCGTATCAAGAACGTTTACATTATCGTTAAACGACTGTAATTATATTTTTAGATATAATCTCAGTTACTTGTATAATTTTCCTATAATGATTTCTGTGAATGAAAAGTTTGTAATTAATGTTAGTGACTTTAAAATAATTTATGAAAAATATAAAAATCCAATTTTAGTTATTCGTAAAAGTATATACGTTTGAAAAATGGATTTTATTTAATGCTGACTACATCTTATATTTTTGTCACTGTGGTGTAAATAATAGACATTTCTTATATTGAAAACATCTTTGATAAAAAATGCTAAGTTTTATATATAACAAAAATGAAATACGGAGGTAGACAAAAACATACATTTCAATAGATGTAAATTGTTTGCCAATAAATCAAGCACGACTTTTTTTATTTGATTTCCAAGACTATGTAGTTCTATTTGAAAATTCGTAGTATTTTTATACCTGCTTTGTCCCAGTATATCTCATTTTTCACGTTGGCGTACCTTTTCATCATTATTTCATTTTTCGGTGCTTTGTTTAGATTCTGTGTACGTACAAAAACAAGTTTACCTTTTTAATTAATAAATAATTCGAATACAATATTCATAAAATCATATACGAACACAGAGTGTACTATTTTAATTAAATCATATGTGGATAATGAGAAAAGTATTTTGTTGAAAATCGATGTTGTATATATAGGACTTTGTGCTTAAGCTCGTTGATGGATTTTAATATACGTTGAGTTTAATGAATAACATTTGAAATTTTTATAAAAACTGAAAATTTTAATCGTTATAATACGAGTTTTAAATTTCATCATTATATATATATATATATATATATATATATATATATATATATATATATATATATATATATAATATGATATAGAAAAAAATATATAAACAACTAAACAGACAATTTTAAGAGGTTTTTCATATATTAATTAGTATACAAACAAAATTATTATTATTATTAGAATAATATTTATTAAGAAAAATGCATGCTAACAAATTGTGTTAGAAAATACAAATTTTCTAACACAAGAAGAATATAATTGCAAGTAAATATTCTGTTGATTTTTATAAAAATTTTAAATGATGATCGTGTTCATCTTTAAGTATATATTTCATAAATAACTGAATGGGTGAAGAATTTTGAATATTAGATAGTAATTATCTCAATTATATATATATATATATACATATATATATATATATATATATATATATATATATATATATATATATAAATGATTTAAATAATATACAAGTTTGTATGTTTGTATAAATGTATAAGATAATAGCTGTTTTGCATATTAAAGTACAGAATGATTAATTTCATTTAATCGTAAGCATGGCACGTCATATAAAACACACAGAAGAGATATTAGAATAATATACAGGAAATTGATAAGACTGACAAAAAATCATAAATCAAATAATGATGTGTAGAATAATAATAATAACAAAAAAAAGAGGCAAATTACAAGACACACAGCATAACGGACGAACAAAGAAACGTAATACAGCTTTGAATTTTCATTAGCGGGACAAAGAGTCATCGATACCCTTCATTATGTTTCAATGATATCTGATACTAAGCACGAAGATATGCTATAAATCATTCTTGTTGGCTGCTAGCTGTGAAGAGAGACCTGTTTGTGATTTTAACGAATACAATAACGTTTTGTTGCATTCATGTAACGAATTGATGCGAATGTCAAGATTTGATAATTTACTTTAAGGGATTAGTATGTTGATCTATTTGGATCACTGCATTAATCGATTGGAGAACAGTGTAAAGTGTTTATTTGTAATTATAAAGCAGTAGTGATTGTTTATCCAGTTTCTAAGTAATAGTCATTGGTTGTTTTTGTTCAATATCAGTAGGTTTGACAGAAAATTAAATAAAGATATATAAAAAAAAGATATTAGTTTTACAAGAAAAAATAAGAGAATAATAGTGTTGAAAGAATATAGTTTATTCATTTTAGAGAACATCTTCTTAATCGAAAATGTATTTCTTATATACTTAATACGGCTGTATCGTTGTTTTATTTTAATCTCAAATAAAATATTATAATTCTGTAATAAAGACATTGCGATTTGATTAAATAATCAGTGTGCAATTTCCGCAAAGGAAAAAAATATTTTTATTTTTTTACATCAGTGTTCATTACTGGAGTAATAAACATACGATACGATATAATAAAGACTTTAATTGCATTCCTTACGACTTGCGTTCATGCAATCCAATGAGTAATGCTTTCTAATTGTCAGTTATAATTTTCAGATACACAACATTAACGTTCTAATTAAGCATTAAAATGATACATTTTTGTGCTTGATATAATTTGATGAAGAGTACAACACGAGTACGCTTTTAGTATTAAACCATTTCGAAATTTTCGAAAGATAAACGAGTTTTGTGTATAGTTTGAATATATACAAGATATTTACCATTTTACAAAGGTGCGATAAATACTTACGCCTTTGTAATATTTAGATTTGAAAGTTTACGAGATGTATGTTTGTTTGTGTTAGTACTTTGTCGAGTTCCCATTACAAAATTCATGAAGGGAAATATTTTGTTGTTTTCGAGTAGAGAGGAAATATTTTGGTAAATTAAATTAGTTGTAACAAAAATCAAATACACCGATCTTTTTTTATTATTGTCGTTAAAATTGTAATTATAATCTGTTTCATTCATTATTAAAAGTTTAATGCGGAATAAAAAAAATAATATTCATATTCAAATCATTTGAGATACTAGTTCAGGTAATTTTTTTATTAAATAAATTTACACATTAATTTTAGGGTTCCATTTAACTTTCCATTTATACCTGTATTAAATATTTCATTTCACAATGAACTAAAAACTAATTGTTTTATTAGAAAGATAAAAACAGTTGTTATAGAATGAATGGTCGATGTAGTAATTCAAATAGAGAACATTTCGTTTAAATGCACTTTTCATGTACATAACAAAAGTATACATTTCGTTAAAATAAGTGTAATGTTGAGTGATAAATGAGAATACGCTGCATTTTTATCTAGTTCATGATAATATTTTTGTTAACACACTCAAACTTTAATTAAAAAAATATATTAAATATATCTTTTTTAATAGCTTAATGAATTACGATTTATTTTAAAATAATTAAAAAAATAAAAGCTTATATATATATATATATATATATATATATATATATATATATATATATATTAGCATATTTTTCAAAATTAATATAGATAAAATAAATATCTATGCATCAGTAAACAATTAAATGTTTTGTGAAATGTATACCCGCCAATCCAAATATTAATTCAAGGTTTTCATGTTAACATTCAAATTAAAGTTTGTACATCGTGCATTGTTTTTTAAGCATTATTCGACCCGAGCTACATATTTTATATATGGACAAAATCACTAGAAACATAGAAAAGCTGACGTGAAAAGGTTGAAATTTAAATTTGATTTGCATAATTTTAGCTTTCTATCAAGAGTAACGAAACCGCTGTCTAAATTGGAAATTTGATTGTAACTTAGTAATCATTCAAAAAATATCTCAAAATAAATATTTTTTACAATTTTCATATTTATATCACTCAATAACTATCTAAGAATATATATATATATATACTATATTTTTACTTAGTGGATTTTGATATTAATGTAAACACATGCTTATGTTCATTTCTGTTTTGAATTTAAATGTATTTAACAATAAAAATATTAGAAATCAATTGTAGTTAAGTAAAAAATTCAACAGTTTATTGATTTATGAATTAGTTATGAACACAATATGATTTTCTATTGATTTTTTTTATAAAAGCCATTATAATTACATGCAATAATGTATAATTATAGCCTTAATCATTACAAGTTTTTTTATCAAAAAAATATTTGAATAAAATGTTATGTGGTTATATATATATATATTATTTATAGTTTTCATTTCAAATAAAAAGAATTAAAAGAGATATTCAACAATTGTACAAGTTAGTATTTAGATTTGAATAAAAAATGTGCATTTAAAATGTAAAATATGATTATAAACAATTGTATGACGTCCTTGAACTTACGGGTGGTCCAATTGTTTGCAATTTTATACAGTCACGTGTGTAACACCTACGTAATTATAAGTTTTGCAAACGAGCAGCGAGCCGTAAAGCAAAACGCGGAACATCGCTTGTAGATTTGCTGGCATCAGCTTTACTTTCTGATATTATTTATCATACAACTCACACACAATGAACGTACCTTCGCTATACCGAGAGTTTTTGTCGACATATAAATCCAATTTTAACACACTGTTACTGGATTGAAACGATATCAAATTTATAATGTTTGCATGTTGATAATAGGTTATTTGTTTAAATCTTTTGTGCAGGGGTCGAGAGAATATCAGTTTTTATTAAAATTATTTGTAAATTTAAACTAATAAATGGAACATATAATATTAGAAAGATACTATAAATTTTATAAATACAGGTTTCCTTTAATTACAATGTAAATATATCCATTAGGAAAATATTTTAATTCAGTTTTGAGTTACACATTTATATTTTTAGTTAAAAAAATTCATTTTTTTAATTTATCGTTCTTTATATATACATTTAAAAAATCCGAATTAAATTTCATTCATATAAATTGCTCACTATTATTTTTGTAGATTTAATAGTTATATTTGAATAAACAAATTAAATATATGTATATAATATAAATATATATATATATACATATATATACATATATATATATATATACATATATATATAAATACATATATATATATATATATATATATATATATATATATATATATTATATAACATGTTTCGATTGTGTTAGATTAAAAATATCAGAAAGCATTACACATTTTAAATAATAATTCAAATATAAAATATTCTAATTAAAAAAGATAATAAATAATACGAAGCATTAATATTTCTCAGTAATCTCTTATTGAGAATAGTTGCTAAAAATGTATCTAATATATATATATATATATATATATATATATATATATATATATATATATATATATTAATCAGTTTTGAATTTTTTAATATAATTAAAACAACTAAATATATAAAAAATATAATTTAATTAAATATTATCATAGATATTAATATAAAAATAATTGTCTTTTAATAAATTGTGACAGATCATTTATCTTACAATTTATGAAGGAAGGTATGTGAATTTTTCGTTCATAAAAGTAGTTATTTGTAATATAATAATAATATTTTTCTTTTGTATCACACCTTTAAGATATCATAAATATTTTTCTCAGCGACTAAATTTGATATATATCCAATTTTATTACGTTATCTTGTTATCCTTTATTTCTTTTTGGTCAACAACATTATTTGTAAAGTTATTATATTTTTGTTATAAATAAATAAGACAAATGATCTTAGTTAAACATTTAGATTACAATATTGGATAATGTATTATATATACATTTATTTATATATATATATATATATATATGTTAATGTGATTATGTTATAGCTATTTTGAATAATTTATATGAAATTACAATTTTCTTCATAGAATGTGAAAGTGATTTTTATGAATTTATAATTGAATTATAAATTTACATGAAAATTGTAATTTTAAAATCAGAATCGATTATCTGATTTTTTTCAGAACACCTTATAAAAGTAATCTGTTTTGATTAAGGTTTGGGCTGAATTAAATTAAAGCAGATATTTTTATGAATGTAACATTTAAAGCTAATCTTTCTGTTCTAATTAAAATAAAACATAAAAGTATATTTAGATAAATTCTAATTTTATAAATCGTTAATAAACACCTCATTGTTTATATCAAATAGTAAAATAAATGGTAATGAATAAAATTTAAACGTGTTTAAAGACATTATGTACAGCATCTGAATGTCGTCTCATATTAATGTAATCTATGAACATGATGTTATAAGAACTCACTAACAAACCAGTAAATGTGTAAGATGTAGGTGTTTGATATATGTTATGACTGACAGAAATGTGTAAAAAAATCCTTGAGTATATCCTTTTAAATAGACAATTTAGTGTAAAATTGTTGAATATGTTATTAAATATGGTTTTAATGGCTCTTGAAGCGCCTACGAAACACTTTAAAATCGTGATATGTTCTCTAGTAACTTCATTATTGTTGTTAATGTTTTTTCTTCATATATTTTATCAAATACACATGTACACACATACCCACGTACACACACACACATACATATATATATATATATATATATACGATTATATCTTAGTGTCCTTATAAACAAACAGTTTAATTAACTGACCGAGCAATGAGTGTCAATTTTCATAAAATATACGCACGCTGTTCACACCGAAATCAGAGCTTATTGAAACATGACACATGCTCAACAAACCGCGTTACTTCATCTTCGTCCACAAGTGCGCATTGTTCAAAGCTGGATTGTGGAGAATGCATTGGCGGTATTATTCCATAGAGCACATTAATAGACCATGTCTATTTCTATTATTAACGCTACAGCGAGTTAGTAATAGGTCTGTAATAAATGTTATAATTTGGTACTCATAAGCTCACTGGTTCTTTGTTCATTCGTTAATGCGTTTAAACCTTTTATACGTTAGATAAACTTAAATACTAGCTCTTCATATACACATCAAGCTTTTTGTTTCTGAATTTCGTAAAATTATTGTGGACATATGATTATTTTTAATATTATTCCTTGCTGTTTTTTAAAGATTATCAGAATTATTCATTTATCATTTTTTATTATCTCGAAAGACATGTTTACTTCAAATTGTAAGTTCGTTAATAATTTTTGATATAATTTATGAGTAATTGATAATATAATTAATTTTTATATACTTCTCAAAAATATTTTTTTGTTGAAATATTCTTTAAATGCTGCACATGTATCAAATGCTTTAAAAGAAATTGAATGGAATTTAATGATTTGATGAATATAAAACAAATGTGATTTTAAGTAAATTTAAAAAAAATAAATTTATTCTTTATTGAAATTGTGTATTAAAATCCGTAAAGTAATTGTTACGATCGAGTTTCATTTAACATTTTTCTTTATTTTTATACAACTGTTAACATAAAAGAACATCAACAAATAATGAGATTAGATTGAAACTGATGACATATTATACTAGTTTAAATTATTCAACATTCTTTTATGGTCAGCTGAAGTATTTTCTATTAAACTGTAATGATAGCAATAATAAACATATACATTTTCAATTATTTTTACAGTCCTGATATATTCTCACTCAGTTAAACATTTCAAAGTAGTAAAACATGAATTGTTTTTCTTTCTAAATTTGTTATAATTAAATTACATTTAATTTTACTGCGTTGAATGGTAATTAAATTTTAAGATTGAATTTTAAAATGTAAAAAGGATCTGTTCTCGTTAATATAAAAGAAAACTCATAAATAACGTACAAAAAATTTAAATAGTTATTTATGACTTCTGTGAAGAATATTTTATGGCATGTAGTATAAAACTTGATATTTATGATCACTAAAACTACACTGATTTACCTATTTTATCAGATACAATCCGATTGCATAAAATAGTGCAGTTTTTTTTGTAAAACAGATTTATTAGTATTATAGTTAAAGTTGTAAGATTATGTGCTCATTAGACTATGAATTTAATTACATTATTTATAGTGTTTTTGAATTAAACCATTTGTAAAGTTTATGTTATGTAATAACTTCATCTATTAGCAAGTAATATTTTTTATGTTCCTGGAGTTTTTTTAGTGAAATATTCTACATTTTGAAATAAAAAAGAATAGTTTATGTAATATATTATACAGGAGAATATTAATATTTCAGTAATTTTTCAATGATATTTCTTCTATCTTTTTTATGTTTCTTAACATTATGTTTTATTTAAAACATAATAATTTATCAGTATTACATTTTTGCTTTGATTTTAAATATTTATTTTTAATTATAGATTCCTTTTAAAGTATAAGTATAAATAAAGCATTCAATGTTATATATTTTTATATCCATTTAATTATTTAATATATATATATATATATATATATATATATATATATATATATATATATATGGAAAAAATAATTTGTATATGAAAATATATTTTTTTACATATCCACTAATTATGATTTGAATTTATTTCGGGATAATGTAATGATCTTGTTATTTATAAAAACTCCTGGGTTCTTTATTATGCTGTGTACAGTTGTAAAAACTGAATACATTGTATAGTATTTCAGTCAAATGTAACTATATCTATTCTGGCAGATTCAAATAAGATTTATTTTTTTGTATGATTCGACGACGTTTCGGTAATTGACAAAATAAATAAATCTGAATCTGTGTACGAAGTAAACGCTGTATGACGTCCGTGTAGCTCGCAACCAACCACTGTGTTGGTGGATTGAGTGGAAGATTGGAAAAAGTTGTCGGAAATATCGTCTGAACGAGTTATTACAACTTCAAGTGTCGACTCTTGTGAAAAATCAATAATGTTATATCATTTTTTTATGATTCGATTCAGTGACAACATCAAACATTTTACTACTTATTCTTCTTATCGATGTAAAAAGTGTTTTTTTTTTAAAAAAAATAACGTTCTCCGCCATAAATCGTTAATGATATTAATTTCTGCGGATACGGTGTTTAAAAGTTCTCTAAACGTTTTAAAAAGAGTTGTTGTACTGTAAAAGAAATTTCATTAAAACAGAAATTTACACGTTGTTCTCGAACTGAAATTCGGTTAAAATAAATGGATGTCTGAGAATAAAGTGTACGTATTTTTGTAGATGTTTTATGTTTCGAACTTGAACGTTTTTATGTAGTGTATATATATCACAAAATCAATAGTTGTATGAATCAGCCCGCTTTAACAAATGTACATTTTACACAAACACCTAGCAAAATGGTTTCGTAGATATTTTTCTGGGATACATTTTTTAAGAATTTTTTTTTTTGGAAATTCAATTTTCTTAGTGTTATCATCAGTATTATTTTAGGGTTACTGGGAAGCAGATGCTTTTTTATTAGAATACACCATTTTTTTATACATACAAACACAAACATACACACACATATATATATATATATATATATATATATATATATATATATATATAACTTTTATATTTCTACACGAATAAAAGTAAATATTTGTTTAATAAAATATGATTTTTTAAATCGATTTTCAATACTTATAACTTTGAAAATAAATAGTAAAAAAATGAGATACTGTACGTGTTTTTTTAATTTAATTAGAATTCATTAATTTATTTTCTTACAAAAATATTATCAATCATTGATAGTTAAAGAAACATTCTTAACATTGAGGTAACAAATCAGAACAGTCTATTTCTGTATATAATATTATTACAGTGTATAAGTATTTTCCCCTATAAAAATCATTTTTTTTCTTAAACACCAAAGAGTATAATACATCAACCTGGAAATGAAAATTCATTTAAGTAATTGGCTCGTCACAGATGTAAGAGCTTAAAGCAATGGCTAAAATAGATTACTTGCGTGACAATGTAATCTATTGAGTGCATTGACCGTTCTATTTAACTGAGAGGCGTAATGGAGATTCAACAGATAAATTATAAATCTATATTGTTCGGATCATTGAATTCATACTTAGAAACTTAATAATATATATATATCGAGTTTTAAATATTACTTTTAGGTGCGGTTCGAATAGCTTTACATTCTTTAATAAAATTACATTTAAACTGTTATTTGGATAACAGCTCAATATGGTTATAGAACATTATAATAAATATTATTATGTTATCTGTTATCTCACGTACTGATAAATATACTATTTCCTATATATATATATATATATATATATATATATGTATATATATATATATATATATATATATAAGACTTTTAAATGTGATTTAATCTTCTTTAAAATATATATCGGTCGTACAAATCTATTATTTTTTTTTCAATAATATTACGTTGTTTTTTATTCAGTAATCCATAATTTAAAACATATTATTTTTGTGAAAGAAATATATATTATTTAATTTGTAGAAAGATAATATTGTAATAAAATTAGTATATTTAAAGAGTGGAATAATTAAAAATAAAAAAATGATAGTCCATGCGGAATTATGAAAAGATCCATATATATATATTCATGATTATTTTTAGAAAAATATTTCATTCTGAATTAATTTTCTATTTTAATAAAGTAAATAGATATAATTTAATCTCGCATTCATAAAACGTACACTGCAGATGACAGATGTTAAAACTGTAGAAGAAGATAAGAAAAGGAAATTTAAATACGATTACGTTTAAACAATTCTGAAAGAACATTAAATATTAAATAGATATAGCATTATATAAATTATAGCTACATGATGCATTTTGTTAGTAAGTTTTATTATTTTTATATTTAGATTGAAATTAACATATATATATATATATATATATATATATATATATATATATATATGTGCATAGTGGAAATAAGATGTGATATTTTTCATCGAATTAATGTACATCAAAGTAAGAAAATATTTGATTAGTAAACATTTGTGTTTACACTTTAGAATTTAACCTTGAGGCTTTTTACAGTTAGAAATTGTTTGTAGATTTTACTATGATGTAAATCATGATTTATTTTTATGTATCATTCGTTTAGTGACTAGAAAAGAATTTTATTATAAAAGTGCATATAAAATTTTGTTATTTTTTTTTTAAAAAAAAGAAAACTTTGTTTTTAATAAAAAAAATAGTTCATATTGTTGATTAATTAGTGTGATTTTTTTATATATCAATATTTATATTCAATTTTGTTTTAATTAATTCTGAATTCTTTTATAGATTTTTTTGCCATTACTGACAAATTTATTATATATTAGTTTTAGAATTTGTTACTTAAATACATACTATTATTGAAAAGACGCAGTAATTTTTTTTGCATGACTAGTAAATTTAATTAATAAATATTTGAAATAGAAAAAAAATGAATTCGTGCAATCATTTCATATATTACTGAAACCTGTTTAATATTCACAGTCTTTTTATTTATTTTAATTCGTGGGAAATGATAATAAATAATTTTCATGTTTATTTTTACTTATTCTATATAGAAACTAATGTGTTCGTTTGCGTTTTGTAACTTAATTATTGTATAAAGTTATGATACTTTAAAATATTTACGTTTAAAATGAATAATTGTAATAGAACTCTTTGCATTTCAGTTTTAATTAACAGGTCATTAAGAATTCGTACTAAAAATCGTGTTATAGTAAAGTTGAATTTATTGCATATTTCTCATTATTTTATTTTATAAACGATATGAAATACTTTATGAATTTATTAAATTGTTGGACGAGGAAACATTTTTCTTTAAAATTAATTATTAAAAGTCCGTCGACCTTATTACTTGTTTATGCGAAGTATTTCTTATTTAATATTATTTTCGATTTCTTAGAATATTATAAACTTTATGAATTATTTATTAACATTTATAAACTTTTCCATTATATCAGATAATATTATTTTATTGATACATTTTTTTAAAAATGAATTTTTCAACTGTATAAAATGTTTTTCTTTGCATATTGAACATATTTTTAATTTTAAATTATTAATTTCTCAATTTTAAAACTATTGTATATGTTGGAATTTGTTGCATGTGTAATAAATTACAAATGAAAACACTTCATCAGAAGCATTGTATAAAAACGATAAAAAGTTACTATTGTTAATCTTAATAATCAGATAATTAATTCTGATTATTTTTTTAATGTGTTCGAGTTTAAATTTTTAAGTTTTATTTAGTTTTTCGGCTGTACACTTTTCGATAAACTCAAAGACATTTTTCATATACAGAGGCACCCACATATCTTTTTCGTTCAGATACAGCTATAGATCTAACGCGCCTTCAGACATCGAATAATCACAGAGCATCGCAGCAAAATCGTGTTTCGACGATACAGTGATTAAAAGGTCGTTCCAGAAAGTCAGAGATCCGTATTTCGATTACATTTTTCAAATTTATTGATGCGTTAGAGCTAAGCGAAGCGTTTTATTGGGTTTTATAATATAGTTAAAGTGACATTTTTACTTGTTACACGACGTTTGCTTATTTGACTTCAAATTTATGCGATACTTTTTTTCTGTATATTTCAGTAAAGGAAAAGTGTACATAAATTGGAAATATAAATAACGAAATAAAAGACATATACGTATTTTCAGACCATTCTGTATATTTTACTAATGAGCGAGGTTGAAATTACATTTTTGTGTATTTAGCAACTAGAATTAATTTCAGAAGTAAATTGTGTACATACCTTGTTTGTTCTGTATCTTTATACTAATTGTATTCATTTTATTTACTTATATATATATATATATATATATATATATATATTACATACGGATTTCTGTAAAGTGTAATCTGTTATTTTAACAAAGAAAATATCAGTCTGTATATTCTCGAAATAAATATCACCAAAATAATTTATATATATATATATATTTGGAATTCCTTTACATTTAATTTTGTGATACCTTTTCTCGAATATTGACACTTATCTTTTAAATCAATTTTTGGATAAAACTGGATTTTGTAATACAGTTTCTTGCTTTTGTAATTGATTTTTTCACTTGGATATTTGTTTGCAAATATTTTTTTCATTGTAAAGTTGACTAATAATATTAAATAGATAAAAGAATATTTGATGTTTCCTTGTACATATTTTAAGATAAGATTTTTACATATTTTATTTATTATTTAAACCGATGTTTTTTTATTTCATTACTTAGATTTAGTAATTAGTTTAATTATTAAAAACAAACTGATCTTTTATCCAATAATTTGATTATCTCTACGTCTCGAACCAAAATGTCTCCCCTTCTCTCTTTCTTTTTAAAGGCATTTACATTAAGATTAGTGGTAAGTTATTTTAAATTAACGTCAAAGTATAAAATTCAATTTATGAAACGTGCACAGGGCTTCATTAAAACGAACAATATTACAAGTTTATTGGAAATGAGGCTGTTTTGCGCCAATTTCCTTACCCTGCATATAAAAACACTGATTCAGTAGTTGATGGCTGATAGATTATAATCTAGTATTAAACTGTGGTATTGAATATACGCCGATATCGGAGCAAAACTATGTCAAACGGTCCCTCATGGATCTTAAGCTAGACCTATTAACGTCTCGCGTTCCGATGTACTGATAATGATGGGGCAAAGTTCGGATATTCCTGTCACATCTTCTAACACCACCACCAGTCATATAGTAACCCCCTTTAACCGCTTTCACCTCAACCCATTTGTCGGTGATGCTGCGTAGCGGGCGATGCGGGACGAATCTTGAGTACAAGACAGCAGTCAACTGCTACCAGCCGCTGTTACAAATTCCACTTGTGTGGCAATGCACATTGTTTGAACGCTATTTGCAGGATGTGAATCGTCAAGTGTTGACGCTGTATAATTAGTGTCATTGCTGATGATCTTATAAAATTTATAGAAGCGTGTGATTTTGTTTGTTGAAATTTGTGTAAGTGTTCACAACTCGCGTTTGTAAGCATTATATTCATTTTAAACGTTTTATACGGGCTATGTATTTATAGAAATATTCAAGAGGATTTCATTGTTTTGCACCTTTTGTAGACAAACGATTCACGAGTTTTGTGTTTATGTCAACTGGAAATAATTTCAATGCTTTCACATCTTCTCGAAATATTATATGACAAATACGATTTTTTTAGCAATTTGATCTTTCTTTTCAGATACACTTAGTATTAATTAAACAGAATATTGACTGTATTAAAATAGTATAAATGTAAATAGTTTTCATATTAATTGTATAGAATAAGTAACTACTCTTGAACAGTAGTATTATGTAAAATGTTCATGCAGGTAAATATAGTTCAAAAATTTCATTAAATTATATAATAATCATTCAAATAACAATGTTAGACAGTATACAGAAAATAAAATATTTATTTTTAAATGAATTCATCAGACAAATCATTACTTTTTGATAAAAATAAAAAAGAATATATTATTCTGAAGACAACAATATTTTAATTATAATGAGAATGAAACCATTAAACCTATATTTAGTCTCTATATTAAATAAATGGGTGTTAATTATGCTACTTTTTTGTTATATATATATATATATATATGTATATACTGTGCATATAATTTATGAATTATATACTGTATAAAATATGCTTTAAATAATAAGCAAGTATCTAAATGACTCGACGCCGAAACAGGTGCGATTGTATTTCCTTTGAACAGTAGGACATTACAGCACGTCACATTTGCGAGCATCAGCCCTCGCCGTTCTGAACCAATGAGTCCGTCTTCTCATCCAGTAATGGTACACACCTGTCGCACATCATTACCGTTTATACTACAAATGATAATGACGGAAGTGTTCTCAAACTATCTACCTGCCAACCAACCAGCCAGCTATCCAGTCTGCCTGCCTGCCTGTTTGACTGCCATCCCTGACATTTCTAAAACCCACCCTTGGGTGATGCACCCAGACACCCGGAAACTGTTAAACTAAACGACGAGACTTGCTCTACTACTGGTTGCCACTGTTCTGATGTCGAGTCATTTCGCAGGTCGTTCATTGTGGGAATGCCAGAAATTACAAACATCAACCCCTAGAATCATGTGTTTACTATGATTATTGTGCGCGCGGAATTGTGCGTTCGTTTGTTGTTAAATCCACCTATCCTTTATTGTGAGATTATTTTCGAAATATTCTACAATAGATTTGAACAGTATCTGATATTAATTACTTTTTGGATTAACAGATACAGGTTCTTGTACATGTCTCACAGAAATTTAGTTTTAAAATCATGCTGCCTTAACTTGAAAGTGTAATTTCATTATTATATACATGCAGTGGATGTATATAAGCGCATTTATATATTTAGTTCTTATATTCATATTTATTCAATTTATTTAATGTGATATTAGAAAATATGCTTCAATTGGAATCAAGTCTCGGAGCTAAGTCATTAGTTGAAATTCTGTAAAGGACATACAATAAAATAAATTATATAAATAGACTCTATTGTTCCAAATGCAGTTCATTTCAGCACTAAGTTATATTAAATGGCATTATAATGAACCAAGTTATGGTAATTTGGGAAGAGACAACAAAGCAAAGCAAGAAAGATCTCAATGACATTGAATTCAAGTCTAGATACATCATATATTCATAGATGCGCCACACATTAGAGAATAATTCAAATAAATATACATACATGCTTATTATATACATATATATATATATATATGTTTATATATATATATATATATATATATTTATGTATATATGTATATATTATATATGCATGTATGTATGTATGCATATATGTATATATATATTGTGTGCGTGTTTTCAAAGACGATGAGAAGTTGAGGTCGTTTTCCACAAGTCATTGTGTGTGAATGTGTACACCATCAAGTCTCTTGTACATACAAAGTCTCCTACGCTTATATACTTCTATAAATTTGTCACTTGAG
Organism: Acanthacorydalis orientalis; assembly: GCA_034766995.1. Taxonomy (NCBI): domain Eukaryota; kingdom Metazoa; phylum Arthropoda; class Insecta; order Megaloptera; family Corydalidae; genus Acanthacorydalis; species Acanthacorydalis orientalis. The sequence continues at coordinate 14,411,648 of CM068323.1, read as the reverse complement.
AGGTTATGAGGTTATCTATTGAATATTTCAGTTTGTGTGTTTGTCTACGTTTAAGAAATGTTGCCCATCGTTTTAAATTTAATACTGTAGATATTATTTAATGTTAATTTTATTACATTCAGAAGTAACGTTTCCAGTTGTAACGGTATTTTTTACACGTATCGTGTTTCTAAAATATGAAGTAATTTGTATTTTAAGCTGAAAACCTAATATAACACATTTGTACAAACATATTTTACATTTAATCAACGACTTTATACTCTATTCATTTTATAAAGGAAATTTTATTATGTATTCATTTATTTTAGTACTAAAAAAGTTCAAAGCGTATTCACATTCTTTTGCATAACACTGAAAAAATAAGATATTTTAAATATGTTTAAATTATATATATATATATATATATATATATATATATATATATATATATATATATATATATATATATATATAATGGATAAAAATATTCATGTATATATATATTTAGGACGTAAGATATCTATATTTTAATAAAAGATGATCTCTTTATTCGTGAATATATATATATATATATATATATATATATATATATATATATATATATATATATATATATATAATACACTTATGTATGCATACGCATATGTTTGCGTTCGTGTGTATTTTTTTTATAAAATATCGATCGAGTCCGGACGCCGACGGATATCCACGGGAATAAGTTATCTAGCCGCACGCACAAAGTCGCATTTCACAGGCCACATGGCGCGGCCCGTATCGCGAGATTAGATACAGGGAAATCTTTTTATACTCTGTTGATTTATATTACCCCCGGCACGCGATGCGATGGCTAGTGAAATGGACACTGGCCAACTTATTTTCAAGAAATGATAACGTCTCATTTTCCTCACTAACAAAGAAAAAAATCGTTAATAGTGAATTTGTCGCTTATTTTTAGTAGCATTCGCATTACAAATTCATTATAGTAAATTATAATTTTTATGGTTTTTAAGATTTATTTATATATATATATATATATATATTTATATATATATTTATATATATATATATATATATATGTGTGTGTGTGTGTGTATTAAATAAGTCATTTTTAGTACAGTGAAAAGGAAATTTTGTCTTTGATGTGTTCATTTCTTTAAATTATTTTCTTTTATAGTATACATAAAATATTTGATGTAGTGTATAAAATAAATTAGAACTAATTTTATTCTCTATCTTTTATTATAATACTCGTAAAAAACTGTTATAAATAATTTGTTCAGAGAGAAAAGATGAATTAAAATTAATTGTTTTTCAATTATAAGTATAAACGTTTAAAACTTAAATCTTTTTTACCACAAATTGATATTTTCAAAAATAAGTAAAGTGTTTATTTTTGTAAATCATTTATTTATTTGAAAACGTCAACTTTTATAGCTAAAAATAACACTGAAATTTATTTATATAATTTCAAAAGTTAAAAAGAATTTGAAAGGTTTTATATTTGGAAAGAATTGTAGATTAACTATTGTATAAAATCACTTTTGTTGTAAAAAACACTCCAGTCAGTTTGTTTGTTCGAAATACCTATTGAAACGAGAAACTGGCAACGATTGGTACCTATTTACGTTTAAGGAAAAAAAACGTTTTGTTTACAGCCAGTATATTCGATTATTTATAATACGTTTATTCGAGAAAGAAATCATACGTTTCTGTAGAATAAACGAACTGCAGAACACATGTTTTGAATTTTTACATATTTAAAATATCATAAGCGTGATACCCGTGCCCTACACCACACATAGTTATGTATATATGTATGCATGTATAGCGTTGTAGTCGAACGACCGACACACGATTTGTGAATTTAAAAAATTGAACCACTTTTCCGGCATCAGCACAACGAACGGGTTATATTCAAAGTCGCATTGCCGCTTCTTGATACGCTGTTGTAGTACGACGTCTAGTGTAGAGGAAAAACATAGTAAATATGTTTGCATTTATGAATATTTGAATAAAATTGTGCGTCGTACTATATATATCATATACAGATATTCTTCCAACACAGTAAAAAGAACTATGCACTCACGTCACTGTTTCTTACACTGTGATATTTTTGTGTAAAGTGAGTACGATTGTTAGAAATATATTAGGTTTTCGTATTTTGATCTCATTTCAACACATACTATATGTTTACATTTATTAGATCAGTGGCGGACTATTTAAAATAATATTAGATAATTTTCAGTTTGCATACTGAGACTAACTGCGAAGTAGATATTTTACATGTGAAATTTGCAAAAAAAACATCATAATTTTATTTATTTAAATATTGATAAGATTTAATAAAATTGATAAATATTGATATTATAATACAAAAAGAAACTTATTTTCGTTCGTTTGCATTCTTCTTATCTTTGGATGTACTAAAATTGAAGTTTATTTTATAAAAAAATATATAATTGTATGAATATATTTTTTCTATTATAACATATTTGATAATGACAGTAAAACTGTACATAAGTTTGAATATATATTTTATAAAAATAGATCCATGCATATATCTTGCAATTTTTCAAATAAAAACTAACTATTGAATTTTAATAATCTTGGATTGAGTATTAAGATCTTTTTGCTAATTGTATTTAATATAAAAATATTCATTGAGGAGTTGTAGAAATGATTTTTATTATAAAAAAATTAATACATATATATATATATATATATATATAATAAATTTAAGGTAATTAATTTATTTCATAATATTATGGTTGAATGAATTCGGAATAATTTAGAAAATAAAATTGAAATATAAAAATTTCGGTATTTTTCATTTATTTTATTAGCAGTTAAAATCATTACTTGAAGTATTTTCCTGCAAACTCTTTATTGATTTAATTTATTTTATAACTTACTCGTAAACAGACAACAGAAGCTAATACATCGTAACAGTTTATGTCTTTTTAAACTTTGATAATAAACTATTCGTATTCTATGGTTATTTCTTTAAATCAAATTAAATTTCTATAAAAATCTGTTAGTTAATACTTGAGTGCTTTTAGTTATTTAATACAAAAATACTTTAATGCAAACTAATTTCAATATTAGTACAAAATCTAAATACTAGTAATGAAATATTTTTCGTGAGTACTAATTATGTACTATTGAATGAATATCACAACAGTGTCATTTATCTTTATATACAATTTACATTAGAAAATAAAATCACTAATTGATTTAAATAAAATTTTCTAAATCTATAATAATATGAATATAGCTTTTGTTTTTAAAATTGCAATTTTGGAAAGCAGTTAAGAAAATATAAAATTAAAAAAAAACCTTCTAATGTCATTTTCTATGTATATTCACTTTCAAGTCGAAATTTGTTTATTTATTAAGCTAAATATTCTGGGGAAAAAAAATTTAAAAAGGTCACACTTTTGATCGATTGTATTAAAAATCAAACGTCACGAATGCATTTCGAAAAGTCTTAAATCTCCGCCAGTGATGAAAAACAGTTTTCATGAAGGAGATATCCACTGCTGCCGTGCTCAAACTTCAGCAAGTATGATTGATTTCCTGTACAATGTCTGGCGCGTTCCATAATAAGGGGGTTTGAACTAGAAGAAGCGTGCAGATATACCGTTTTCCTTACTCAATTCTTGTACCGAAATGTTACAGTCTGCTTTATGTATATATATACATATATATATATATATATATATATATATTTATCCATATCTGATTTTTTATTCATGTGTCTATTTTTGCGAATAAACGCTTTTGTTCGCTGAAATATATGGCTGTAACGGGTAACGTTTTTTTTCACATGTAGATTTTGCTTAAAAGGTTTTTATATATTTTTTTCTAACTGCTTGTATACTGACGCATATAATGTGTTTATTATCTTATCACTTCTCTTTTTTGAGGTTAGTGTATAATATTCTGTTGTAGTCGTGTTTGTATGCATAGGGTAGCGAATGGTTGAATAAATTATTAGTAAATTTACTTCCCCAGGCAATTATTCTTTCACCATTTTACATACATACACACGTGAATAAACGTACACACCTACATTTAAAAAGTTTTATGTAGGTAATTTATATAAGTTTTGATATGACAATGAAAAATTAAAGAAAAATTGTTCTTCTCTTCCATATTAAACGAAAACTGTGTATATACTAAAACATTACAAGTTGTACATATACTCATATATATATATATATATATATATATATATATATATGTGTGTGTGTGTGTGTAGAGAAAGATAGGAAGTTAAATAAAAATCAGCATAATGAAAATTTGTAAAACTTTTCTTACATATAAAATAATTGCCTGTTTATAAATAATATTTTCAGATTTTTCATTACGTTTATTTTGAATCATTTATTTTTGTTTATTTAATTATTTATATTTATTGTAAAAAAATATATCTATAAATAATAATAGTAAAACAACTAACTAGGTTAATTTAACACAGTGGTCTCTGAAAGGTAGTAGTCAACTATGAGGGTGGCATAAGGCGATAGCGAATAAATTGTTAATTATTTTTTTAATTATACGTTGATTTATTAATATATATATATATATGCGTGTGTATGTGTGTGGTTAAATATAAATATATATTGTATATAAATATTTATTTACTAATTATATACATGTATATAGTTAATGAATAAATAAATATAAAATTTAGTTTTACTGTTATAATAGTACACTATTTTATTTATTAAAATGATTTATAAACACTCATATGTTTAGATTTGGAATGAAAATTTAAAATGAAAAACAATACTGAATAGAAAAAAATATGCAAATTGAATCGTTGTTGAAATAGTTTACAGGTTTTCCATATTAAAACTTACTTTTATTTCTAAAACATCGATTAATTTATTGAAGTAGTTAACAGTCTTATTGATTATATTTTCAATAATATTTCTTAAAAATATAACTAACAATAAAATATATACTACATGATTTTAAATACAGAAAACTTTTAGTTATTAAAAACATAATATTTATAATGTTACTTTTTTCTCAATCTTTTTTTTAAATTATTCCTTTCTAAAATCAATTTTAAATCTAAAATATTATAGATTCTTTTAGAAATAGAAAAGAATTTATATGTTTCAAAAAACAAACAAATATTTTACTTTTTTAACAAATATGAAACTTGATCTATTTACAAATTAAGCAAAATATAAAAAAAACGAAATTATTTTATGCTTCATACTCTTTGTATAATAGCATTTATTGTACGTATGAATTTACTTATAATTATGATGTATATCAATATTGCTAATTACAGAGAACAAACAAGATAATAATATAATAAATAAACATATATTTATAAACAAAGCTGTTATCAAACTAATATTATATATAATGATTATTGTAACGATGATACACTCCACTTTGTTCTGTTAATTAATTATAATTTATTGAATAATAAAGTACAATTTATTGTGTTTTCAAACAAGCCGTTTAAGATAAATGAGTATTAAACTTTTTAAAATTTATCGTTTCATTTATTTGTTCATTTTGATACGGATATTTTAATTCGAAATCATTTTAATTGCGTCACTCTGTATAAAATTTAAAAACTGAAAAATGCTTTTTATGTAACATATAATTTTTCCACATACGGTTCTTTTCCTATTAACAATTAAACAGATATAAGAATAGTAGATAAGCTCCGACAGATGGTTTCCTATCGAGCATGGCCACTTAACCAAACTAAAGTTAAATGTGAAAATGATCTCTCTGATATTATTACGCACCAATTTGTTAGAAATAAGGGTATTATCCACGACGAGGGTGTTCGTTATAAAGTGATCCAAGATGATTCAAACTTTATAACTTAATCACGACGTAAAACCCGGACTTAACGAAACTTTAACTCTAGTTACCATTTCATGTTTAATATCGGATGTAAAGCCACAACAATATAATTCTATTGTTTTATTACTCGCTTGATTATCATCATATCTTAGTCGACGACGTGTTCCTTATGTGGGTCGTTCTCTTGTTGCTTTGCGCGAATACGCTACAGAAAATATCCGCCATGAATTATATATCTTGTTTATTACAGAGCAGCGTATTTTCCGGAAATTTATATTTTCTTATTAATTAAAAACATTGGAAATTACATTACTACTCTGTATCTTTCGATTATATTATAACTGGATGAATTGTAGAACTTTACTGCTTGATAAAATAACAACGAAAGTTTAAAACCTGTCTCATACTTAGAATTAAATTCAATTATGTTTTGATTTCTTCTTTAAACAATCATCCTCTCAACCGTAAATTACTTTCTTGTATTCTCTTTCATTTTCTTTTTTATATTGAATCGAGTGATAATTAATTACACACTTTTCATTATTTATTCAGTTGTGTTTCAATACTTGTTCGAATATTAAACAACTAAAATGATCTTATAAATGATATTACATGTGTTTGTTTCAAAAATCAGAAAAACAAAATAGTGTTTTATATTTCTGAGAATAAATAGATCGAAAAATAATGTTCTCATTTTTTTTTAAAAAATATATATCATAAAAACATAACTTATTCAAATATTACTTGTTAATTGCTTTATTTTTATTGTGTGTATTCATACAAGCAAATCTGCAATCTAAATTTAAATGTTGAAATAAATGCATTTACAGGAAAAGAACTAATGGAGATGTGATAATTGATAAAACTCATTATACAAAGGTGTGAGCATACATAAATATAAATACAAGTGTATGTAAGCACGCAATGTTTTCAGGTGGATTTTTTTTATAAAATTTTGAGAGTTAAGGCCATCTTTAATTATAAATATATTTAGTGTGGTTGACATATATTTGATTTCAAGAACATAACAAATATTCATTCCAAAACAATCAATTCAAATAATTTGATATAAATGGGGTGTAATGTTTGACATTATTATCTTAATAATTTATTTTTTCCTTTTAATTTTTATGAAACATTTTTTAGATATTCATTTTCTTATATAATTTATTTTATTATTATTTAATAGATATTCCTTGAATTACTGTACATATGAATAGAAAACTAGTAGGGTTATTATCAAACTATATTTTCAATTATAACTGAAAACTACATGTACCAAATTATATTATAATAGCGCTTAAACTGATTAATTTGTCTATTATAAAAAAAATAATTTTTAATAAATTATACATGTTTTTTTGAAGACAATCAATTCCTAGAAACATTTTTACATTTAGTTTCAAAACAATCGTTTCGTTTTTCTTTATGTATATCAGATGAGACAGAGTCGAGTTCAAACAAATTGCGAACAGTATTTTCTGCAACTTACGATATTTGTCATTTGTTGCACGAGCCAGGTGCTCTATATATTACTTGATATACTGTTCTCATTTTACCAACACAGTTGAATATGAAAAGTGATATGATGTAGTAAAAAAATACATACACAGTAACCAACTGTTTATATATATATATATATATATATATATATATATATATATATATATATATATGTATGTATGTATGTATGTATGTATGATGTGTGTATGGATGTATGTGTAGATCTTTTTACGATGATGTCATTTTATATGCAATATGTTAATTCAGAGAAATATCAAATTGTACCATTGCTGTTAGTGTAATTTTATTTGCATATTAAAATTGATGGGTTTGTTTGATACACAGTACATTTATATTTCACGTTTTATCTGCTTATGGAAATAATACATGATTGTTATTGCTCCATTCATGTTTACTTGTAGGTAATAAATGCATATATATATATATATATATATATACATAAATGTATAAATATATTATTTAAGTAATAAACTTGTGCTACAGAATTTAGTTTTCTAAATTTCGGAGAATTCTTTTGTACATCTTGGATACTATTTTTAAAATATATAAATTTTCAAACTGTCACAATTATTTTTTGTCGGAGGTTAAGTTTAATTTTAAAAATTCATTTTCTCTCTTATACAAAAAATGTTTCTTATTTAAATGCTTAGTGATTTATTGTTAACCATTTTGATAGTAGTTTAATAATCAATTAATTAACTTTTTCATTAGATCTTAATTTGTAGTTTGTGATGAATAATTTTTTTCGCGATTTATGAAAAGAAAGAATAATTATTCTTATATATTTTATATTATATATTTTTAATAAATATACTAAGTGTCAGAAGCGAACAATAAAAATATTTCTATATAAGAATAAAGCAAAATCATCTTATAAATAATAAATAACATTTAATAATTTAATCATCAAATTCTCTACATCATATCGTTACCAAGAAGTGTAATTAATTCATTTGGAATTCTTTCGTTGTTTTCGTTTTACTTCTCGTATTCTTAATTGTATAAAATCTATTTTATATAATGAATATAAATAAAACCTAAACATTAAATGTTGTATATAATTCAAACTTCAAATAAAAGTGTCTATTTGATTTTCATTTTCATGAAAGAATATTACTTTGTTTAAAATGGTTGAAATAACAATCCTTTATGATGGTTCATTCGACACAAGAATTACGAGTTTAACAATGTAATAAAGTTTCGTTATAATATTTTATGTACATTTATGGAAAACAATATAAATGTATATGTGAAATAACTAACGGATGAAATAACTACGATATAAAAATAATATCGATTTTTTTATAATCTTTTTATACTGGCAGTGAAATATTTTCAGATTCATATCCAGTGTAATCTCTTCTGAGAATGGAAGGTTATAAGGAAATCAAGTAATGGGTTTCAACGTTTATATAAATCTTTATTTAGACTGAGTTTACTGTGTAATTTAATTAGATATGTTATTACTTTATATATATATATAAGTTATTTTTGCATTTTAGTTGTATTACATATTCTTTTATTATTTATTAATTATTCTTTTTCTTTTCAGGTAAGTTTCGATTAATATTTTACGAATCGCTTATTGGTGAGTTAACAATTTCTACATTTTAGTAATCTGTATCAAACACTAGTTATTTATTCTGTCTTTATTTTCTTTTTCATTGGCCTTCTCCTTTTATCTGATTTAATTCTAAAATTGAGTTTTGAAATATTTTTAATTAGATGATTTAAATTGAAACTTAAATTTAAATTTGAATAGAATTAATTAGTACACATCGTTATAGTTAGTATATGTAATATTTGTAATTTTCTCCGGATTTTAGGGAAGAACTATTAAAGTTAAAATGTTATTTTATATGAAGTTGATTTTAATATTGACAAATTAAAATGAAATGAAATGTATATAGACATGTATATATATATATATATACATATATATATATATATATATATATATATATATATATATATATATATATATATATGTATATAAAGGTATATCTGCTTATTTGTCTGAAAATATATGTTCATGTTGACAGTTACGAACAAAATTAATGAAAACTCCAAAACGAAATACATTTTATATAAGCAATGGTTATATTCTGTTTTCCCTTGAGGTATTTTTGCGTTTAAATTAAAATTTGACAGTACGTGAAAATAAACATATTAAAAATCGCCATTAAAATGATGATGACAGTTTTTGCTACTTAATTTTTCATGAATATCTCATTCAAGTTTACACACTTTTTCCCGGATAAGTTTTTTTACTGTTTGCTGAAAATTTTAATAACTTTTTCTATTGGTTGTTAATGGACAAAATTCATTGGTTAAATGTTCTTCATTTTTCATATATATATATATATATATATATATATATATATATATATATGTGTGTGTGTGTGTGTATGTGTGTATAATTCACAGTAAAGTTAATTTATGTTACCGCATAAAGGAATAACTGAATATAATCTCATTCTGTTACAAAATTTATTCTCACACAATGCAGTCGTCTGTAAAAAGGTGATAGATTATTTTATTTCATCTGAAAGGTCGTTAAAAATATAATGGAAGACGCGTTATTCACTACCCTAAAGCTTTCTATCCGTAACATCCCTCCCAATAAATGTTACTTTACCTATCCTAACCATCTGTGACATATATTCTTCATAAAAATGTCTCAGTCTAATTTTCTATTTTAAATATATTTTTTTCATTCTCCTTTTTACTCAAATTATTATTTTAATTCTTAGTTCACTTTAATGAGCGAAATTAGATATTAAATATATTTAAAGAATGAATTACATATTCTACCTGCTCTAGATCGGGTCTTATAAGAAAGTATATATATGAGCTTTATCTTAGTTTTCATCTTACATAATCTCTTGTTGGGGTAAAATGGAATTAATTCTTTAATTAATTGCATTTGGGAACAAGAAGTAACGTTTAACATTTAATATGTGTATATACATATACACACATTCATACGTTCACACACATGCTTTTATATATATATATATATATATATATATATATATATATATATATGTGTGTGTGTGCATGTGTGTATATCTGCATGTATGTTTGTATGAATGTATGTATGTATGTATGTATGTATGTATGTATATATGTATGTATATATGTGTTAATATACACATGCGTACAAAGTTATGGCTTTATTTGACACACATGCCTCACGTACCGAATAAATAACATGTGCTCGCTCAATTACCTAGTTGCTTGAATTCATTTTTTATCTTGATCAACCCTGCCACGCGTCTGGCACCTGTGTGTACCTTTTTTTACTGTGCAGTTACATCGACGGGATAGAAAAATCAATAGCTTATCTGACAATCCTCACAAACACAAACGTACGGCACATAACGTTTTTTACACGTACAGTGTCTTGTATACAATTTCATACATACATACATACATATATATATATATATATATATATATATATGTAAGTGGGATGTGTTATGTACATTTTGTCTCCTATATACCAACAACGTGTATAGTATATTTAGTCGGCGTGAAATTTGCTATTATTTAAACGCTATCGGAGCTTAAGCATTGTTAGGAAGCGTTTAATACCAAGGGAAAACATAATAACTATTTTATGAGTGTTTGAATAATAATTAACGCACTACGTGTTTTTCTTTTAGACCTTTTTCAATAGGTGATTTCGAAATCGTTCAAATTTACGTTTTATATTTAGGGTCGAGCTAGAACATGGCTTTCGCATTTATATTTACTGATTTTGCCGATAAGTATATATATATATATATATATATAATGTGTGTGTGTATATATATATATATATATACTTTAATAAAAATGTATTTTTTATGATACGGAACTTAATTAAGTTTTATAAATTATTAACTTGTTTAACCGAATGTAGATCTGTTCTGATTTCTTAAATGTCTTAGGAAATTTTGATTTATGATTGGAAACAACTTTTATAGCATTTATATATTATTTCTGGTTCGCTATGTGGGATATATAAATATCGACTTTTTTACTGACTGTACATAAAAACAAATAATAATTCTTCTGTTGGTGAACATTCTAAAAAGTGAAACGTTATAGC